>SJYA01003128.1:0-64971 GCA_006410615.1 Neotragus moschatus
TTCATTGTTCTCTTCCTATTAGGAAACATCATCCTTGAGCCTAGGTCCACTTTTTTGAGCTAATAATTCCCTTTTATCTCCATCCCCCACTTTTATTGCCCCCCCTCATATTTTTGAAGTCGAGCCTTTTGTTTATGTGTGTTGTTTTAAAACACATAGTTTTGTGTTCAAATATTTTTAATTGACACAGACGACATTGTCCTTTAGACCTGTTTCCTGCTTTTTGCTTGTTGCGCTTTAAGATCCATCCATGTTGCTGTGTATACATATTAACCCATTATTTCTTTTTTTAAACTTTTTATTTGGCTGCATCAGGTCTTCGTTGTGGCGTGCAGGATCTTTGTTATGTCTTGTGCAGAATCTTGCAGCTCGCGGGCATGGGCACCAACTCAGTAGTTGAGGTGCATGAGCTTAGTTGCTCTGGGGCATGTGGGATCTTCGTTCCCTGACCAGGGATAGAACCTGTGTCCCCTGCATTGGTAGGCGGATTCTTAACCACTGGATCACCAGGGAAGTCCCTAGCCCATTATTCCTAACTGCTGCAAATAGTCGCTTTGTGCACACTTGATGTTCTACACATTCCTCCAGGGAGGCACACCAGGATGCTTTCCAGCTCTCTGCTTGTATTAACAACACTATGGTGGACATCCTCCTACACACCCCCAATATACCTGTGTGAGAACTGCTTACTTATTCTAGGCTACTTGCGGTAGAGAGCATGTGTGTCTGTAGCTTAGCTAAGTAGTTCCAGATGGCTCTCTTCCAAGGCTGCCTGACGTGATGCTTCCTCTTTCCTATACTTCCTCATAGCCTCTGACGCTTGGGGTAGGATTTTGTATTTGTGCCAATCTGATGGGTGCAAACATAACTTAAAAAAGAAAAAGAAACTTTGTTTTTGTTTGACTGTAAATAAGTCTGAGTATCTACAGCATGTTGGCTTTTTGCATTTCTCTTCGCTGAATTACTTCTCCATATCCTATACACGTTCTTGTTCACTCTTATAAGGAGTTCCTGGTGTGTTGTAAACACTAATCTCTTTTCACTCTTTTGCTCAAGGGGGGGAGCTGTGCTGTCCGGCATGCGGGATCTTAGTTCCTCAGCCAGAGATCGAACCCATGCGCCCTACATTGGGAGGGCAGAGTGTTAACCACTGGATCACCAGGGATGTCTCCCTTGTCACTTTTAGACAAGTATCTTCTCCCAAACTATATCCATCTATTAATTTTGTTAAGCAAAAACTTTAATTCTGGGATTATCAAGTTCATCTTTTTTCGTATTTTTCATCTTAGAATTTGGGCATGGGATTGGTGGTTTGAGAAATCAGCTGGTCACAAAGACATGCTTCTGTATTTTCTTCTAACAGCCCACATGGGCAGAGGGGGCCTCAGTCTTGTGTTCCTGTTAGCAGAAGGCTCAGGCTTATGAATCCCTTGCTGACCCAGAAGGTAGAGAGTTTTGTTTTGTTTCCTTCAAGGGCCCTATAAGCCAATGGGAAAGCAGTTAGACACAGAGGGCTTTAACTGAATTTTCTGCTTTTTAATTTTTCTGAACTTCAGGGGTGTTCATCCCTCGCATCACATAGGCAATAGTGAGTGGAGGTGTCCCTATGGCCCTCTGCTGCCCTACCATCTTGGAAGGAGGTGGCCTGGGAACCTCATCCCCAGTGATGTCTGATAACTCCTGGTGTCTGGCACAGAGGTGTCTGTGAAATTCAAAGTCAGAGGGCAAGAGGGAGGAGACTGGCCCGTGCTACTGTGGTAGTGCTGTGGGGCCCAGGCCTCCACGTTAGTGGGCCCATGTGGACAGAAAGACCTCAGTGGGATGGAGTGGGAGCCTGGTTCCAGGGTTCAAGGCGCCTCTGACGTTTGCTGGACTTCACTCCTAGGGCCCCTTCTTTGTACACATCAGTTCAACATGAAAACAAATCCTGGAAAATCAAATCGGGATGGAGGAGTTTGGATGCCACCCTGTCTGACCTCCTTCTTTTACTGACAGGGAAACAGACCCGGAGTGAGGGAGCTTATGAAACATCACACAGCTTGTGAATCGGAGACCCAGGGCTGGAGCCCAGGCTTTTTAACACCAGGCCGAAGCTCTGACTGCTCCACTTGGAGAGATTCCATCATGTGGAGACAGAGTCCTGGGTTTGAACCTCGTTGTTCACTTCATAATTGCATAAATAGATGCATTTGCCACTGTGGCCAGTGCTTTAAAGAGATATGCTCAGGGCTATGAGATCTTGAGGAAACTGACCTTGTCTCAGATCTTCAGAGAAGGTTCTAGAAGGAAATGGGTTGAAGTCTACAGTTGAACTGAGCTTAACCTACTAGAGAGGGGAGAGCTTGGATGGATGGATGGATGACTGTGAGCCTGAGTTTAAGAGGTTGATTTTTTCCCCACTGTGAACTCTCTCTCTTGGCCCAGGGAGGCCTGCTGATAAATTGCTAAATGTGTCAGTCCTTTGAGTGTTTAACTTAAAGCTGGGCAGCTGTTCCCTTGAAGTACTTACCTCTGCGCCTAAACACTTCTTTGAACCCTGTCAGTAATCCCTCGGAAGGGAAAATGCAAAAGCAAAAAAGAAAAGTAAAATACATTGTTAATCATGCTGAAATGTAATGCTCCTCTCTGAACCTTGGAAGATGAGAAATTTACATGCTGATTTCATCCACTACTTCACTCAGGGGATGACAGGGTGCAATTGAAGAGGCTTTGGCAAGTTAAGTACTACAAACCTTGCCCAGGTTCTTAAGCCTCTCTTGGAAATCTCGGAGACCAGTTGGTAATGTTGGCATTCTTTCTAGTGACTTCTGGCCCTGCCAGCCAGGGTATGGACAGTTCCCACTCAAAAAAAGATTTCACATTGGGCTAAGACGTGGTCTGTTCATTTGTTGGGGAACCTGGGACTGTTAAGGGAAAAGAGGGTGAGAAAAGGATTCTGCAAAGAAACAAAAGCAGGCAAGAGTGGCCGTTACAGATGCCACGCCCCCTCTGACAAAGCTCTCTTGTTGCTGGAATCAGAGATGGAAGAAGGGGAAAAAACTAACATTTATTTGTCACTTGCTGTGTACGAGGGATCTGTCCTTGGCTCCTCGCACTCCGTGGGAGGTGTCGTCATTCTCATTTTGCAGGTGGGGACACTAAGCTAATTAACAAGCCCAGTAGAGTGGCAATAATTCATATTCACATGCTAGACACCATTCTAAGCGCTTGCCATGTGTAACTCATTTAAGCCTCAGAAAAACCCTGTAGGGCAGGAGCTGGTATGACCTACATTTTTTCAGTTGAGGAAAGTAAAGCATGAAAAGGTTGAGAGTCTTGCCCTTAAATAGTCAATGGTGGTGGTGTTAGCATTTAGTTGCTCAGTCGTGTCTGACTCTTTGTGACCCTACGGGCTGTAGCTGGCCAGGCTCTTCTGTCCATGAGATTTTCCAGGCAAGAATACTGGAGTGGGTTGCTGTTTCCTCCTCCTTGGGACCTTCCGGACCCAGGGATCGAATCTGGGTCTCCTGCAGCTTCTGCATTGCACTCTAGAGTTTATTTTACTTTTCTTTTTTTTTTTTTTGACTGGAATTTAGCCTGTTGCTCTTATTGAACTTGAGTAACCTTAAAGGAAAATTCATATTTATGGCCAGAGTCAGAATAAGTATGTTTGGCCAAGTGAATGAGTCTTATCTAGTGATTATCAGTCGTAGCCCAGACAGAGCTGTAATAATTCTTTTCTTCTAAAATAAACTCTCTTAAGAGTCAGAGTTTTGGAGAGGAGAAACCCACCAAGGTAAACCAGAGGTACTGGATGCAGGTAACTGACCACAACCCAGCAATTTGATTGATTTCTAAAATTTGCATAATATATAGAAAAACCCTTGATTCATGTGTAAGGGTCCAAGAAACCAAGAAAGAAACGTATGAACAATCATGAGTCAGGCCTAGCATCCCGGATCAGCTGTCTGCTTCTCATGTCTTCTCTTTCTCTTTCCAGCGTTGCTGTTTTCTGATTATCATAGCATTACTTTAAGGTGGATTTGAGGTCAGCAGTTCTCTCTGTAGACCAGTCTGGTGCAGGAGCCCCAAATTCACCCACACTCCCCAAGGAGGCGGATGGGCACAGGGGGCCACGGCTGGTACCAAAGCTCCAGTTCTTCGTGGAGTTCAGGCAAAAGAGGGAAGTCCCCTCTGCGTCACTTGGTGGTCACCGTAACTGTCGACTAAGAGACATGCACGAGTTGAGAGCTGCAAGTTAAGTTTTATTTGGGGGCAAAATGAGGACTGCAGCCTGGAAGACAGCACCTCAGTGAGTAAATGGCAGAATTGGGATTGAAACAAGGAGAGTGGCTCCAGTTCTCATGCTTGTACCACTAGGGTGGAGGTTGGAAAGCACGTCTGGTACACTTGAAAAATCCTTGCCCTTTCAACCATGCCTGTCACCCTGCTCCTTGATGCTGCTCTCATAAATGATATCATTTAACGAGTGCTGAGCATGAATGGGCACTGCGCCTGTTGCTTCCCGTCGCTGTGTATTTCAGTCTTACCATCTATCGTTAAGTGAAGACTGAAACTCAAAGAGGCCACGTGTTCTGCCCCAGGCCACGCTGCTAATGGTGGCTCCGGGCCACCTTCTAAACAGGAGGGGTTCACTTGCTGGCCCACTGCATTACTTTCAGGATATCGTTCTGGAAGCTTGATCTGTGGGATGAGCGGTGTTGCAGCAAACAGTGAGCGTCTGCTCTTGACTCCGGGTGAGGCTAAGTGCTGGGGGACAAGAGCTGGGACCTGTGTGGTAGTCCCGGCCTGGCTGAGCCCCTGGGCTTGGAAGTGGGAGGAGCTCTGGCCTTGGTGCCACCTCGTTCTTCCACCTACAGACCCTGGACGGGCAGGACTTTGCCTCTCTAAACACCATACTGGCTGTCTTTTGACGAAAGAAACAGCAGCCTCCACCTGTTTAGTCGGATCTAGTTACAGCAAGAGGCTATTTTATTATTGGTATTAATCTGACGTAGAGAAGGTTTGAAACTCTNCACAATTCCTTTGACTTATGTGCTACGTGCAACTAAGCAAATGAAGTCCTAGGCATTGATCCCATCATCTCACCTAATCCTCACACCTGCTTTGGGAGATCAGGATTTGAGCCCCCCCTGTTTTAGATGAAGAAATGTAAAATTCCAGGTTAATTCAGAGACAACAGAGTTTCAGAGATAAACACTCCCAAGCCACACAGCTAGGAAGTGTCAGAGCCCCCATGTCAAACTCAGTTCTATCAAGTTCCAAAATCCAAACTCCAAAACTCACTTATGACATCAGAAGTTGCCATTTGCCAAATGTGTTACATTTGCTGAATCCACATTTTTTACCTTCAGGTTGGGGACAGAAAGCTTCACATCAGGATGAGTCCTAAACTCAGATATTTGGAGGGATCAGGCTGGTGGGGCAATAGGGCTGTGGTGGTGGAGAATCCATGGTGGCCCTTCGAAAGGGGGCAGCTGCCATTCAATACACCTCAATGTGGCTAAAAGGGAAGGCAGAGGTTTGATCACCACACCTTTTACTCTTCCAAGAGAAAGTGGGAACCCAGATTTTTATGTGAAATGTTAGAATTTTAATTTATTGTCAATCAAATTTAAAGAAAAAATGTACAGGCCAGTAAAATATACCAGGGCTGTGCTCCAAGAACCAGTGTGTTCAATCCAGCAGGGTTAGATTACTAACTCTTTAGAAGACTCCCTGGGGAATGTTGTTTGTATAGGACAATGAGTCGCACAAGGAAATCAGCCTAATAGTAATGGTTAAAGCTCGTTGATTGTTAAGAATGTGCTGACACTACTTCTGTTATTTTATTGACTATCCCAGCACTCTAATAGGATTTTATTACCCTTCTCTTACTGGTAAGAGAACAGGTTTGGAGATGCTGAGATTCACCTAGGGTCACAGGCTTATGAAATCGTAGAGCAGGGCTTGAACCCAGGTCTGCCTGGCTCCTAAATCTGTGCTTTTAATCTTTGCACTGTGCTGCCTCCCACAGACTCCAAAAATATGGAAAAACTTCCCCAGACATTTCTTTGTTTGGTGCTCATGGTTTCCCGGGATTGGATGTCAGAAAGTGTGGGAACTTGTTCTGGAAATGAACACCTTGCCTAGAAAAGCATCAGTCTTCCAAGTAAAGTGCTTTGTGCGTCGTAAAACCTTCAGTTTCGCTCCATTATATTTTGGGTCCATGAGGGATAGACTGCAGTTCACGTCTTCCTGCTGATTAGAGCATCCTATTTACGTGTGTATGGTACCGATTAGATGGTGCACTCTGCAGAATTAGCTCCCTGATGAACAGGTATTATTTCCCTCTCTGCTGACATGGAGCAGCTGTCTGCACTCATTGTGTTCAAGCCTCTGCACATAAAACTAGGTGTGGGGAAAAACAGTGCAAAACTCAGCGGTTAGATGTCTTGCCTTCAAACTCAAAGCTGTGTAAGATCTGGCCCTACTGATTCTCTCCTCTTTGCTGCTTCTTAGGTGGGCCTGGATAAGCCATTTAATCAGTCTTGGTTTCAGTTTTTTTTCTATTAAATGGGAATGATCCTTTTTCCTAATAGGACGCAGGGATCTGGTGCAGAAGATCTCTTGAGGTACATCTGTTTTTATCCCAACTTCTGTGATTCTTTGAGTCTCTGAACATGTGCTAAGTGTGGAGGAACTTAGTGTCTAGTTTTGAGACTTGACTTGTAAGTAAGCATCTCCCCAGTGTGTACGGTACAAGCTTTACTTCTCTGTGTGGTTAGATAGTGGTCCTGACATTGTTTATCGAATAGCCTGTTCTTTCCTCCACTTTCCTTGAATTGTCACGTCCAGCATATATCACATCCCACATAGAGAAGGCCTCTGATCCTCTCCTGTTGACATATTTGTTTATCTCCTTGTCTGTTCTGCACTACTGAAAGAGTATAGCTTGGTGTCTGGAGGAGCAACTGCCTCTTCTTTCTTTCCGCTTGGTTATTCTTTTTTTTTGCTGCACTGGGTCTTTGTTGCTGCATGTGGGCTTTCTCCAGTTGAGGTGAGCAGCAGCTACTCTCGTTGCTGCGTGTGGGTTTCTGATTGCCACGGCTTCTCTTGTTGCAGAGCACAGGCTCCAGGCTCGTTGTCTCAGTGGTTGTGTGTGGCTCATGGGCTGAGTTGCTTCACGGCCTGTGGATCTTCCCAGACCAGGGATCGAGCCCATGTCCCCTGCATTGGCGGATGGATTCTTAACCACTGGACCACCAGGGAAGTCCCTTCCCTTTTTTATTCTTCTTTTACAAAATAGTCTGTGTATTTCTCAGCAGGAAATAGATGGCACATTCAAATGGGATGACTAAAGAGGGTTTAATGAATGGGCTATTTAATGGGCAAGGACAGGGCTGGCCAGGTGATGATGAAGTTCCCAGCAGCTGGCAACAGTGAGGAGCTCTTACCACCCTGGGCCCAGAGAGGGAGGGGCGGACCCAAGGACTGGAGCTCAGAGAAAGTAGCTCCTTGGGTGTGGCTATGGAACGGTTTGAAGGGGTGATAGTGTGACTTGATTCAAGCTTAAAATATACCAGACTGACCTTGTGGCGGGTTTGGGAACTAGCCCAGCAGAGGCTTAATTAGGCAGAGGCTTAGTCAGGCAGAGGCTTGAGGCTTGGTGAAAATGAGCTCTCATAAACCTGATACAGGTGACATTTTACAGCAATAAACTCAAGAAAGTAAAAGTGAGAGTCACTCAGTCGTGTCCGACTCTTCGTGATTCCCATAGACTGTAGCCACCAGGTTCCTCTGTCCGTGGGATTCTCCAGACAAGCATACTGGAGTGGGTTGCCACTCCCTTCTCCAGGGAATCTTCCCAATCCAGGGATGGAACCCGGCTCTCCTACATTGCAGGCAGACTCTTTACCATCTGAGCCACCAGGGTATTAATAAATACAAAGGATCCCTCTATAGCTAAAAACATCAGGTGAGCCTGTGAGATGCCAGCGAGTTCAGCTTCTTGGGCTTCCGCAGACTCTAATGGTGGTGACACAGATATACGTCTCTCAGATCTTAGACCTCCACCCGTATCACTCCCAAAGTCTGATGTGGCTGCCCTCAGCCTCATCTGAGTCTGACACGGGCTCTGCAGTCGGGGCCCCTGTGCCACCGTGCCCCATTGTCACAGGTGGTATGATATTTGTGAGGCATCACACATGCAGTTGCGTGCAGTTGTGTAATGTGACTAGGCTGAGGCATGCCTGGCGGTTTGGTCTGCTGGGGGTACTGGACAGGGCAGGCCTGGCAACGGCTACCACTCAACAAGGGTGGTCGTCACCTTTCAGCAAGATGAGGCTCGCAGGAGGAAGATGTCACTTGGGGATGGTTTTAGTTCATTTCGGGACATGGTGGAGTTGAGATTCCTACAATACATTCTGCAAGTAGAAGTGAGGGTTAGATTTAAGAAATCTCCCTTCTCACTTAAAGGTACCTCATAGATAATGAGAAGGTCTCATTGCTAGCCTGTGCATTCATAAAAATGACCGTTAACATCTTAAGGGAATTGGGCCTTGAGATGGCTAAATATCCGACAGTCACTCAAGTCCCAAACAGTGGTATTCAACTTGATCCCTGGAATTGAAATTTGCTTTTATGGTTGAAGCGGCTTCTCCTGGCATGAATGCCAGCTTTTGGCTTTATTTCCTCAATTTTGAGAATGGGTAGTGGGGTAGCACAGTCCTATATGCTTTTTGGTAATTCCTTGGACTACAAACTTGGCCCAAGGCAGATTCCTACTCCAGCTGAAAAGGGAGCGGTTCTTTGTGTGGGCAGAATCAACAGGCTGCTCTGAACTGGGAAAAGATGCCAATCTCACTTTTACATTTCATGTACAGATTGTTTCTGACCTGCAATTTGAGCAGAAACATTTGCAAACTTATCTATTGTACCAGGATTTTGTGAGATCAGTTTAACAAGGTATTCACTGTATGTCCAGCCCAGTATGAAGAACTGGGACTCAAGAATGGGAAAGTGCAACCCTCTGCCCTCCTGGAGTCAACAAAGAAGTCAGACACACAAATGAATGATAATATAGCAGAGTAAATACTATCGTCAAACCATACAGAGTGCACTGGGGACCCACGGAGGCAGAGGCGTGGTTCTTTAGTGAACACCGTAAATAGTGGAGGGATGTGTTTGTGTTTGATGAAGTTTAATGGTGATAGAAGTAGAAGGAGGTAAAATTTTTTTAGATCTTCTCTCTCCTGCCTAGGTACCTGTTCTCCTTTTCTTCATCCCTCCCCGCTCCACACCCCCACAGCCCCCAGGACCTCAGCATTTTCCCTCAGACTTTTCCCATTGTACTTACATATATTTTGATTTTGTTTTGCTCTTGTTATGGAAAATTTCAGACTTATGCAATACTAGCAACTCATGTAATAAACCCCTATGTACTTACCACTTAGCATCAGCAATTATCAATACCTGGCTGTTGGGTTACTCAGTCAAAATCCCCAACATCATGTTATTTCATCTGTAAATGCTTCAGTACATATCTCTAGAAAATTAGGATTTCCCCACCTTAAAAAAAAAAAAAAAACCAGAAAACCTTGATCATGGGTAACTATTGCCAATAATCTTTAGTAGCATCAGCAATTCAGTCAATATGCCAGGTTCCATGATTGTCTTGGAAAGTTTTACAACCTGTTTTTTTTTTTTAATACTGTATTTTTATTTTTATGTCAAAATATGCCTTTTTATTATTTTTAAAAAATGGTTTGCAAAAATGCATAATGTACAATGAAACGTAAGGCTTTTTTTTGTTTGTTTGTTTTTACTACATTATCATCACTATCTAGCACGATGCCTGGCCTATGGTATTTAATGAGAGAAAGGAGGAAAGGAGGCTTAGAGGAAATTAGGACAGAAAGTAGGAAGGAAGGAAGAGAGGAAAAGAAGGGGAGGAAAGGAAAGGAAGAAGGCATTTCCTACGCTCACTCCCCACATCAATTTTTGAATGCAGCATCTTCAGTTCAGTTCGGTTCAGTCGCTTAGTCGTGTCCAACTCTTTGCAACCCCATGAATCGCAGCACGCCAGGCCTCCCTGTCCATCGCCAACTCCCGAAGTTCACTCAAACTCACATCCATCGAGTCAGTGATGCCATCCAGCCATCTCATCCTCGGTCATCCCCTTCTCCTCCTGTCCCCAATCCCTCCCAGCATCAGAGTCTTTTCCAATGAGTCAGCTCTTCTCATGAGGTGGCCAAAGTACTGGAGCTTCAGTTTTAGTATCAGTCCTTCCAATGAACACCCAGGGCTGATCTCCTTCAGAATGGACTGGTTGGATCTCCTTGCAGTCCAAGGGACTCTCAAGAGTCTTCTCCAATACCACAGTTCAAAAGCATCAATTCTTCGGTGCTCAACTTTCTTGACAGTCCAACTTTCACATACATGACCACTGGAAAAACCATAACTAGACAGACCTTTGTTGGCAAAGTAATGTCTCTGCTTTTCAACATGCTATCTAGGTTGCTCATAACTTTCCTTCCAAGGAATACAGCATCTTACAAATGCATGATTTGGTAGTCCTCTGATCATCCTGCATGTTCAATTATGTATCCTGTTTTTTGCATGTGGTGACCTAAACATTTTTTACACAGCCCACAAGGGATTGACATATATCCTATCTTAAGAATCCCCAGCCCTGACAATAGCTCCGTCTGGCCAGAGCTCCCCAAGGAGAGACCTTCATCTCACAGGCTGCCCAGGCCTGTACACAAACATGGTATAGTGCTGGTGTTCACACAGTGGGTGCTGTGCTGAAGTTCATTTTAGAAATATCTGTTGTTTAATTCCTGAAATTGTCAGCCCCATGTTGGAGGAGGGAAATTTGCTAAGTGGATGAAGACCTAAAAATTCTAAGACATCTTGGAGAATTCTTATCTAGCAGGACTGCGGCGATGATTATAGCCTAGATTTTAATAGAGCTCAGAAGCCTTTAGGATGGGAGTGCTGTAAAGAAACAGTATTTCCCAGTAGCCCTAGATCATGGCAAATCAGGCTCTGGGCATGGTAATTACTGTGTTAACATCAACGGGGAAACATTTCCATTCCACTTAGTCTGTTTCCATCTCTCAGTTAACCTCATGCATAGTAGTACAGAAGCTATTTTGATGTTCCAGGAATCAAGTGTTCTTGTGGTGTGTCTTACAATGCTTGTTTACCTATAAACACACACCACTCTTGGACACATTAAACTCCGGTAATTGTTGGTAGAAGTGGGTGACATAATTTAGGGTTTTTCAACCCCAGGCATAAATTTGAGCCCCAGAAATGTCATCACTTACACTCATTTCCTACCTTTTTTTTTTTTTTTTATTTGGCAGGGTGGAAGAACTTGATGTAAAGTGATTGTTTTTTGAGGAATGACTCATACCTGCTGTACCATGGAGGGCATTTGTGATGATGCTGTATCAGTCTCGTCACTTGGCTGTTTAAAATGTCCTCCTTAGACATGCCACAGGAACTGCCAAGACAGTGGGTTACCATCAGGGTGGTCAAAGCAAGAATGATTGAGTCAACTCTTCACAAAAACATGTCTGCAAAACCCTGGGTCCTCGTGTTACTTCAGGTCCACATGCTCAATGCACAGTGAGGCCAAACAAGACCAAAACATCAGAATTTGGGGCAGAGCAAGGTTCCTTGCAGGGCCGTGCAAGAAGACTGGTGATTCATGCCTTAGAAACCCTGGACTCCCCAACAGCTTTCAGCAAAGCCCTTTTATAGGAAAGGTGAGGGAGGGGCGTGGTTAGTGGTTGCAAATGTCTTGATGTCAGAGCCTTTTCTAGAGGTCAGATCACGGTCAGGTAACCATGTTCCTTTGAACTTCCACCAAAACAAATGTTACCGTCTGTTCTGACAAGAAAGGGCAACGTCCCGAGGCTCAACAGTCCCCTTCCAAGGTCCAGGCTCTGGCTAAGGGGAGGGTGTACCGCGGGGCCTGTTAGCCTGCTCCGGAGGATTCGTCCAGCACCCAGGCTGGGTCTTTCTGCTGGTGCCCAGACCTGGCTGAAGAGGCAGATCTCAGCTGGCCAGGTCTTCAGACCCTGCTCAGCCATCATCACTGACGGAGCCAGGTGCCCAGGACCCAGGCAGCCCCTAGGTTCCTGAGGCTGCCGTGTGGATCCCGTGGACTGTGACCCATGGAGATGCCGCTGCCTCTAGGTCTCGGAGGTGGGGCAGAGGGAGAGGTTCGCTGCTGCTTCAAGACCTGCGCCCGGCCTGTGGGTGGCTGTGGCCAGGACCCTGGAGCCCTGCAGGACACAGTCCTCAGCCTGTCTGCCGGGTCCTCCAGCTCACCTGCTGGGTTGAGCCTGGAGGACCCGGGAGAAGCCTGCAATCTCCCCTGCAGCACAGTGTCTTTGGTGGGGACCAGTATCAGAAGGATGGTTGGTGGAGCAAGACCTGTTTGCACTCCTGGTCTGGCAATAACTGTCTCTGTCCCTCACTAAGGATTATGACCCGCCCACCTCGCCCTTATCACACTCCTAGATGATTGAGCTGGGACTCAAGGTGGAGTGGAGGATGTCTCCAGGTGATATTTTAGATGGCTCCACCTATGCCCTGAGGGCTTCCCTCATAGCTCAGTTAAGAATCTGCCTGCAGTGCAGGAGAAGCAGGTTCGATTCCCGGGTGGGGAAGATCCCCTGGAGGAGGGCACGGCAACCCACTCCAGTATTCTTGCCTGGAGAATCCCATAGACAGAGGTGCCTGGTGGGCTACTGTCCCTGGGGTTGCAAGAGTCAGACACAGCTTCGTGACTAAACCACCACTTATGCCCTGGGGACTGACTGGAGGTTGCCTCCCTCACCTTCTATCTTTATCAACAAGGCCATCTCTGAAGCAGGCTGATGTCAGAGCTGGCCATGAACAGAGGGAGAAACATCTGACCTGAATCTGCAACACGTGCGCCTTTGGAGACACTTTAAGAGAGCATGCAGCAGTGAAGAGCAAGCCATTTCTTTGGAAACTTCTAGGTAAGAGACTATAGCCCTTAGCCAAGGCATATAGTAGCTACTGCCTTGGTTAGTGAGTAGTGAAAGCCGCTCAGTTGTGTCTGACAGTTTGTGACCACATGAACTGCAGCCTGTCAGGCTTTCTCTGTTAATGGAATACTCCAGACAAGAATCTGGAGTAGGAAGCCATTTCCTTCTCCAGGGGCTCTTCCCGACCTAGGGATTGAACGTGGGTCTCCTGTATTACAGGCAGACTCTTTACCATCAGAGCCACCAGGCTTCTCTAACTAATGTTAGTCACTGTCTTCTTTAGTGGGACCTTTTTAAAAGAGCTGCCCCTGGTCACTTGATGAAACTGCTCCCAACGTGCGTAACCAACACCCCATGTGTTCTGTCTTCTGGCCTGTGGGCTGTGGCAGAGAGTGGAGAGAGAGAAAGAGAGAGGAGGAGGGTCCCTGCCTAGGACCTAGGACGGCTTTGTAAAATGAGGATAATGCTTGCCTGTCACAGAAGAAGTCTCTCTTCCTGGGATACAGTAGTAGAAAAAAAGAAAAATATATAGATCTCATAATAATATCCACTATGAATATATAGTATGGAAATGGTTGCTGAGAGCAAGCACCAGATCATGCAATAAAAGTCCGAAGGGGGAGGAAAAAAAAGGTATTGTTCTATTAGATACAAGAATGAATAGGAATGGTTCCGCAGATTAGTTCCTTACCCAATACAGTGACTCTTCCATCATTGAGGACTAATAACAGGGATGCTGGTAATGACCTTGATTCATTTGTGAACACCTCTTCACTGTTTTCAAAGCCCTTTCATATCTATTTATCTTCCTTGATCCCTTTAATGACCCCACTAGACAGATATTACAGGGCTTATTATTTCCATCAGATAGGAGAGAAACTAAAGCTCGGAGGGCTTATGTGGCTTAACCCGGGTCAAACAGTGAGGAGAGTCAGACCGGGAGGCCCAGAAGTGGTCCTTCTCTTCCAGCGTGCTGTTGTGGTGGTGGTGGGGGGAGAGGCAGGCAGTGGTGATAACCCCCACACTTTACTGAGACTTTGTACTGGACATTGGACACTTACTTCACATGCATTTGCTTGTTCGATCTGTACAGAAACCCAAGGGGTAGATACAAGTAGTGTCCCTCTTTAGTAGATGAAGAGCTTGAGGGTGGAGAAGGTCGTCACTTTCTTCAGTCACTCGACTAGTTAGGGGACTTGAATCCCAGCCTCCATGGTCCCCTTATTACTGCTACCCATTCTCTTGCAGAAGCCATTAAATACAGGACAGAAAGTTCTCTTTCCTCTCCTTGGATCTCTGTCTAGAGGCAGGGCTGGCAGGCACCAGACCGTGTGCTTACCTTGCCCAGCTGCCCTGACCACTGACGGGTGGTCATCCCTGCGTGGGTGCCCTGGGGGCACTTCCAAAGCTGTAGGTCTAAGGAATACGAGAGGTTCTGCCACACTTGGGCCCCTCAGACCTCCCGGGGTAGAAAATGCTTTTTAAATTTTTTCCCCCTGCAAGTTTTTGACTCTGGCTCCTAAAAGGAGCGGAGTAATTTTCATTTCTCATCTCGACAAACACTCAGTTGTGTAAATCTCTTCTGCTGTGGCCCCGTGGTTTATCAGTCATGTCTCAGAGAACTCAGCCTTGAGCCGAAGCCCTGATTATAGCCAGCAAGCCTTGTGACTTGGGCACCTACTTTTCTAGGTCTTGGTTTTCCTTCTCCGTAAAATGGGAGGATACGACATGTGTCTCACCTTCCTCGTGTGATTTTTTATTTTTTTATACTTTTAGGAATTTTAAAAATTACTTTTCTCTGTGCTTTACTTTTTAAAATTTTTAGATCTCTTTCATATTATTATATACTTATGCTATAAATTATTTTTTAATTATTTATTTTTAAATTTGTTTTTGGCTGTGCTGGGTCTTCGTTGCTGCACGCTGGCTTTCTTCTAATTGTGATAAGCAGGGGCCACTCTAGCTGGGATGTGAGGGCTTCTCATTGTGGTGGCTTCTTGTTGCGGAGCACGGACTCTAGAGCATGCGGGCTCAGTAGCTGTGACGCGCGTGGGTCTAGCTGTTCCACAACACGTGGAATCCTCCTGGACCAGGGATCGGACCTGTGTCCCCTGCACTAGCAGGTGGACGCCTCACCACTGGACCACCAGGGAAGTCTCTATCAATTATTTTTAACAGCTTTGTTGAGATAACATGGGCATAAAATTTGTATATATTTACGTTATACAGCTTGATGCCCGGTATACACATGCCTTGTGAAATGATCACTTGAGTGAGTGAGAGTCACTCAGTCGTGTCAGACTCTTTGCAACCCCTGTAGCCTACCAGGCTCCTCTGTCCATGGGATTCTCCAGGAAAGAATACTGGAGTGAGTAGCCATGCCCTTTTCCAGGGAATCTTCCCGACCCAGGGATTGAACCCATGTCTGCTGCATTGCAGGCAGATTCTTTACCATCTGAGCCACTAGGGAAGCCTGAAATGATCACTATTATCAAGCTGATTAACAGATCCACTAATTCTGTATTGTTACCATTTTGTCTGTATGTGTGTGTTGAGAAGATTTACGATCCATTCTCATAAATAAATTACAAGCATGCCACATAGTATTATCAAATATCATCCCCTCTTGTGATTTTTTTTTTTTTTATAACTCACCAGTACTCTGCACATGCAGAATATTATTTTCTTCTTGGTGTATTATTTTTAGGACAGGCTTAAACCTCTTGGACTTCAGGTTCTGTTTTGTTCTTTGTGTTTTGTGCATTTCATGTGAAGATTATCATGTATCCTTGAGACAGAATGAGATCAGAAAAGGGACAGACTTTGTCCTGGTTTTGTCCTCTGAAACTCCTGTAAATCAGGGCCCTTTCATACCCAGAAACACAAACGTTTGGAGAAAGGCCACTGTGTCACCACTAATTCGTCTTCTTCTAAGAAAAATAACAGCAGCTTCATCAAACACTCAGATCAATGGGCTTAAGCTTTGAAGTACACAGAGCTGGGCTTGCTTTCCCTGGCTTTGTGTGACTTTGACCTCCCTGAGCCTCAACGTCCTCCCTTGTTAGATGGCGCTGAGTTCTTCTGAAAACCAGAACTGGGCAGAGCGTGTCACTCACTAAGCGTTTGCTTCCCTCCCCTTCCTTCAGAGGTCCCAGAATTCATTTTATCGTGGTGCAGTTTGTCAACCAGCCCTGCCTCCCCTGAACGTCTCTGTCTCTTGGAAGCAGCATCTGCTAAAACGATGTCAGCAACACAGAGATGCTACTTGATGAGAGCTTCCTATGTTTCAAGCAGGGTGGAGTGCTTTTATGTAACTTTTTAAGAACTTTAATTTTCAATCTGGGGGGTGGTTATTATAAACCCATTTTTGTAAGCAGGAAAACCGAGGTTGTGGAAAACATCATACCCTAGATTTAGCTGCTGTGACCACAAAAGTAAGAACCTATATTATATCCTGGAGGTCGGCAAGCTACTTTTTATAAAGGCCTAAATGGCAAATGTTTTAGGTTTGCAGGTCACACAATTTCTATCATAACTTGCTGGACTCTGCCTTGTAGAGGAAAGCAGCCTTAGAGGATGTGTAAACAAATGGATGGGTCTATGTGCCAATAAAACTTTATTCATAAAAGCCAGCCAGCTGGATCTGGTCCATGGGCTAGAGTTTGGCAACCCCTGGTATAAACCACTGCACTGTTCTCTCAATCCCCCTCTTTATTCCTTCTTTCCTTTTAATTGCACATCTCTGGCTGGTTGATCATGCGTATCTCCTTTGTAGCTTTGCTTGGCAGTAGGTATATCACCTGTAAGCTATTTTTGCAGCATTTCTGATTTACCTGATGGATTGTAAGTGTTTTTCATGTACCAGGCGGCACGTCAGGCTCATTTATAAACCATGATGCATTAGAGATCGTCACAGCTCCAGGATGGCGTGTTTACAGAGTAACAGATGAGGCTTAGCAAGTCTAAGCAATTCAGTGTCTGGGGTGTGAGGTTCAAGGCAAAGACTATTTTTTCCCCAATAACCACATTAAAATCCAGTCTAGAAAGGAGATTGCTTAGGTCAGGAAACCTTCCTGGGCTTGACCATCAGAGCAAAGACACTCCCTGTCTACAAATCATCACCAGGAGCCTTCCCTGCACTGTCATTTTAGCAGGTAGGTTTGAAGGGAAGGAAAATCCCCAAAGAAAACAGATTTAAGCTACGGATGGTCCACACTTACAGTGGTTCAACTTAAGATGGTTTGACTTTGTGATAGTGTGAAAGCAACACGTAATTCAGTATACTTTGAACTTGGAACTTTGATCCTTTCCAGGCAGGTGACGTGCTATGTGATACTCCCTGGTGGTGCCGGGTGGCGGCAGCCACGGTCCCCAGCCAGCTACGCAATCATGAGGCTGAACAACAGATATAGCTGTCCTTCCCTTTCAGTACAGTATTCAACATCAACCCTTTATTATAAAATAGGCTTTGGGTTAGATCATTTTGCCCAGCTGTGAGCTAATGTAAGTGTTCTGACTGCGCACGTTTAAGGTAGGCAAGGCGAGGCCAGGCTGTGGCGTTTGGAAGGTTAGGTATGTAAGTACATTTGGGGCTTATATTTTCAATTTATGAGGGATTTATAGGGACATGGAGCCATTGTAAGTCGAGAAAGATCTGGAAAGTAAACTCAGTTGAAACGCCAGGTTGGGGAATGTCAGAGGCAGAGATGCTCTGGTCCCAGGAGGGAGTCGCGTGGCGTTCATGCTGTTTCCTCCCACTCTCCTGCCCATGGTGGGCATCCTCCTCTGTGCCCTCCTGCTGGCTCATCCTTGGTCTCCCCTTGCCTAAGGTAAAAAAGTCCTTAAGGCCCAGAGAGATCCGTGCCCTTTCCCCTCATTAACCTCTAATTCAGAGGTAGGTTTATCCCAGGATTTAGGAGCTGATCTTGTTTATTCATCACCAGCCTGGCCGGACCAGGGTGCCCAGTGGCCTGTCCTGCCTTTGCCTCTTTCTCTGATCCCCCTCCCTTCCCTCACATTGCCTTTAGCTTATCTGCTTCTTTAAGTTAGAACTTGGACCTGGTGCATACCTTAAAAAAACTTTAATGTGTTATGAGTCCATTTTTATGTCTGTTTCCTGCTGTTTGCCTCTCTCTCTCCTCGCCTCCCTGTGCCCTTTCTTCCCTTCCTGCTTGTCTCTTTTTCTTCCTGGAGGAAACTCACAGAGGCCAACAGGGAGTCTGCTGCAGGACTACCCTGCAGGCAGTAGGGAGAGCCAAGGTGGGCTCCCCCGCCCCTCACCTCTCTGTCTGGCCCAGGCCTCTCTGCCTGGAACGCCCCCTAACCCTAATCTTCAGTGGGGACTGTGCACATCCTTGTCAGCAGCTCAAACAAATCAATTAGCTGCAGGCAGTCACGCTCCGTGGCTTTCTCTGTTCCCGCAGATGTCGCCTGGGCAGCGGTGTAAAGCACCCATTTAGAGAGAGGAGGCCTGTTGCATGGAGCTTGGGTCTGACTGAGGCAGAGGAGACAGGAGGGAGGAGGGCACTCGGTTCGGGGAGTTGGGGAGCCCTGGGAGCTCTGTGGTGCTGGAGAGTTGTGGTCTTACCCCTGGCACACTGACTGCTGCCGATCGCATTTGGGTTGAAGATTCAACTAAAACTGAGCGCCTTTTGGCAGCTGAGGTCACCCCTCACCATATGCCTCTCCTTCCCACCCCTTAGTGCTTTCCGTTCCTCCAAGCAGGGCCTGCTGCAGCCTCCTGACTCATCCTGGTGGCAGCAGGACTGGAAAAGCAGGCGAGAAATTGACATATTTTGGAGATGTTCAGGAGCAAGGCTCCCCAGAATTCAGTGTCAGCTGGAGAATTTTTTTTTTTATCAGTCATCTGCTCTGTGGCAAATATTATTCCTGGGCTCTTAACTCACATGATCTCCCTTCAGTTTATGAAATAGGTAGTATTACCTTGACCAAACAGATGAGAAAACTGAGGTTTCACTTGGATTTGAGGGGTGGGGAAAGAGGAGGAAGCAGAAGGTTTAACTTTGTTTCCATGAAGCCAGCCCAGGGCTTCATCAGCTTCTTGGTTGCAAGCAAAGCTTGTTGGACCTTTTTTTTTTTTTTTAATATCAAGCTTTATTAAAATATAATTTACATATAATAAAGTACAATTGGATTAGTTTTGACAAAGGCATATAGTCTTGAAACCATCAATACAGTATACACAAAACACTGTCATCACTGTTTGGCTCCAACCAAGGCTTGCTGAGCCACTGGGGGATCCTACCATCAATAGAAAAACAGATATCAGACGAGAAATAGGCTTGGTGTGGGGAAGGTGATTTCTCTAGATATTTATTTATTCAACAGATATTTGTCAGGCACCTTTGATATTCCTGGCACTTTCCCATTATGTGCCAGAAATCTCTGTCCTTATGGGGTTTTTGTTCTAGTAAGAGAGACAAACAGTAAGCAAAGTAGACAAATGAATGACACCATGTAGGAGAAGGTGATAAATGAAAAGGAGAAAAAAGTGGAAATAAGGAAACAGTGTATTAAAAAGCAAAGACATCAACTTTGCCAGCAAAGGTCCATATAGTTAAAGCTATGGTTTTTCCAGTAGTCATATATGAATGTGAGAGTTGGACCTTAAAGAAGGCTGCTTGCCCAAGAACTGATGCTTTTGAACTACAGCCTTGGAGAAGACTCTTGAGAGTCGGACTCTCAAGATCAAACCAGTCAATCCTAAAGGAAATCAGTCCTGAATGTTCACTGGAAGGACTGATGCTGAAGCTGAAGCTTCAGTACTTTGGCTACCTGTTGCAAAGAGCTAACTGATTGGAAAAGACCCTGATTCTGGGAAATATTGAAGGCAGGAGGAGAAGGGGATGACAGAGGATGAGATGGTTAGATAGCATCACAGACTTAATGGACATGAATCTGAGCAAACTCTGGGAGACAGTGAAGGACAGGGAAGCCTGGCATGCTACAATCCATGGTGTTGCAAAGAGTTGGACATGACTTAGTGACTGAACAACAACAACAAGGAATGTTGGGATGGGGATGGGCTGAAGTCTACAAATCAAAATAGAGCTTTGGACAAAGACTCCTGGGAGGTAAGAGAGAAAGTTTAGTGAATACCTGCAGGAAGAACATTCCAGGCAGAGTAGCAAGTAGAGTGGGCCCTTGAACAACACAATTTGAACTGCATGGGTCCACTTACACACCTTTTTCAGAAGTAAAGGTTACTGTAGATGGGGCCTGTGGTTGGTTGAATCCACAGCCAGAGAGGAATCTGGGACACGGGACCAACTCTAAGTTACACGTGACTTAGCCTCAGCATTGTTCAAGGGTCAAGTGTATAATGGCTCTGGGGTGGGCCCATGCCTGATGGATGGGAAGCAGAGCAAGGAGGTGAGTATAACCAAGGAATGGAAGCAAGGAAGAGAGTCGTAAGAAGGAAGTAAGGTCCTAGATGAGAGCTCGAGCAGATCACATAGAGCCTTGTAGGCCGATGTAAGGGTTTAGCTTTTCCTCTGAATGAGTTGGGTACCACTGGTGGTCTCTGAGTGAAGGAATGTCATGACAGGTCAAAGTTTTAATATGATTACTCTGCCTACTGAGTGAAGAACGTGCTAAAAGGTGTGCTGATCACGACCAAGGGGAGGAGCAAAAATTAGGAGGCAGTTACAGTATTCCGGGCAAGGGCCGTGGTGTTGAGAAAGGGGGTCACCTGCAGAGATGCCTGGATGGTTGACACCACACAAGTGATCCCTCTCAGTGAGGTGTCTGGGACCAGCACATAACTCACATTTGTTGATCAAAGAGAGGAAAATCCAGGAAGTTGGAAAACTTTTTCTTAGTGTGTTCTGGAAAGGCAGCCCCATTCTGAAGGGTCAGAAATAGACATGTCCTTTCTAATACAAGTCCCAGTTACCCACGAACTGTCTTATATTCTTATATTCTTCAACATCCTGGAAGCTCCCTGGGGGCAGGGACCATGTCCGCTTCGTCTTTAGTCCCAGAGCCCAGCTTAGGGCCCAGGGCACAATGATAGTGCGTGGTGAGGGTGGAGAAGACACAAGAGCTTGATCTCCATGCAGACTGAGTTTGCTTGTCCCTGGACCCAGACTTGAGACTTAGCAATTCTCGGGCCGGGATGGATAGAACATGAATTTTCTTCCTGGTCCACCATCTACCCGCTCTGTGAGTCTGGGCCATGTTTCCATATCTATAAAGCGAGGGTCAGTCATTCCCCCAGCAATGTTAATATTCCCTGCCCAGAATGTATCTCAGAGAAAGCTTTCCTGGCTGCTCACAACAATTCTCTCTTTCTTCCCTTTTCCAGCTTTATTTTTTCTTAACATTTGCCAGTATTTCTTTACTTACATTTTAATTTGTTTACATATATATTGTCTGTCTCCCCTGCTAGAGCAGAAACCCCATGAAGGGAGAGGGTTTTGTGTGCTTATTCGTTGTTAAACCCATTGGCACCAAAAACGTGCCTAGTACGTGGAAGGAGCTAAATTTGTATTTATGAATAAATGAATGAATGAATGATTATAGAGGCTTAGCCCAACAATCTCTGAGTTTGTAAAGATGCCTTACAAACCAAAAGGGACAAAACCAATGAAAGGTACTGGGGCTATTATTATAAATGTGCTTCACTCTAGTTTAATCCTGACACCGCCCACATTTTTCAAGGGAAACATGGATGAGATTTTTTTTTTCTATTTAGTGTTCTTCAAAGAGAAGAATTCCAGCACCCTAACTTTAAGAGAATTTCCAGGTGTGGAATTCAGTGATGGATCCTCATCACCTAGCAACCTTATGCAGGAGCCACTCACCACGTGAAAGGTGACAGTTTCCAGTGGGTGTGCCAAGTGACAGGGATGAAGACAAGGCTGAGATGGATGGTGAGGACGGAGGATGAGACCTTCCTGGGTGGATGGGGATAGAGCTGGAGCGGGAGGCAGAGAGCCCAGGATAGGTTCTCCCTTGGCTATGGACGAGCCATTCCCCTCTGAGCCTCATTTCCTCCATACATTGAGGGGACTGACAAGACCCCGTCCAACTCTGTCATCCTGGGACTTATATTTACAATTGGGCACAGAGAGGATAGTAACTATCTTTTATTTTTTTTAATATAAATTTTAATTAAAGTAAGGTTGACTTACAATATTGTGTTAATTTCAGGTGTGTGAAATACTGATTCAGTATTTTTGCAGATTATACTGCATTATAGGTTATTACAAATAATAGATATAATTCCCTTTGCTGCATAGTATATCTTTGTTGCTTATCAGTTTTACATATAATAGTTTGTACCATGAATCCTAAACCCCTAATTTGTCCCTCCTCCCTTCTCTCACCCCTTTGGTAACCCCAAATGTGTTATCTGCGAGTCTGTGTCTTTTTTGTATATGCATTCATTTATACTTACTTTATATTTCACATATAAGTAGTATACAGTATTTGTCTGTCTGACTTAGTTCACTAAGCATAATATTCTCTAGGTCTATCCCTGTTGCTGAAATAGCAAGTGAAATAGCAAAATTTCATTCTTTTTATGAACTGAGTAATATTCTATTTTATATATATACACACACACACATATATATATACACGTATATAGACACACACACACGTATGTCATAT
This sequence comes from Neotragus moschatus, assembly GCA_006410615.1. NCBI lineage: Eukaryota > Metazoa > Chordata > Mammalia > Artiodactyla > Bovidae > Neotragus > Neotragus moschatus. The sequence continues at coordinate 22,650 of SJYA01003128.1, forward strand.
CTTCTCGATCTTATCTGTTCATCTGTTGTTGGACATTCAGGTTGCTTTCATGTCTTGGCTATCAAAATATACCGTGCTGATATGAACGTTGTGATGCATACATCTTTTCAAATTAGTGGTTTCCTTTTTTCTGGATATATGGCCAGGAATGGATTTGCTGGGTCATACGGTAATAACTACCATTTACTGAGCAAGTCCCTGAGCTAAGAATTTTACATTATATCATCTAATCCTTACTTTAATTCATAGATAGGATTGTCATTATCCCAATTTTCCAGGCAAGGAAACTCAGGTATATAGAAGATAAGAAACTAAGGTTAATCAGTTCAGACTGCCATAACAAAATACTTTATGGGTAGCTTAAACAACAGAAATGTCTTTCTTACAGTCTTGGAGACTGGTCCAAGATCGAGGTTGCAGCTAATATGGTTTCTGGTGAGGGCTCCCTTCCTGGTTTGCAAATGGTCACTGTCTTGCCATGACCTCGCCTCACACTTCCTCTGTGCATGCAGATGGAGTAAGCCCCCTGACCCTGCACACACACACACACACACACACTCACTCTCTCTCTCTCTCTCTCTCTCTCTCTCTCTCTCTCTCTCTTTCTCTCTCTCTTTCTTTCCCTCTCTTTTCTTAGAAACCCGCTAACTCTGTCTTGAGGTCCTCACCCTCATGACCTAATCTAACCCTAATCACCTCCCAAATTCCATCTTCAGATACCTTCACACTGGGTTTAGGACTTCAGTACAGGGATTTCGGGCGAGATGACATAAACATTCGGTCCATAACAGTCACAAAGCTAGCAAGTGATAGAACGTAACCACAGTCATTTGTTGGCCCCTCATTCTCACTCTGAGGCATCTTGTGTGATCCTTCCGCTTAGATGCCAGATACCCATCAAGGAGTTTCTCCTGGACTGGATGGTCCTCTGGGACACGGCTAGTGTTTGCAGCCAGAGGACAGCCTCCATGAGCTTGGAGGACACGGGAATGTTGTTCACTGCTATGTCCTTAGCATACAGCCTCGTACCAGAAAGATAATCAATATTCACTATAGAAATAAATGACTCTGTTAAAGACTGGCAGCTATGGTTGGATATAAAAAAAAGCCCAAAAATGGTTTGGGGGAATTCCTTAGCGACCCAGTGGTTACGATTCTGCTCTTCCAATGCAGGAAGCGTGAGTATGATCTCCAGTCAGGAACCTAAGATCCCACAGGCTGTGCCCCATGCCCCCCCCCCCCAAAAAAAGAATTTGTTCATATATCCTGGGAAGATGGGCCCCTTGAGGTTTCATCAAGACAGTGAGGTAATAGCAATAAAAATCTAATACATGCCACATTCTCCCAGCTTCTTTTCACATATTTTACTTCATTCAAACCTCACACCAACCCTGAGATAAGGTTCCTGTTTTTATAGACAAGGAAATAGATACTGATAGAAGCTCAGAGCCCCACTTGCCAAAGGTCACATGGACACCTGGAAGGGGTGGCTGTCGGCAGGCCCCGCCTACAAGCACAGTGGATTCCAAAGTGCTGGGAGAGCAGGGTCTTCTGGGGGAGCACCGAAGCCAGCTCCCACCCCCTCCTTTAGTGTGAAAGGAATCCTGGCCCTAAAGCCAGGCAGTCACCTTGGTCTCTTTCATTATCTTTGAATTCACCGTGGGGAAGAGATGAGTCAACATCAGTTTTTGGAGCCTTGCCCTCAGACCTAAGCATAGCAGGGGTTGTTCAGAAAGTGGAGAGGAAGCCACGAGGGTTTGGCACAAGGTAGCCCCACAGTCTCTGCAAGATCAGAGCAGAAGTTCCATTGAGAGGGCCAGACAGGGGGTGAGTGGGCGGAGGGCTGCAGGCCCTGCCTTGGAAGTTCACTAGCATAGCAGGAGATACATTGTGGAGACTAATGGAGTTTATGGAGGCTAAATCACAACCCCTCCATCCCCTCCCAACACATACACACACACACACACACACACACACACACACACACGCACACACACGCATACCACCATCATTTGATCATGCCACCTCTGATTTTGAAAGAGAAAGGCAATCTCTGAGACACGTTCATCCAGTAATGGTTAAATTGAAGGGGGAAGAAAGGAAGACCCAGGATAGAGCCTCTGGAGAACATGAGCAGTTGTGGGGACTTGTTCAAAGGCAGGGGATTTGGAGGGAAAGGGAGAAAAAGAGAAGAATGAGATAAAAATGGGTGAAAATCATCACGAGACCAGGGCTTGGGGCCCAGGAGGAAGCAGAGGTCCCGGGGCCCTTCTCCATTTGTTCAGCTGGCTTCGTGTGGCTATAAGGATGCAAACGACTTTCAGATGCTTCATTTTATGAGCTGTTCACTCTGGCCCTGAGGGAGTCAGAGGAAATGATATTACGTCCATTTTATAGATGAGGAACGTGATATTGTCAGTGGTTAAGTGGCTTTCCCAAGAAAGTTACTAGGAGACAGAAAGGGAAGTTGAATTTGTTTGCTCATCTCTGGCTATTCTTGGCCTCCCCTCATGGCAAGAGGTGACTGACACTAAGAATTTGTCTCTGCAAACTGGGATGTGTGCACTTTTGCAGATGTGGTAATAATGATGGCAGCAGCTCCAACCCCCACACCCCCTCCATCCACACACATTATTACTGAGGCTGCTACTGCCGTAGCCATAATTAAGTGCCTATGAACAGTATGAAAAGGCAAAATGATAGCACACTGAAAGAAGAACTCCCCAGGTCAGTAGGTGCCCAATATGCTACTGGAGATCAGTGGAGAATTAACTGCAGAAAGAATGAAGGGATGGAGCCAAAGCAAAAACAAAACCCAGCTGTGGATGTGACTGGTGATAGAAGCAAGGTCCGATGCTATAAAGAGCAGTATTGCNTGGCGTGCTGCGATTCATGGGGTCGCAAAGGGTCGGACACGACTGAGTGACTGAACTGAACTGAACTGATGATGTTCCAGGTATCAGGCTTGACATCTGTTTGCACTGATTCTCAAACAATCCTGGAGGTAAGGATTGCTCTTCTCGCCTACAGATGAGATGGCCCGGGTGGAAAGAAAGACTTACCTTGAGTTTGAGGGAAACTGTTTGACTTACAACAGAGCGATGTATCTCAGACTCTACCTGAATCAACAAATGGCATTCCTTTTCATTATGGTTAATGATCATTGCTCTTGGGAAGAGGGTAAAAGTTTCCCTGCGGGGTTACAGCTGCTTGCATAGTGGAATAAGCCAGAATGGACTTCAGGGTTTTATTTAGGACTGTCTTTTCTTGGCATCTCTTAAGACATCCGGGTTGAAACAAATTGTCCAGAGAGTCAGGACACGTTCTAGGGACAGTCTCTTTTCTGTCAACTACCTGGAGTTATGTTGTTATTTTTTTTTCCTGGGGAAGGAACCAAGAGCCTGCATTTCGGTAGTTCCCAGGTGATGCTGACCTGCTGGTTTGTGAACCACATTTTGAGTAGTAAGGGGTTTATCTCTAAAGTTCTTTGAAGTCAGTAAGTCCATTTGAAAGTCCTAGATACATCCATTAAAATATTTGTGTGTGCTGTGGTCCTGATATCTGGCTACATGATTGAAATTCTTGATAAACTCTAATAATAACAGGTGCAGTTCAAACAACTGTGTGCAAGAAACATCCCAACAAAATCCACTCACTGTTGTGTTAGTTTTGTTCTTTTCTAGATGAGGAAATTCAAGCAGAGATTGGTAAGTTCACCTAAACTTGTATAGCAAATAAGTGGTGAGACTGGAATTTGAAGTCTAATCTTCCTTACTCTGAAATGTGCTTTTTTTACACGTGAATATAACCTTACTCAGTACTTGAGAGATGAAGGCTCTTGAGGCACTAGGCCATTATTTCTCTGCTTTATTGTAGAGATACAGTGGAGAAATGTCTCTTTCAAATTGTTGGGACCCTTGTTGATGCTAATTCTTATTATCAAAAATCAAATAACAATAAGTGGAAATTTAATGACGCTAATAACATGAAGAAATCAAGAGGATAAGCGTGTAAATCAGGATTTAAGCAAAGCATAACATTTGTAATCATGCCATGTAAATACAGGAGCAGGAAAACCCAGGAACAATGGATATCCATTGAGAAAAAAGCCCGTGGCATTAGAGAAGAATGAAACAGAGAAAAAAAAACACCAGCGTTGCTTGGCTTCGCTCCCTCCCCTTTGGGTTCAGAAAATAGAATTGAGACAACACCAAAGGGGGTGGATAAAGAGTTTGAACAATGAATACACATTACCAGCATCAGCTGGGTATCTTGTTAACATTAACCTGATACATTGCAAGTGAGCTGCAGTTAGAACAGTAATTACAGTAAATAGAATCCATTTGGAATCCTCAAGCAAATATGAGCTGGGAAGAAAGATGGGCTGAAAAAAAATCCATTACCCTTTGGAAGTTATGGAGGCTTTGGATGGCAGCGATTTCTGCTGTGAATTGCATCTGACTAAGATGCGGCAACTTGAATGAATCTTTTTCAGCTCTCAAGTGCGTTTAGATGGTAAATAAAATGAATTATCCAACCATTCCAGCCAAATGCAGTTTCCCTAAATATTTGTCTTGGTAATTTAGGAAGAAAATTTAGGTAGAATTGGGAAGGTGGCCTGTCTGCTCTGCCTCCTGCTTTGGGCTGATGGTGTTTCATAGGAAAAATGAAATGGGGTTCTTCTGGAAAGGTCAAACGTAAGGACCGAGGAGGGATGGGGGAAGGTAGAGAAAGATTCTGAGCCTTTCAAAGTGGTCTGCATTCTTTTTTATTATTATTTACTTAAAAGATTCATCTTCTATTTGTTGTTTTAGTAATTTTATTCATGCATATATTGGGCTGTGCTGGGTCTTTTTTGCTATGTGAGCGTTTCTCCAGTTTTGGGGAGCAGGATTGCTCCCTAGTTGTGATGCGTGAGCTTCTTGTTGTGGTGACTTCTTTTGTTGTGGAGCACAGGCCCCAAAGTGTACGAGCTTCAGCAGTTGCAGCACGTGGTCCCAGTAGCTGTGGCTCACAGATTCTAGAGCCCACAGGCTCAGTAGTTGTGGTTCTCAGGCTCAGTGGTACACCAGCTCTTTCGCCCCACAGCATGTGGGGTCCTCCTGGACCAGGGATCTAATCCATGTCTCCTACATTGGCAGGCAGATTCCTATCCAAAGAGCCACCAGGGAAACCCAGGCTGCACTCTTGAGTGTTGGTCAAAGAGGAGTTTCATTTTCAGATACTCCACTGCCACCCCCATGGTCTGACACCAGCCCACCATGGTCTGACACCAGCCCCTTCTGTGGGCATCTGACTGCAGTCCTCCCATGCCATCTGTTCTTCAAAGCTCTGTAGTTACACTCAACTCAGCCATATGAGACATCTCACGGGTTCCTGTCCTTTTCATCCCCCAGCTGGCTTGACCCTCAGCCCCTCCCCCTCTTCCCAGGCACTGACCTGTGTGCCCAGGTCAGACTCTCTTCCCTGGTTTCCTGACCTCACCTCCCCCAACTCTGAGAAAGAGTCAGCTCTTCCTTGATCTCAGGTTCATGGAAACCTCATGCTCTGAGTGGCCTCCCATTACCACCTGCGTGAGTAATGGCCCAGACCTCAGGAGTGCTGAGTCTAGAGACTGGGAGTCATAGGCAACATAACTGAGTTTTCGCATGTTCATTCATTCAAGTCGTTTATTAGGTGTCCCTCTGCTCCAGGTCTGGGACTGTCTGAAACATATTTCTCGTTGTGGGGTCTGGGATGCCCTACTGACAGGAGGCTGGCTTAGAATAGGAAGAAGATACTGGCAATCGGAAGGGATAAGCACTGAAATGGCATCTCTGTGAATGCAGCTGGGCATTGTAGGGGATGCCCTAGACCTCATATGTGGTCTTTGTGCCATCCGAGAAGGGCATGGAGGACCCGGGCCCCAGTGGGTCCAGGCAGGGGAACTGAAGGACTCTAGGTGGCTGACCTTAGACATCTTCCTGTTGCTTGAGTGCCAGGATGAGAGCTAATTAGCATTGGTAACAAGCTCATTAGTTTTCCGAACAGCACAGAGAAGGGAGAATTGAAGTGCGAATGGGGAAAAAGAATTCTCTGGTCTCCATTCAATATTTTTGTTTCTTTCAGACTTAGCTATACTATCTCATCAAACTACATACACATTACGATGGAGTCCTTTCTTAAAAAGGTGAATCAGGGCCATTTTTATGACACATAAACTGACTTCTAAACAGCCTAGTCTATGTTTTATATATAGGTTAACATGCATGCTACATTAAAAAAATATTTTTATTGCTATGAACTTTCCCCTTAGCACTGCTTTCACAGTGTCCCACAGGTTTTGGGTTGTTGTGCTTTCATTTTCATTAGTTTCTATGCATATTTTGATTTCTTTTTTGATTTCTTCTGTGATTTGTTGGTTATTCAGCAGCGTGTTGTTCGCCCTCCATATGTTGGAATTTTTAATAGTTTTTCTCCTGTAATTGAGATCTAATCTTACTGCATTGTGGTCAGAAAAGATGCTTGGAATGATTTCAATCTTTTTGAATTTACCAAGGCTAGATTTATGGCCCCGGATGCGATCTATCCTGGAGAAGTTTCTTTGTGCTCTTGAGAAAAATGTGAAATTCATTGTTTTGGGGTGAAATGTCCTATAGATATCAATTAGGTCTAACTGGTCTATTGTATCATTTAAAGTTTGTGATTCTTTGTTAATTTTCTATTTAGTTGATCTGTCCATAGGTGTGAGTGGGGTATTAAAGTCTCCTACTATTATTGTGTTATTGTTAATTTCCCCTTTCATACTTGTTAGCATTTGTCTTACATATTGCGGTGCTCCTATGTTGGGTGCATATATATTTATAATTGTTATATCTTCTTCTTGGATTGATCCTTTGATCATTATGTAGTGTCTGTCTTGGTCTCTTTTCACAGCCTTTGTTTTAAAGTCTATTTTATCTGATATGAGTATTGCTACTCCTGCTTTCTTTTGGTCTCTATTTGCATGGAATATCTTTTTCCAGCCCTTCACTTTCAGTCTGTATGTGTCCCTTGTTTTGAGGTGGGTCTCTTGTAGACAACATATATAGGGGTCTAGTTTTTGTATCCATTCAGCCAGTCTGTGTCTTTTGGTTGGGACATTCAACCCATTTACATTTAAGGTAATTATTGATAAGTATGATCCCGTTGCCATTTACTTTATTGTTTGGGGTTCGAGTTTATACACCCTTTTTGTGTTTCCTGACTNCAACATATATAGGGGTCTTGTTTTTGTATCCATTCAACCAGTCTTTGTCTTTTGGTTGGGGCATTCAACAAATTTACATTTAAGGTAATTATTGATAAGTGTGATCCCGTTGCTATTTACTTTATTGTTTTGGATTTGGGTTTATATACCTTTTTTGTGTTTCCTGTCTAGAGAGTATCCTTTAATATTTGTTGGAGAGCTGGTTTGGTGGTGCTGAATTCTCTGAACTTTTGCTTGTCTGTGAAGCTTTTGATTTCTCCATATTTGAATGAGATCCTTGCTGGGTACAGTAATCTGGGCTGTAGATTACCTTCTTTCATCCCTTTAAGTATGTCTTGCCATTCCCTCTGGGCCTAAAGAGTTTCTATTGAAAGATAAGCTATTATCCTTATGGAAATCCCCTTGTGTGTTATTTGTTGTTTTTCCCTTGCTGCTTTTAATATTTGTTCTTTGTGTTTGATCTTTGTTAATTTGATTAATATGTGTCTTGGGGTGTTTCACCTTGGGTTTATCCTGTTTGGGACTCTCTGGGTTTCTCAGACTTGGGTGATTATTTCCTTCCTCATTTTAGAGAAGTTTTCAACTATTATCTCCTCAAGTATTTTCTCATGGTCTTTCTTTTTGTCTTCTTCTTCTGGACTCCTATGATTCTAATATTAGAGCATTTAATATTGTCCTGGAGGTCTCTGAGATTGTCCTCATTTCTTTTAATTCGTTTTTTTTTTCCTCTCTGATTCATTTATTTCTACTATTCTACTTCACTAATCCTGTCTTCTGCCTCCATTATTCTACTATTTGTTGCCTCCAGAGTGTGTTTTTTATCTCATTTATTGCATTATTCATTATATATTGACTCTTTTTTATTTCCTCTAGGTCCTGTTAAATCTTTCTTGCATCTTCTCAATCCTTGTCTCCAGGCTATTTATCTGTGACTCCATTTTTATTTCAAGATTTTGGATCATTTTCACTATCCTCATTCGGAATTCTTTATCAGATAGATTCCCTATCTCTTCCTCTTTTGTTTGGTTTGGTCGGCATTTATCCTATTCCTTTACCTGTTGGGTATTCCTCTGTCTCTTCATCTTGTTTATATTGCTCCGTTTGGGGTGGCCTTTCTGTATTCTGGCAGTTTTTGACGTTCTCTTTATTGTGGAGTTTCCTTGCTGTGGGTGGGGTTGTATCAGTGGCTTGTCAAGGTTTCTTGGTTTGGGAAGCTTGTGTCGGTGTTCTGGTGGCTGGAGCTGGATTTCTTCTCTCTGGAGTGCAATGAAGTGTCCAGTAATGAGTTATGAGATGTCAGTGGTTTGCGAGTAACTTTGGGCAGCCTGTATATTGAAGCTCAGGGCTGTGTTCCTGTGTTGCTGGAGAATTTGTGTGATATGTCTTGCTCTGGAACTTGTTAGCCCTTGGGTGGTGCTTGGTTTCAGTGTACATATGGAGGCGTTTGATGAGCTCCTATCGATTAATGTTCCCTGGAGTCAGGAGTTATCTGATGTTCTCAGGATTTGGACTTAAGTCTCCTGCTTCTGGTTTTCAGTCTTATTTTTACAGTAGTGTCAAGACTTCTCCTTCTATACAGTACTGATGACAAAACATCTAGGTTAAAGATGAAAAGATTCTCCACAGTGAGGGACACCCAGAGAGGTTCACAGAGTTACATGGAGAAGAGAAGAGGGAGGAGGGAGTTAGAGGTGACCCGAATGAGATGAGGTGGAATCAAAAGAGGAGAGAGCAAGCTAGTCAGTAATCATTTCCTTATGTGCACTCCACAGTCTGGACTGCTCAGAGATGTTCACAGAGTTATACAGAGAAGAGAAGAGGGAGGAAAGAGACAGAGGTGGCCAGGAAGATAAAAGGGGGAAATGAAAAGGAGAGAGACAGATCCAGCCAGTAATCAGTTCCCTTAGTGTTCTCCACCGTCTGGAACACACAGAGATTCACAGAGTTGGATAGAGAAGAGAAGGGGGAGGGAGGAGACAGAGGCGACCTGGTGGAGAAAAAGGAGAGTCTAAAGGAGGAGAGAATGGTAATCTCACTCCCAAGTAAAAATGGGTACTGAAGATTGGGTTTTTAAAGGTACAAAATTGATACCAACTACCAAAAAGCAAAGATTAAAAATCTAGAGGAGAGGTTGGATTTTCAAAAATACAATATTAAGGCAAAGAAGAAGAAAAGAAAAAAAAAAGTCACAAAAATTATTAAAAATATATATATATGAAGTTTGCTTTAAAATAGGGTCTTTTTTTGGAAAAGTAATAGTAGGTTATAAAAATTAAAATTAAAGGAGTAATAGAGGACTTAAAATTTTTTTTTAAGTTTTTTAAAAAAGAAGAAAAAAGAAAAAAAGAATGATTGTAAAAATAGTAAAGATATATCTAGGACTTTCTCTGGTGTTGTTGTGGGCAGTGTGGAATCAGTTCATTTTCAGATAGTTCCTTGGTCTGGCTTATGTTTCTCAAGATCTATAGGCCCCTTCCTGTGTAGTCAGTACTAACAACAGGGTTTTAATCTACTGCACCTGTCACTTCCAAGGCGGTTCCCTCTGTTTTAGCTTCTTCTGTTTCCTGATCTGTTCAGTGTCTGATTTATGCCCTGACACAGGGGGAGACACTTTTTTTAGGCTCACTTGTTCACTGCGCTGTGGGGAGGGAGGGACACTGCAAACAAATAATACTGGCATTTGCTCACAATGTCTCAGCCACACTGGGCCTGCCCCTACTCGCGGCACACACAGCTCAGGCTCTAGATTGCTCCACCGGGAACCATCCTAGGTTGGCCCTGGGCTGCAAGCACCTCCCAGGTCTAAGCCACTCAGGTTCAGGCACTCAGGTAGTCCTCAGAGGTGCAGACTCGGTTGGGCCTGCATTTTGTGCCCTTCCCAGGTCCGGGTAGCTCAGGTGTTTGGCGAGCACGATCACTGCTACTTATCGCCTCTCCCGTCCCTGCTGCTCGGTTTTCTGGGTGTACAACTGGTGCACCTTCTCAGGTGGATGATGACTGTCCAGAACCCCAAGAAGTCTTAGTTAGCAAAGGAGGCTGCTTGCTGTTTGGTAGATAGTGTCTCTCTGGGGCTGTGATTTCCCCCTTCCGGCCCTTCTGGCTCTGGCTGCCTGTCACAGGAGGGGGATGGTCTGCAGCTGGCTAATTCTGTTCCATCCTTTGTTCTGTGTGAGGTCTTGGCAGTGTCTTATGTTAGAGCTTTTTGCGTGGTAGCAATCCCACAGTCTGGTTTGGTAGCCCAAGTTAGTTCACTGATTATACTCGGGGCTTTCCGGCTGATCCTTACTCTAAGCAATGCAGCCCAACCTCCCTGCCCAGTGCCTGCTTGCTAGTGACGGATGCATGCATCTGCACTGCCTCTCTGCAGAGGGAGTTACCGTTGGGCTCGTAATCTGTGGGGTTTAATTATTTATTCATTTTTCCTCCCTGTTATGTTGCCCTCTGCACTTCAAAGGCTCGCCACAGACTTGGCAGTGAGAGTGTTTCCTGGTGTTTGGAGACTTCTCTTTTTAAGACTCCCTTCCTGGGACGGAGCTCCGTCCCTACCTCTTTTGTCTCTTTTTTTGTCTTTTATATTTTTTCCTACCTCTTTTTGAAGACAATGGGCTGCTTTTTTGGGTGCCTGATGTCCTCTGTCGGCATTCAGAAGTTGTTCTGTGGCATTTACCCAGAGCTTAAATGTTCTTTTGATGTATTTGTGGGGGAGAAAGTGGTCTCCCTGTCCTATTCCTCCAGCATATTAGGACCGCTCAAAGATGATGTTTTTAAAGTGCTGCACTCAATATGCCAGCAAATCTGGAAAACTCAGCAGTGGCCACAGGACTGGTAAAGGTCAGNAATCCCTATCAAGCTACCAATGGTATTTTTCACAGAGCTAGAACAAATAATTTCACAGTTTGTATGGAAATACAAAAAACCTCAAATAGCCAAAGCAATCTTGAGAAAAAAGAATGGAACTGGAAGAATCAACCTGCCTGACTTCAGTCTCTACAACAAATCCACAGTCGTCAAGACAGTATGGTACTGGCACAAAGACAGAAATATAGATCAGTGGAACAAAATAGAAAGCCCAGAGATAAATCCACGCACCTATGGACACCTTATCTTTGACAAAGGAGTCAAGAATATACAATGGATTAAAGACAATCTCTTTAACAAGTGGTGCTGGGGAAACTGGTCAACCACTTGTAAAAGAGTGAAACTAGAACACTTTCTAACACCACACACAAAAATAAACTCAAAATGGATTAAAGATCTAAACATAAGACCAAAAAGTATAAAATTCCTAGAGGAGAACATAGGCAAAACACTCTCTGACATAAATCACAGCAGGATGCTCTATGACCCACCTCCAAGAATATTGGAAATAAAAGCAAAAATAAACAAATGGGACTTAATTAAACTTAAAAGCTTCTGCACAACAAAGGAAACTATAAGCAAGGTGAAAAGACAGCCTTCAGAATGGGAGAAACTGACAAACAACTAATCTCAAAAATATACAAGCAACTGCAGCTCAATTCCAGAAAAATAAATGACCCAATCAAAAATGGGCCAAAGAACTAAATAGACATTTCTCCAAAGAAGACATATGGATGGCTAACAAACACATGAAAAGATGCTCAACATCACTCATTATCAGAGAAATGCAAATCAAAACCACAGTGAGGTACCATTTCATGCCAGTCAGAATGGCTGCAATCCAAAAGTCTACAAGCGATAAATGCCAGAGAGGGTGTGGAGAAAAGGGAACCCTCTTACACTGTTGGTGGCAATGCAAACTAGTAGTATAGCCACTATGGAGAACAGTGTGGAGATTCCTTAAAAAACTGGAAATAGAACTGCCATATGACCCAGCAATCCCACTACTGGGCATACACACTGGGAAAACCAGAATTGAAAGAGACACGTGTACCCCAATGTTCATCGCAGCACTGTTTATAATAGCCAGGACATGGAAGCAACCTAGATGTCCATCAGCAGATGAATGGATAAGAAAGCTGTGGTACATATACACGATGGAGTATTACTCAGCGATCAAAAAGAATACATTTGAATCAGTTCTAATGAGATGGATGAAACTGGAACCGATTATACAGAGTGAAGTAAGCCAGAAAGAAAAACACGAATACAGTATACTAACGCATATATATGGAATTTAGAAAGAAGGTAACGATAACCCTGTATGCGAGAGATAGCAAAAGAGACACAGATGTATAGAACAGTCTTTTGGACTCTGTGGGAGAGGGAGAGGGTGGGATGATTTGGGAGAATGGCATTTAAACATGTATAATATCATATATGAAACGAATCGCCAGTCCAGGTTTGATGCAGGATACAGGATGCTTGGGGCTGGTGCACAGGGATGACCCAGAGGGATGGTATGGGGAGGAGGAGGAGGGGGGGTTCAGGATGGGGAACATGTGTATACCTGTGGTGGATTCATGTTGATGTATAGCAAAACCAATACAATATTGTAAAGCAATTAACCTCCAATTAAAATAAATTTATATTTTAAAATATTAAAAAATGTTTTTTGTTTATTTGGCTTTGCCAGGTCTCAGTTGCAGCACACAGGATCTTTGTTACACCGTGTGGAAACTCGTTGTTGTGCACGGACTCTGAGTTGTAGCGCACGGGCTCCGGAGGGCGTGGGCTCAGTAGTTCTGGCGCGTGAGCTTAGGTGCTCTGTGGCATGTGGGATCTTAGCTGCCCGACCGGCGATGGAACCCGAGTCCCTTGCCTTGTAAAGCAGATGGATTCTTAACCCCTGGACCACTAGGGAAGTTCCAACATGCTCCATTTTTAACGCTTACAATAACCCTATGAAGGAGGAAACACTGCGATTCCCATTTTACAATTAGGAAACTGGGACCGTGAGCCTTAGAGGCCTGGAGCCAGCAGACATGGGGGTGAGGCAGCCCTCACCTTTCCCTTCTGTGAAACCTTCAGACGAGCCACCCGCCCTGCCTGGGCCCATATGTTCTCATCTGTAGAACAGGATGATCTCAAGTATCTGCGTCATAAGGTAGAAGAAGGATAAATTAGCTGGAGTGCACGAGAAGTACCTTGTGCAACGCTGGCCACAGAGCAAGAGCTGAGTGAACGCCATCTCTTTCTTTTTCTGGGGCCCGTAGGAGAAAGCTCTTCATTTCTATCCCCTTGTCCCCAGGCCACTCCTGCTAGGGGTCAGCCACAGAGACGCTGAGTGATGCTCCAGGTGAGCTGGGAGTGCTGAGGCATCCAGAGCCCCCATCTCCCCAGCAAGGGGGGTGCCCCCGGGCAGGGCTACCGAACCATTGCCCTGGCCACGGAAATGGGACAGTTGGAAACTTCTCCTCAAACACCTGACACCCTCCTAATCCCTCAAACTCCCCAAACCCCCAAAGACCCCAGTCCAGACCAAGGACAGGAAGTGAAGTAGCATGTTCAGGCAAAGCTGCAGGGCTTGAAGGGGAAACAGAGGGAAAGGATGCATTTAAACATTGCTGAGCACACTGTTGAAGATAATTCACAAAATCAGAGTCCAAGAGACTCCAGGCTGGCATCCGGCCCCTGGACCCAGGCCTGGGGAGCAGAGCTTCTGAGCCTTGCGGGTACAGCGGTGGCACTCGGGGAGCTTTGACTGTTGCCATGGTGCCTGGGTCGCTGCCTCCTCCTGGTCCCTGCCACTTTGGATTACTGGGACTGGAGTGCAGCCTGGGCGCAGGGATTTTGAAAACTTTCCAGATGATTCTCTGCAGCCATGACTGGGAGACTCTCGGACTTTCAATGTCTGGTCGTGCAAAGAGACTTGTAGAGGCCCTTAGAGCCCCTTATTTCCTGGTGACCCCACTGTTCTTCCAGACACCCGCCCTGCCCCCTCTCTCCCTTTACACCTATATTTGACCACTCCAGTCTGGCTACCAGCTCTTGTTTGTGGGACCCTGTGGCCTTTGCCGCACACCCCATGCTCCCAGGGCCTCAGAGCACCCCTTCCCCCTGGGCTCCTGTCCTTCAGGCCCTTGCTCAGCCCACGTGCTCCCCCTCCAAGCCCTCCTCTTCACTGTGTCCCTCAAGGTCCCTGTGATGGTCTTTGACTGTCACAGGCTGGCACCTCCGGAAAACCGTCCGAGCATCCCAGCCCAAGGTGACTTTGTCACGTCTGCATTGCGGCAGCACCTGACTTGGACAGCCCTCCTGGTTCTCAGGACTGATGACCTGATGCATTTGACGGGGTGCCCTATCAGCCTGGTGGGAGTGGGGACCTCAGTTTCCGCATCTGTGGCTGGTGAATGAGACCACCTGCCCAGGTGCTGCCAGCTTTGTCATGAGGCTCAGAGGACAAGAGTGCTGTTCCATGCACGTCTCATATATCATCTCCCGTGCCTCTTCCATCAGGGGTATTATGGTACCCATTGTATGGATGAAGAAACTGAGGGTCTGCATGTTGGGACCTGGCCCAGAGGTTCCTCAGTTCTAATTCCCATATTCCTCCCACTTTACCATGCCACCTAGAGGGAAAGCTCATAGAAAGTATACCCACCATAAGGTGCTTTATGCTAATGTTACAAATAACCTAGTTCGATTAGAAGGTTCAGTTCTAATCTACCTGCTTCACACAACAGAGTTCGATGAATAAAAAGAGCTCTCGGGTAGGGTCAGGGAGGCCCCCACTCAGGTCTTTGCTCATTCTGCAGTGCTTGGAGGCTCCGTTAGATCAGGCCTGGACCAGGCACTGTGGACACAGACACAGTCCAACAGGCATCCTACAGGTACTGCTGGAAACCCTACTTTCTGACTGAAGAGACCAGCCCTGGAACTTAGGATCTCTATACAGTATGCCCTGGGTTCAAGTTCCAGCTCTGTCATGTACTACCTGTGCGATTTTCTTTCTTTCTCCCCCACCATGTGATTTTATTTAGGCAAGTTGCTCAATGTCTCTGGGCTTTAGTTTCCTCATCTGTAAAGTGGGGCTAATAGGACCTTCCCAGCAGGGTGTGGTAAGACTGAGTTAATGCTTGTGTGGCACTTAGAATAGGCCTGGCATGTGAAGTTCCAGGAGTGCTGAGGGGGAGAGGAACCGCCACGTGCACTGGTTTCCTTTGGCTTTTGCAACATGTCACCACACACTGAGTGACTTAAAGCAACCCAAGTTGCTTCTCTTATAGTTCCAGCTGTCAGAAATCCAAAATTAGTCCCACTGGGCTATTAGTTGGCAGGGCTGATTCCTTCTGGAGTCTCTGAGAAGGACTCCGTTTCCTCCCCTTTGCCTTCGTGAGTCTGCCTGCATTCCTTGGTCTATGACCCCTTCCTTGTACCACCCCAGCCTCTAGGTCCATGTCTTGTGCTACGGACTCTCATCTTCCTGCCTCCCTCTTACAAGAACTCTTGTGATTACCCTCGGCCCATCTGGATCAACCAGCCTAAGCTTCCCATCTCTCCATCCTTAACTCATTCACATTGGCAAAGCCCTTTTGCCATATCAGGTAACGTGTTTATAGGTTCTGAGGTTAGGATATGGGCATCTGGCAGGTCGGGCATTATTCAGGTTGCAGTACCAGGAAACAGAAGTCCCCTTCTCAAGGGAGGGAGGTCAGGGATGACTTCCTATGGAGGCACATTTCAGCTTGTTCCTGTAGGATGGATGGGAATTTTTCAGACTGATGTGCAAAAAATGGGCATCCAGGTGGAGGAAAGCTCTCCAGTGAAGACACCAGGTGTGGAGGAAAAGTAGTCCGTGTTTGGGGAAAGGTGAGAAGCTTGTGGCATCAGGAATGTGTGTGAGGGAAGGGAGGAGGGGTGGGCAGGCCTTTGAGGCCGTGACCCTGGATGCAAACGTGGGTGGTAGGACAGCAGCTGGTGGAGTCCTCTCTGCGGTGTGACGTCCCGCCCAGGGGATTCTGGCATTCCACTCTGGCCCGTCTAGCCAGCCTCAAGAGTATCAAGTTCCAGCCAAGCAACGTGTGTGTCTGGGCCATCAGGAGCGGGTATCCCTGGGGCTGTCGCATTTGTCCCTGTCTCCCTGCGCTCCCTGCAGTGCCCCCTAAGAGAACAGACGCCCAGACTCCCCCTGACCCCACCTCCCCTGGCTCCCGAGCTGCAGACCAGAGGATCAGCTCTGGTGATGGAGAACCAGACCCGGGGCCCCTTTACTGGAAGCCATTTTCCTTCTCAATATCTTCTGGAGAGATGGAGCGGCAAAGTGAAATTCCCACAGAAATAATTTTTCAATTTCTTATAATAGGACATAAAAGTCGGCCCAGGGAAATTGATTCCGTTCGGAGCTCCCTTTGTAGGACACTTCATCTTCCGCTGCGGCCTCTGTATTTCAGCAATTTCTAAAGCCCGAGGAAGTCTCGTTTAATGCTTTTTTGCCACCCTGGCAGAAGGCTTTTGTAGCTCAGCTGAATGGCTCTGCTGATCTGTCACTTCCTCAGACCCAGGGTGGGGGCGGGGACGGGGTGGGTGGGCGGCGCCTTGACTCCCACATCCAACCCCAGGGGTGGCTGCCCAGGCCCCCCCTCATGTCCATGCTTGCCCCAACATGGAGAGCTGTTCTCCTCTGCCCTTCCTTCCCTGTCCCTCTTCCCTCTTCCCCTCCTGCCTTTCACCTCCTTTCTTCTTTTCTTGACATCCTTCTGCTTTTGCCCCTGCCTTCCTGTTTTATTTCTCTTCAACCCCCACTCCACCCTCTTTCCCTGGAGTAGTATCCATCGCTTGACAATCATGGGACCCAGCAGGTTACTCGGTCTCCCTGGGTCTCAGCTTCTTCATCTGTCAAGGGGGGGATTCTAATGTGCCTTTCACAGGCTTGTGAGAAAGATCCCACCTTTAGGTGTTCAGGAGACCCCAGGGAGAGAGGGATGTGCGGGGTAGAAGGAGCCAGTGTCAGCCCTCAACTCTGCACAGGAGACCCCGAGCTTGACACCGGGAGAAGAGGGCACAGGGCTGCTTTCAGACTGCTCTGGGATGATGCTTTTCAAAGGAATCGCCCATTTTAGTTTACCAAGAGTTTTCTGAACCAGTTAGCTATCATGCTTGATCCCCATGGCAATGCTTTGATGGGGACAGAGCAGATTACGCAGCCTGGCCTGGAAATGAGGAGATAGAGGGTCTCTAAATAAATGTTCGTGGTTTATCCTATGTTACGCAACTCAAATCAGGTGCCCCCTGAGCCTGTGCACTTTTCTCTCCTGGGATCATGAAATGGACTGCAAGGAATGTCCATCCAACCAAGCCTCTCCCGCTCGACCTCCTGCCTCTCTCCTGACCCTGGAGTTAGAGTCTGGGCAAAACCAAGCTACCCAAGGTCTCCCTAGCCACCCTGAGCCTCGACTTTGTTACTGCATCTGCTTGAGATTCGGGAAGGTGTTGCAAGCCAGCCTCCATCATCTCCCACTTCAAGGCGCAGCCTGGGGTCCTGGGGCCCTAAAGTGGACTGACTCTACCACTGGAACAAATCTGACTTCCAAGGTAGCCTTGACTCGACAGCCCATTTGAATGCTCCGAGCAGGCAGATGTTACACTCAGCTGGCTGGCCTTAGTCTCCTAGAGTTGAGGAAACTGAGGCTCAGCTAAAGCTAATAGCCTGAGGTTCAGCTGAGATGAGAACCCAGGCACTTCTACCAGACCTCCGAACTATTGGTTTCAAGATGTCAAGCAAGTGGCTCAAGTCATCCAGCAAATCTGGAAACCATGTCCCTAGACCCCCTTCCAGAATATTTGTTCATTCCATACTCCACTTGCAATAGTTTAGGGTTCTTGTGTGGAACCCTGAGGCCTAGAGCCAGGACCAAGTGGAAAGAAGTTACAAGGAGTTTTAAGTCAACTTTCCACCAGCCAGAGTGGCCCTAGGTAGAAGGGACAACTTTCATGGTTTGCTCCCTAACATAACAATTCAGGCAGGGCCACAGGTCACCTGCTGGAGAGGCTATGGCGGGAATTCCTGCATCTGATGTTTGGGTGGCCGTCACAGGCCAGCCTGTTCCAAGGATGCGACAGTCCTCTGTGCCTCTTACTCCCAGAGCTGACCGGGAGCTGAACCCAAGCTTACAGCAGCTGCTTTTCACAAACAGTTCCCAAGAGAGTAGTAGGGAATTTTTTTCCTCTAGAAGAATGAAATTCCCAAGGAAGTAGCACTTATTGCTGACTTTGCGTGAGGATGCACAAAACTCATCATGGCTGGAAAATCCTAGGACTGATATTGACTCAGTTATTCATTCAGCAAACAATCTTAAGCATCTCTTCTGCAGTCAGCCTTCCTGTAGGCTGAGGGGAGCCAGCCGTAAACGAGGGAACACCGTCCCCACCCTCTCGGCACTCACATTCTAGTGAAAGAGGCAGCCGAGAAACGTGCTCACGGTATCTGCCTGTCTAGAGCTGTCTCTTCTTTGCTCTGAGACTCAGAGAACAGTCTTAGGGCTCCTTGCAGAGTGAAAAGCACTGAAGTACAGTGGAAAGGCAACAGAACTGTGTTCTGAGGACTGACACCCTGATCTAGCGGTGAGAAGCCAGGCAGCATCGGCTCTCTATGTCTCAGGGAGAACAGAAGTATCCTTTCCTGCTCAGCGTCTTTGATGACAAGGAACAGAGACCCACCCAAGCCAACTCAGGGAAAGGGAAAGGGTGGCTGGTGATACTAGCAAGATCTTTCCAGGAGTCCAAAGGCAAGAAGCATAATACAGCAGGACCTCATGGAAACCCCAAGTGCAAAGCTGCTAATAGCTAAGGCATCCATGTGGTCTCTCTTAGTGGCCCTTTTCCTCTCTGCATTTCTCTCTGCTCATCTGTTTCTTTTGCCTTTTTTTTTTTTTTTTTAAGATCACAGTCCCCCAAAGCTTTGCAGAGACCCATCCCCACCACCCTGGCCTTCTCTGACCTGACAACTCATAGTAACGCCTTTGGATTTTCCTCCCCTCTGCTAGCTAGCTACCCAGTCTCTGTTCCTCAAATCTAGGTCCCAATCCTTGAAGGAGGAATTGAAGTGAGACAAGCAGCAGGTTACTGAAGAAGCCAATGGTTGGACCGTGCATGGAATAGGTAGCCACCTCTGGTCCAATCAGCTGTGAGGGACCTGGTCATGTGATTTCAAAACCGTGGGTGGCACAGGGCACATAGTATAAAATGTGACTGTAGATGGGACAGCTTCTCTTAGAAGGTAGTGGTGGTATGTGTAGTCACCATAAAACATCTGGTACTCAGCTACTCCTCTCAGGCTGCTCTGACCAATTAAATGAGGGTTTTTTTGTTTGTTTGTTGTTTTAATGCCTAGCATGCTTATTCCTTGTACACTGCATGGAGGTATTGAATGAATATTCTTTGCAGCGACCTTTAGTGAATTGTAAGATGCTGTGCAGGTGTGAAGGGTGAGAATCACTATAGGTTACCGACTGAACTTGAACTTTGCAAAAGCTGGCTTGGCTGGCTTCAGCCAGTTGCTTTAATTGGGAAACGCTTAACTTGGTAACCTTCTTGTTCCCTAAGCTATTGCATTTCCCTGGGGCCTGGGGCAAGTGTGCCTCAAATGTGGATTTCTCCAAGTGGCTCCATGCTGTGCCCCTGCGTGGGGCTAGGGCTCAGCCTTGGAAATTACAGTTTGTCTCATCCTGCTGGGCACAATTGAGTAAGTGCTGTCGTGTGTACTGGTGGATCCCAGCAGCCAGGGGCCTCCCGGGCAGCTGGCTAGCAGGAGTGACAGGCAACTCCAGGCCACTTCTGCCTTCTCCCAGAGGTTCTGTCTTCCAGAGGACTGATGGGTGGAGAGTACTCAGATACGCTGCATCCCTATAGGACCTGGATCTTCACACCTTAACTTACTGCATCTTCCTAGCAATACTGTCGAAGGAACATTATAATCCCCGTTTTATAGACGGAAGCAGTGATGCTTCGGAAGATTAAGTAATTTGCTCAAAATGGTGGAAACCAAGTGGGAACCCAATCCTGGCTCTCTGGGCGCCTCAGAGCATTGCAGTAATAGCTTACAAGCATTCAGCCAGCCGATGCTTTCTGAACACATACTGTGTGCTAAGTATTCATAGTGCTGTGCCTTTTAAAGCTCTTTTCCCACTTATCCTCTAATACCCAGAAAAGTGAGTTAGAGGATGACTTTTGTTATCCCTATTTAACCTCAGAAGCTAGAGGCCCAGAGGAGACTAAAGGCAAGATATCTAGTCAGTGGCAGAGCTGGGTCTGCAACCCGACCGCATGAATATATGTGCGAGCCTCTGTGGACCGAACTGTGCTTTCCTCCCACCCCTCAAGACACTCTTCCATATACAGGAGAAGGCAAATATCCAAATATAAAGTATTGCACTTGTTTGTTTCCTGTTTCATTTAGATTCAACCGATATCATTGCATATATGATAGTCAGACTTGGGTTGAAGTCCTGGCCTGCTGATAACTTGTAGTGTGATCACTCTGAGCGTCTGGTTTTCATCCATAAACAAGTGATAGTCCTCATGACAGCACCTCGCAGGAAGCTCTGGGTTTGGACAGAGAATCAGCAAAGAGGGCTTCTTAGGGAAAGTGCTTCCTAAGATGGCCTCCTGAAAGGAAGCTGCCTGTTAAGACTTCATCCTGTAATGGGCTAGTCATTTGTACTTGCACTTTGAAAGCCTCAGGAAACCAGTCTCAATCTTGCAGGTTGAATGAGTCACCCCAACCCCTAGGTGTCTGTACCTGAGCGTCGTGAGAGGGAGCAGCAGGGCCTTAGGACCCCTCCTTCTCCCTGGAGGTGCTTCTTTTCCATCCTGTGTCTCCTCCAGGCTCCTCCTAGGCTACGATGCACAAGGGGGCTCTGTGAAGGACTAGGGCAGAATTAAGTGCAACCCCTTTGCGGGCTCAGTGCTTACAGAGTCACTGCCGTGCTTCAAGAGGTGCTTCTCAGACTCCCCTGAGAAGCACTCACAGGTCTTTAATTTTAACCTGACTTCAGATTTTGTCTTTACACCTAGGCTGGAGAAAGAACTGATGCCACTGTATTGGTGGTTGGTTTAGGGAGGGTAAGAAGATGCAGCCATTTCTTAGTTTGTTTCTTCTTTGTAACGCTAATCAACTTTGCCTTGTAGCAAACTAGCTGTTTCCTAGCAACGCCAAGTGATGTAGCAGGATGGGATCTATTTTGAATCTTCCTGATGTGACCTATTGACTCCCTTTGAGAGTGGCAGCCATGGCCTTGAGACCCTGTTGCTTCGCCAAGTGGAGGGTCTGCCCTTAATCGTGGCAGGGGGACCACTGGCAGGGTTCTGTAGCTGGGCCAGGCCGAACCACATCCCCGTCATGAATATGGACTCCTTTACCTTCTCATTCATTCTGGGACTTGCATACCCCATCACACAGTGACTGTGACCCACTGTTCAAGGCACTCTGCCAGACCCTGGTGATTCTAGGGAAAAAACCCATGCCTGGTTCCTATCCTTGGGGAGAGGCAGGCTTGTAACAGGTTCCTGAGATGCATGCTATCAAGGCAAGAACAGAATCAAACCTGGAGTTTATAGAAATATTTTTCAGAGGAGTTGTGAGTTGAACAAGGCTTTGAAATATGAATAAAACTATTGTAGGTATTGAAAGAGGAATAAGGTATTTGTTGAAAGTCAAGTGAAAGTTGCTCAGTTGTGTCTGACTCTTTGTGACTCCATGGATGATACAGTCTATGGAATTCTCCAGGCCAGAATACTGGAGTGGGTAGCCTATCCCTTCTCCAGTGAATCTTCCCAACTCAGGAATTGAACTGGGGTCTCCTGCATTGCAGGCAGATTCTTTACCAACCGAGCTACCCTAAAGGCATGAAAGAAGCAGTGAGAAATTGAGGATATCACCAGTGAATCAAAAAGTCTTTCCCTTGGGACTTTACTGGATGCTGTTCAAATATGAGGTTCTGTCACCAAATAAGAAAGTCAGGCTTAGAGTTAAATAGATCTTGTTAATGACAGGACTCACCGCCATGCGCAGCTCACTTTTGCTTATTTTGATTTTTCAAGATCATATGTGCGTGCATGCCCAGTCGCTTCAGTCCTGTCTGACTCTGCAACCCCATGGACTGTAGCCCGCCAGGCTCCTCTGTCCAAGGGATTCTCCAGGCAAGAATACTGGCATGGGTTGTCATCTCCTCCTCCAAGGGATCTTCCCAACCCCAGGATCAAACCCACGTCTCTTAGGGGAGGCAAGTTCTTTATTGCTAGCGCTATCATGAAATTGTAGCATTTCCTTGACTTAATGACTTTGCAGAACACTGAGAGCATTTTTTAAGAGTGGGTTCCTTGGAATCTATCTTGGAAAATGCTAAGCTATCTTGTTGGGCTGTTTCCTGGGGATGGTTGAAGAGAGGCAAGGCCAGCCCCTAAGGGGTCTCTGATGGCATAGAGTGAGGATGGGTGATAAGTATCCAGGGAAGGATTTTTTTCAACTGGGCCTGTATTATAAAGCACTCAGGGCACAGAGGGAAAATGGGCCAGGAAGGGAAGCCTGGAGGCTGGGATTCCAGGTTGGAGGCTGTGTGATAGTTACTTTTTGGTGTCTGTCGCTGTGGACATGTAGGCATCCCCTGACACCTGGTTTAGGTAAGGGAATTCAGCCCTAATCCAAGACAATAACCTTCAGAGATAACGTTGAGGACCTCCAAATGAGCCCACATTGAGGTCTAACTGAGTCTTGCTGGGCTGCATGTGACACTGTAAGGCATTCCCGTTGTGTGTGTGTGTGTGTGTGTGTGTGTGTGCACAGGCTGTCATGTGCACGCTTAGTCGCTCAGTCATGTCCAACTCTTTGCGACCCCATGGACTGTTGTGCCAGGCTCCTCTGTCCATGGGATTCTCCAGGCAAGAATACTGGAGTGGGCTGCCATTCCCTTCTCCAAGAGATCTTCCTGATCCAGGGATCGAACGAACCAGGGTCTTCTGCACTGCAGGCAAATTCTTCACCATCTGCGCCAGCAGGGAAGCCCCCTGTGTTTAGTTGCAGCTCTTTCGTTGGAAGGTGACTGGCATCTGCTCGATGGTTCTGGTGCTTGTTTTTGTTAGGGCTGTCAGTCTGTTTAGTTTCTGCCACAAGCCCGGTTAGGTAGTCAATG
This sequence comes from Neotragus moschatus, assembly GCA_006410615.1. NCBI lineage: Eukaryota > Metazoa > Chordata > Mammalia > Artiodactyla > Bovidae > Neotragus > Neotragus moschatus. The sequence continues at coordinate 45,924 of SJYA01003128.1, forward strand.
GTGTTTGCTGTGTTCAGTGTTGATGTGCTCAGGAACTATAGCTGACTTAGACAGATTATTCTTTGTGCTAAGAAAGGCAGAAAGAATCATGAGGATATTGCATCAAAGACAATAGTCCAAAGCAATCGCCCTGTTCAAAGGAGAGGAAATTTAATAGGTGTGAACGTGAAACCCACTGGGAAAACAAGCCCTGGAGTTAGACAGCCATGGGCTCACATCCCAGCTCCATGACTTACTGGCTGGATAATCACAGGCAAGTCACTTAACCTCTCTGAGTTCCACTTTTCTTGATGGAAAATGAAAATATTCATATGAGTTTTAAAATGTTTGTAAGATGTTCTGCACATAAAATTGGCTCAATAGATGTCAGGGATGCTTCCATTTTTCTTGGGTCTTTAAATTCAATATCCAAAAACCCAGACATGGTTTAGTAGCAGCAGCTGTGAAAACAATTTTCGCGGTTTTGGTTGAAAAGTTGCTTGTGGGAAGGCCGCCAGAAAAGCTGATATGAGCATGGGATCCATCAAGAAAAGGAGAGAACACAAGTCAGAGAGGGGATACTCCCAGCCACGGGCTTGTTCAGGTTGTGGCCAAAGGTCGCCTTCCATTTCAGGCAATAATTATAACAGGAATGTTTACATTTGTTGGTACTAACAAGTCAGAGAAGGAAAACAGCCCAGAAAGCTGACTATATAAAGAGGAGATGAAAAGGCGCAGGTGTCTTAGCTTGAAAAAGATGACGATGGCAAGCGGTACGTTGAAGGCTTCTGGATGTAGAGCCCGTGCATGAAACACAGCAAGGTCTCAAAAACTATTTGTTGGATGGATGGACAAGTGGAAAGGTAGCCGTGGGGTCAGGCAGATCTCCTTTTGAATCCCCTTGGCATCATATGCCCACGGTGACTTTGGGGATGGTGCTTGGCCTCCCTTTACCTTTCTTATACTTGGCAATAGGGAAGCCTGCTGTGCTGTGCTTTTCTGAGGACTCAGTGAAAACACGTGTTAGGTTTTAAACCCTGAGCTTATTGCCCTGGAAGTGTTTAGTGACCATTGCTCTTCATTCACTGCTATCTACTCGGGACAACCTGTTGTGTGAATGAGGAATTGGGCATACACCTCCAGCGATCCAGAGTGGATGGGCAGGTGGGAGCTCTGAGGACTTCCTCAAGATTAGAACCCCTTAGAAATGATTCGAGGTGCTGTCATAGGAGTGCACTCCCTGCTCTGAAGGAGGTGTGCAAATTACTACCCTAAGGCCACTCTGGGTTCCAGCTGGGTTCTGGTGGACCTGCGTAGTGTCGGCCTATTCTTTTCTTAGAGACTTCACATGAACGTTTAGGCTGTCATCTTTTTTTGAATAAAGAGGATACGGGCACCAGGCCCTCATCTCCATATGATCACCTAGAGCTGAGACATGGCACGCTTCGATAGTTTGCCACATTCCATACCATTTCAGGTTGTCTCTTGAAACCCAGACCGGACCTTTCTGGTCTTGAAAGACATTTGACTTGTGCCCTCAGCCTTTGATGCTGGATGCTGGACTTAGCTTCGAAATGCAGCCTCTCACCTGGGAATAAAGCACTCCAGCACCGCAGCAGCCTAAGAGGCAGCCTGGAGTGGTGGCGGAGGGCGTGGCTTCCGCCGCCGTTGGGCTGCCTGGGGTCACGTCCCAGCTCTGCTACTTTCCTGCTGTGCTGATCCTGGTGAGGCACTTAACCTCTCTGATCTCAGTTTCTTCATCTGTACAATGGGCATAATGACCAAACCCGCTTTACAGGTTGTGTGAGGATCAGACCTATGCCTGGCTCTCAGGAAGCAAACCACATCTATTGTGAAAGCGAAGCATTCCATTATAATATGAATCATCCTTTCCTGAGGCTGACTGGGTGTTTGCTGTGGGGCCCCTGAACACCAAAATCTGACAAGTTTCTCAACAACAGAGTTCAGAACAAGTATCCTCTCCACATGAGTAGCAGAGGCTACTATGGTCATCACATGGCAAAGCAGGGATTCTGCCTGAAGTCCCCTCTGCCTCCAGTTGAGCAGGAGAGGCTGGCTGGGTACCCACTACGAGGTTCCTCAGCCCCCATGAGACTCCCTTTCCCAGTAGTTGCAGGAAGCGCTGTGATTTACCAAGACCATTAGGCTCTGTTTGACATCCCACAATTTATAGCCTTCCCAGGGTGTGAGGGAACTAATATGTTACTCCCATTTGTATAACACTTCCAAGTGAGTTGATGAGACTTTTCCCCTTCTGCTCAGTTGGTTTACATTCTGAGCAGCAGACCTTGGGGAGGAAGGAGATGCCTCATTACATGATCTCTGCCCCAGCTCTCCTCCTGACCCACCCTGTGAGCCTGCTCCATCCTCAGCACAGCCCCTGGAGATGAGGACTCTGCTGTATCCCCATTTTCCAGATGAGAAAGTGGAGGTGCAGGGAGCTTACCTGAACTCTACTTATTCATAGTCCTTAAGTAGCAAGAGCAGAGTCAGTACTCATGACTCTGACCCCAAGGCCTGGGCTTGTAAATGTCTATTAGGTTAAAAAAAAAAAGTTGCCCATGCAAAAGGGTAAAAATATCCACTCATCAGTCAGGGACAGGACATGCCATCTCCACTAGGGGAACACCCTCACCATTGTGCTGGGCACAGTTAGGGCTTTTTCCAGCCCAGCTGCCATGCCTCCCTCCCTACACTTTGCCTCACGTGGAATCATTCATCCTAAACAGGTGAGCAAATGCTCTTCCATCCGGGTGGGCCTCTTCTCTCCCTCCTTCCTGGTCGGGAGAGGCAATGCCCTGATTCTCACTCTTGCCCGGGTTTCATTCATGTAGTTTCCCTGTAGAATTTGACAAGGCCAGGACAGCTGATGTGTCCCGTGACTCCGTGTGGTCTCTGCTGTCCCTGAGAGAGAAGACACTGACCAGCCCTTGGCTGGGGTGGCCCCAGCAGCTGAGAAGGTCAGTCTGACTGCCTGGGACTGCTTGAATTGGGTTCTGCCGCTTATAAGCTGGATGGGTTTGGACCCGTGGCTTAGTGGCTCTGAGCCTCATTCTCCCGTCTGTCAGATGGGGTAGGAACAGGTCAGAGGCCTCAGTGTGGATCATGATATAATGCCAGTGGGCTCCGTTGCCCTTGACTCTGATGGCTCTCGTATCAGTTCCCGTGTGATTCTCATGGTGGCCCTTGGGGAGTGTTAGTATCATCGTTCCGTTTTGCAGATCAGGAGGTCACGGTCACACCTTCTTGGGTTTGTCCTTCATATCTTCCATCTGTGCACGAGGCTGAAGTCGGGGCCTGCAGTCAACTCTCAAGGACCCCCAGAGCCTGGCGGGTGCCCTCATTCCCCCAAAGCCTCCTGCCTTTCGGGAACTTGGGAGGCCAGGGAATGGACAGAAGCTGGAGGTTCCGGAAGTGGCTGCTCCCTCTTTCCCATCCCTGGAGTTCAGATCCTAGAAGTCACCTCTCGTCCCTCCGTTTCCCTTAGCCCGCAGTCAGGCTGTTAGCGAGCCCTTCAGGCCTACTGGAAGCCCAGGGTGTGCTGGCCGGCTCCCCCGGCACACAAGAGTGAGCTCTGCGTTGCTCTTTCCAGCTCTGCCGTCCTTGTTGTCACACTGACATCAGCCATAGTGGAAGTATTTACACCACGGAAATTGGCAAAGTGGGCTTCGTTCCCCTGCCCCGCTCATTAAACATTTACCAGCACGCCATGACCCGAATCTCCCCCCTTTCCTTTATTTCCATTTCTGCCGTTTTAGCCCAAACCACTCTCACCTCTTACTCAGCAGACTTTACATGGCTCCCCTTTTGCCCTTCTATACCCACTCCTACAGGGCCGCTAGAGAGACCTTTAAAAATGTAAGTCAGCTGCTGATACTCTCTTCTGTAAAACCTTCCTGTGGCTTCCCAGAACACTCAGAATAAAGACCAAATGTCTCGCTGAGGCCCACCGAGCCCACTCTGCCTGTCGTGCCAACTTCTGATCTCATCTCCTCATCTCCCCTACTGACCTGGCCTCCAACACTGTCCTTGCTGTTACTGGAAAAAGCCAGCACCTTCCTGCTGCAAGGCTTTGCCCGTCTCCTGCTGTTGGGAGCACTCTGCCCCCAGGTCTTTGCACGGCTGGTGCTTCTAGTTTTCCACGTCGTCACACAAGTGCCACCTCCTCTGAGAAGGCTTCCTTGACCACCCCTCCCTCCCCAGGACAGACAAGTCCACCTGCCTGCCTCCTGCTCCTCCTGCCCCAGGTCAGGTTCCGTGGTAGCACCCCAAGGCTTCCTTTTCCTACACAATTCACCCTCTCGCCACTGAAACCAAAGCTTCATTTTGTCTGTGACAGAGGTTGGGTTATCAGAGGGGCTTAGCAAACGTTTGGTGAATGAAAGAATGTGTCTCACTTTTCTGAGAGAAGACATTCTGGAGATGGTTTCTGCTGAGTGGCTCACTCAGGGTACTGTGGTGGAAGTTCTGGCAGTGTGTAGGGATGGGTCTGAAAGAGAAAATGGGAGGAAGAGACATTGACAAGGAAGTTTTTCAAGCCATCTCCCCGTGTTTACAGTCCCTCTGGGTGACGGGCTTGATCAGGCTGTGAGCACTGACCATTAAGGCACTGGCTGAAGCATTCGGTTCCTAAATTATGTGCCTGGGAAGCATTTTCCATCCTAGTCCATGGGCAGAGCCTGAAAACCTTTAGGTTTCGGGCACTGTCCTACTTTGATGACCTTTAAAAGACAGCGGTGGACCTGCCTCTTTGGAGACCCATACCAGCTTTTGAGACCTGGATGCAGATCACTGGACTTAGAGTCCTTCCCCATGCCATGTGTTACCACCACCCCTTCTTCCGTTGGTTTCTTAGGTACATCTGGTTTTGTGCATATGTCTCAGGGCTTGGGTTGGGGGATGGGGTGGAGTCAGAATAAGTCTCATTTCAAATTTAAACTATGCTCTCCCTGGATTTATGTTTGGACAAGATGCGCAAATTCACCAAGACTCAGTTTTCTCAGCTGTTAAGATGGGAATAATAACAAGACTAGGCACAGTTTTCCTTCACTCATTGTGAACTTTCAATTGAGATTAACATAAACTCAACGGGCTAATCAATACAAAAGTATTTTCTACAGAATGTTTGTTGTGCCAGTGACTATATATGAATTGATAAATTCCAAAATGCTCCTTTCCAAGATACTTTTGCTACTTCCCCTAAACTTTCATTTACTGCACAGGAGTGAAATGAAAGGTAACTGACCTGTAGACCTTCCTCATTGATTCAAATTAAACTTAACTCTCATCCAGTGGTGGAACCCTTGGCCTCTATCTCAATCATAGTGTTTTATTTCTGTAGAAATACTGTATCCATTAAAATTATCTATTTCTGTGGCACTTGAAATTGTCAACATAGTCTTTCTGCCTCACCTTCTGGCTGACTTATATAACCTCACTTCACTAAGGCTGGTGGGAAAATAACTGAGTGCTTGTGAAGATTAATGATCTGTTTTAAGTATTAAGACCTGCGTATAGTTCAGTTCAGATCAACCCCTATCTTTTATTGAGCATCTGCTGAAGCCAGAGCATTAAAGGGAAAAAAGAAAACTAAGATGAGGGCCCTGCCCTTAAGGAATTTGAAATCCAGTTTTTCTTTTCTTTAGTTTATTAGATTGCTTCCTATTTCCTCCACAGTTAATAGGTAGTTTTCAAAGCTTACCATATAACTAGCACTGGATTGTGGGGACAGAGAGGCATGAGATTCAAACCCTTCCCAAAAGGAGGTGTCTGCCTGGCTAAGGAGATAGTAACGGACATGAAAAAGCTCCAGGGAGTGGAGAGAAAGAGACACAGTTGAGTGAGAACCATATATGAGACCCCAAGTTTCATGGCTTTCTGTCAGTGTTGGGGTTCTGATGGAAGAAGGATGCCTCATAAATCCCACGCCTGGTGGATACTTGTTACTGGAGAATTTGACCTGAATCTGACAGTAAGTGGCACGGGAAGAGGGAATGAGAAACATACAAGAAAGTGACAGTTTGTCATTTAGTACAGTAAGTACAGTACATTTAGTACAGTAATTTTGATGCTTTTGAACTGTGGTGTTGGAGAAGACTCTTGAGAGTCCTTTGGACAGAAAGGAGATCAAACCAGTCGATCCTAGAGGAGATCAGTCCTCAGTGTTCATTGGAGGGACTGATCCTGAGGCTGAAACTCCAATACTTGGGCCACCTGATGCAAAAAACTGACTTATTAGAAAAGACTCTGATGCTCAGAAAGATTGAAGGCAGGAGAAGGGGACGACAGAGGATGAGATGGTTGGATGGCATCACCGACTCGATGGACATGAGTTCGAGCAAGCTCCAGGAGTTGGTGATGGACAGGGAGGCTCGGCGTGCTGCAGTCCATGGGGTCACAAAGAGTCAGACACGACTGAGCGACTGAACTGAAGTGAGCAGTAAGTGCTGTGGAAGACAAATGAGGCAAGAGCTGTTGGACTTTGGGTGAGGGGGTTTACTTTGGACTGCGGAGTCCAGACCAGCTTGGCAGAAAAGGAAGCCTTTGGGGAAGGCTGTCAGGACCAGAGAGATACCTGATGGGCAAGGATATGAAGGGAAGGGCTTCAGGCAGCCTTGACTCTAAGCAAGGCACCATGAGGGCCAGATAATCAGGTTAATCTTGGTGGCCCATGGGCTGGGTTATGGATAAGGAGAGTGCAAAAGAGACCTGGCCGGGGTGGTGTGGGGGTAGTGGGGGGAGGAGGGCTTAGTTATAAAGGCCTTGAATGTCTATCTAGGAACTTATGGTGATTTCTCTAGGCAATGGGGAGCCCAAGATGTGTTCTGAGCCAGCTTCTACTTCAGAGAGGTAGGATTAAAAAAAAAAAAGTTTGCTGATTACACTATATTAGGCAGGCTCTCCCCCCACAATATGTTCCTGGGATGAGGCTCACATTTCCTCTCCAAGGGTGGTGGTTAATAATAGGCGCACGACCCAGAGCGGGAACAGGAGAAGCACGCGGAGAGGCAGGCAGGCACACGTTTAACGAGGTCACAGAGCGGATTTGTTTCCTAATTTTCACAGCCCCCCCGCCCCAAACCTTGTGCAAAACCCCCTGATGGAGCTGGTATCTCGCGATCCCTTGAGAACGACAGAAGGAGCTGCAGAAGGTGGCAGTGTAACCTCTGCTGGGGGTTAGGGAGCCACGTGGGTGCATCCTCGCAGGCCTGGGAGTCAGTTCCTGGGCCGCCACATCCCTGACCCAGGGGAAGGCAACACAGCGACCTGCGCTCACCGAGTGCCCACCATGGAAGGGGCAGCATGGCTTCAGTTCACACTTAGCGTCATCTTGAAAGGCGGGCATTTGACAGCAGAGACTGCTGTCCAGTGGCAGCGTATCCATGTTCACACTCATGCAGCTGGTCACTGAATGGCTAGGCGGTGGAGTCAGAATTCCACTGACCCGGGGTTCTATTCATAACAGAGCGTGAGCCAACCAAAGGCAGAACAGAGGGAATTGTCACGGTCTTTCCGTTCTACTGTGAGTCCCAAATCCAACTTGCTTCTCTGATTTCCTCGACAGTAAAATGCATGTGGCCATTCCTCCTTCATAATGTCCATGACAAGGTTGAAGGGGCTCATCTGGCTCCCATTAGGCATCCACAGATCTGAGCCGCTCCTAGGGCATCACTGAAGGACAGGAGGCTTGGATCTCTGCCCCTGGCATGGACAGCCCCCTCACTTCTCAGGATGGGGTAGGGCCGGCCTAAACCAGCTCTTCCCTGTAATGCCCTCTCCCTGCTTCTCCCCGCGTCACATGCTAAATTGGATAGATCGCAATGACTTCTTCAGACAGGTAGATGGGGGAGGCATGTCATAGCCAATCAGCCTCCTCCTCCCCCAGAAAACCCATCACTGGCCTTGTTTGCTCTTTCTAGGACTTTTCCCAAGAACAGATGGGGACAATCCATCAATAATTCCATCAGAGTAAGTTCTCACTACCAACTGGTGGCTTGTGGGACCTGTGCTTTATGGGAGTTCCATCAGCCTGGATTGAGGGTCGTTATGAGAAGGCAATGGCACCCACTCCAGCACTCTTGCCTGGAGAATCCCATGGATGGAGGAGCCTGGTGGGCTGCAGTCCATGGGGTCACTGGGAGTGGGACACGACTGAGCGACTGCACTTTTACTTTTCACTTTCATGCACTGGAGAAGGAAATGGCAACCCACTGCAGTGTTCTTGCCTGGAGAATCCCAGGGACGGGGGAGCCTGGTGGGCTGCCGTCTATGGGGTCGCACAGAGTCGGACACAACTGAAGCGACTTAGCAGCAGCAGCATGAGAAAGCATCTACTGTGCCTGTCCTTACAGTCCCCAGTGAATCTTAATCCTTTGTGAGTTGTGGGCACTTTGGAGAATCCGGCCTAAGCCATGGAGCTTTCCTTCAAAACAGTGCTCATCTCAAGATCACCAAATGTGACTGTTTCATTAGGTACAGATATCAGACCAGAAACTTATCTGGTTGACAAGGCGCCTTTTATGCAGACTCTCAGAGAAACTTCAGTTTTTCTCAGTGTTAAGAATACACATGTCTCTCCAGAGAAGTTGGCTTGTTTTTAATCTCGTAAATATGAAATTGTGTGAACAATACTGTTTGATTTTCTCTATAGGCTGCTATGGAGCACAGGGCCAAATCTACAGTCTGTCTGTCAAGAGAGTTCACCTCATTCCTGGCTCGATTTTGGTTACCTGCCTTTCTTTTCCTTGTTTCACTGCTCACCTAGTACCAGTATATGCCAAACTGCTGTTTGCTGGGTTTTTTTTTTTTTTTTTTAATTCATTTGTCACATCCTTTTAAACTATCTGAATACTATTTTTGTTGGCAACAAGGCAGGGTGGAAAGATACAGACAAATAATTAAGCACAATGACAAGTTCCACAGTCTAGGAATGTCTAAAGTGCTGAGACCTCAGGGTGAGAGCCCCTGATTTCAGCTCAGGGGATGCTGCTGCTGCTAAGTCACTTCAGTCGTGTCTGACTCTGTGCAGCCCCATAGATGGCAGCCCACCAGGCTCCGATGTCCCTGGGATTCTCCAGCCAAGAACGCTGGAGTGGGTTGCCATCTCCTTCTCCAATGCATGAAAGTAAAAAGTGAAAGTGAAGTCACTCAGTCATGTCTGACTCTTAGCAACCCCATGGACTACAGCCCATCAGACTCCTCTGTCCATGAGATTTTCCAGGCAAGAGGACTGGAGTGGGGTGCCATCGCCTTCTCCGATCTTAGCGGATGGGAGTAAGTCATTTGCAGATCCCAGTGCCAATCAGAACTGCAGAGCCCCTTGTTCAAACAGTGTTAAGAATTTTAAGCCAGCACCAGCAGAGCATTAAGCCAAGTGTAGAGCTCTTCTAATTGGAGAAGGAGATGGCAACCCACTCCAGTGTTCTTGCCTGGAGATTCCCAGGGACGGGGGAGCCTGGTGGGCTATCATCTCTGGGGTCACACAGAGTCAGACACTACTCAAGTGACTTAGCAGCAGCAGCAGCAGCAGAGCTCTTCTGAGTATGAGCCGTGTGCTGCTGCCCACATTACACACCCGTGAATCCAGCCCTGGTCAGGAAGGAGGCTTCCCAAGTCAGGTGACGTTTGAACAAGCTGGAGGGAAGGGTAGGACTTTGCAGGCAGAGCACGGTTGGGGGTTGGGGAGGGAGCTTCCTGACAGAGGGAACAGCTGGTGCTAAGATAGGGGGATGTGGGAGTTGAGTCGTGAGAGGGGATGTAGGAGGAGGTGATGCAGGGGAGGTAAAAGTAGGTGAGGCCAGCCAGACTATGTAAATCACCAAGAGCTATGCCTGCTACCTGTAATTTATATCAGCCCTAATCCCACATCACCCAGGACATCCTCAGCTGCCCTTTGCCCATCCTTCCCATGCGGCCCACAATGCACTGGGGCGGGCTAACTGGTTTCACTGTTCCTCTGAAATCCCTACACAGGCCGTGAGCTCCATAGCTGCTATGATGGGGAAAGCTCTGAGACATGTTTTATACTCAGTGTCCCACATTGTCTGTGACTTTGAGACATCAACAGGCACCATGAACTTCCGTCAGCTCTTTCAGCATGTTCTCAGTTGTCCACGTTTTGCAGTTCCTGGCTTATACAAGAAGTCGCCTAAAGGCAGCCCCATGACAAGTTGTTTGAACTCATACAGATGGTCTGCTCCCTCTAGCACTGTCTGCCCCCACCTTCCCAGCAAGAACCGGGTAGTTAACTCCCTTTCTCACCCCCTGAAGTTTCTTGCTGCTCTTTACATCACCTTCTCTGATAAATCATTTGGGACATTGTGCTGTCGATGGTGATGCCGTAAACCCTTTCTACAGTTCCATAAACGAGATCATGCTCTGAGGAGAGCATTAAGCAGCAATTTGGGAAGCATTTGAGGCTGTTTATTTGCCTGAAAATGTAACAGCCACGGAGGTGGGGGAGACACGTGTTGAGTCTGAAAGTTTTCACCTCTCAGCTGAGAGTATATCTCACATAGGTCATTGCAGCCCTGGGGGCCCTGGTGCATCCAGACAGGAAGGATCAGAAGGCCCCTGTTTCAAACCCCTCACTGTCCTCAGGTGTAAACCGAGGCTCAAAGAGGCTGAGAGACTTGTTCTCAGTGCTACAGCTAGCAAGTTGTAAGCTAAGCTCCAAGCCAGATCTCCTGCTCCTGAGATGTACTCACTGCTGGGATAAATGGTTCCAACCTCGTTAGCTGGGTATCTCTGAGAAGGTCTTTTGACTTTGAGCCTCTCCATTCTCATCTGTGAATTGGGCATACTAACTACCTTTCTTCTCAAGGTTGACAAGAAGATGCTAAAGCAAATATTGTGCAGAGCCATCTAGCTCAACTGTGAGCTTGGTAGAACCAGAGGCAGCTTATAGGCCATTCTGAAGCCTCAGTTTCCTACGGCTCTAAAATGAAGGCTCTTGTGGGGATTTAAACCCTCAAATTTCAACAGTATCTGGAGCCTTGTTAGCACTATGTAAATATTGGCTATTCTCATTTTTATCATTATCCTCTCTACCAGCATGGAGTAACCAAGCCTATAGGGTATTGTATGTTCCCTTTTGTCTAGGCAGAGTTGCAGTATACCTAGAATAAGGGTATAAAGGAACATGAGTGTAAAATCCGGTTCTGCCATTTCCTGCCAGTGTGACGCTGGACAAGCTTTTCAGCTTTCCCGAACCTTAATTTCCCCATCCAAGAAGTAGGGTAGCAGAAGGTCACCTTGAGCTGTTCGTAAGGACTACCGATAATTCACCTGTCATATTGTCTGTGCTCACAAGTTTAGAGTGGTGATTCTATCTTTCTCAACTGCAATTTTGATTGATTTTAAAGTAAAATTCTTCCAGGCCAAGAGCCAGGGAGCCCCCTCACCCCTCCCAGGCCCTGCGTGTGTTGCTAGAGGAGCTGTTGCCCACAGTTTAGGTTGTTTGCATCATGCAGCTGTGCCTCAGTAATTCCAGGCGATGGAGGCATGATGAAAACGCAGTCAACACACGCAGCCTAGGGATCTTGGCTAAGCCAGTGACTAAAGCCTCTGCAGGTAAACAGTGAGTGCAAACACTTACGTTCAGTTGCAGCCCTGGGGTTTTAGCAGAGATAGAGGCTCCAGAAGATGGGAGGAGAGGGAGCCAGTGGACTGTGCAAAGCCTCCCCGTGGACTCTGGGGCCAAGCTGCCCCACCAAGTGTGAGTGGCATTCTTTCTTCCTGCCCTGCTGAGACCATCAATCACAGTAGCAGGTAGGTGGGCAACCGATAGTGACCCTGCAGGCCTGCTCATCCCTGGAGAGCCTCTCCCCAGTGGGAACATCTTATCAGCCCACTGTGTGCCCTGTCAGGATGCTCATCTAATATGGACTTAGGGATGAAGGTTGCGGCTTCCAGTGGGGTCGGTCAGGAGGCTGCTGGCTTTGCCAGGGACTTTGTTTGAGTGTACAGTAGAAGATGAAGCAGTGGTCTGGCAAGACGTCTGTGCTCACCTGTACCTTTGTGATATGGAATACGGGTCCTGCTCAGTTTCCTTAGCTATTTAGTGTGACTAAAGGAAAGAGTTATGTGTTAGCACAGTTTAGATCAGGCTGCATGTTGCCAGAAGTCCCTAAATGATGTCCAAAAGGGTCCATTTGGTGGAACAAAGTTAAGTTGTAAATAATGACTGTTTTTACTTACAGAGATAGTGATTTTCTACTTTTTGTCATTGTTGCTTAGTTAGTCCCTAAGTTGTGTCCCACTCTTTGCAACCCCATGAACTGTACCCACCCCCACCCCCACCCTCCAGGCTCTTCTGTCCATGGGATTTTCCAGGCAAGAATACTGGAATGGGTTGTCATTTCCTTCTCCAGGGGATCTTCCCAACTGAGCGATCAAACCCACAGCTTCTGCATTGGCAGATGGATCCTTTACTGTTGAGCTAGCAGGCAAGCCCAGATTTTATGTGGATCNTCCATGGGATTTTCCAGGCAAGAATACTGGAATGGGTTGTCATTTCCTTCTCCAGGGGATCTTCCCAACTGAGCGATCAAACCCACAGCTTCTGCATTGGCAGATGGATCCTTTACTGTTGAGCTAGCAGGCAAGCCCAGATTTTATGTGGATCTACTTAATTTCAGATTTTGGTTGAAAAGAAGATGCTGTTTGTTTAAACGCTTCCAAACGCTTCCTTGGTGTGGTCTAGGTTTAGTGTAAGTCTCTGGATTCAGAAGCATGAGCCAACCCTTCTGAAATCTGTAGCTGGAGGCAGTTCATCTTTTCCTTTCTCATATATCACAAATCCTAGTGCCCTGAGGGATAATGGGAGTTCAGGAGCTGGTAGGCATAGCGTATTTCTCATAGTGTCAGTGTGTCCTAGTCTCAGGAAAAGGGATTTGGAGTCAGTCGTATCAATGGTGCCTGTTACTATTCTGTGACTCTAGGTGAGTCACTTTCTAAGCCTCAGTTTCCTTAACTCTATCAGGGGGATGATGTTTGTCCTAATCTTAGCTCCTGAGGGTTTTGAGAGAGAAGTGAAGCAATGTACACAAAACTCTCCGCACATAGTGGTGAAGGGCCCCCAGCAATGCTGCTGCTGCAGCTGGATAAGCTTAAAGACTTAGGTAATTATATCCTTGACAAATCCACCCTCTGATTGTTCCCCCACTCCACTATGGTAGACGCCTCAAGGTGTGGCAGAGTCCCCCAGCCTGACTCAGGAGCACTGATTGTTCATTTCTCAGGGATGTGGTGAGCCAGTTATTCAACAGAGCCATGACTAAAGAACTAAATTATGTAAATTTACACTTAGATTACATTAAAAAGGGAAAAATATTTGACACTCGCCACTTCCTGATTATTTTAGTGTAGTCTACTTTGGTGCCAAGGTTGTTTTCATCTGTTTCGTCTGTGTGATAGAAATATTCCTGATGGTTGCTGTCCCTCATCCCTTCCCCATTCTACTTGGAGAGCTTGAAATCAGCCATGTCAAGAGTATTTACACCATAGAAATCAGCAGATGCTACAAATCAGGGTTGTTTGTTTCCTGAAGAGCCAATTGTTAAATATTTATCAGCACACTTGGGGTAAAACTTATGAATAAAGTCAGCCGTTTCATTGTTTGTTCAACAACACTGATGATCAGAACATTTTCTACTGTATTAGGCTAGAATGTGTCCCTCCTTGTTTTAATTCTATTTAGAATTCTTTAGTGTTTTTTTTTTTTTTTTTTTAAACTGGTGAGAAAAAAAAAAATCACTAGTTTTCTAACTGGTGAAAATACTATCAATAAATACCGTGGTCTCAGATGATATCTTGGTGCCTTTTTGTATCCACCCTATTCATAGTACATGGAACATGGGAGGCCCTGGAGAAAATATTGTGTTGAAGCTGACTGTCTTTGTATTCGGATCAGGATTTTAAAAGTGTCAGTTCTCAGATAAGATTTTTCCCCCTAAGCATTAACCAGTTTTATAAATGCTTAAATTGTGATGTTGCAGAAATCCAGCCTTAAAGCCAAAATGTACTTAAATTTTCCCAAGTGGAGTAAATACTATTTGACTGTAAAATCACTGACTAAATAAAGAGGAAGCAGGTCTCATTTGGAGCCACTGCAGAAACCCAGTGCCCTTCCAGAGATCCATCTCTATGAGTGGCCAGCCACCCCCCCGGGACAGTGTGTTCAGTGCCAGATGAAACCAGAGAGAAATGTCAGCCTGCTCAGAAGCAAGGCTCAGAAAGTTGCAAGTAGTAAGTTGGGAAAATAACCATAAGCCCTTGGGGAAGAACGTTATTGTGAAATGCTTAATCTTTTGAAACTGAGGCAGAAAGGCAGCTGAAAAAGCTGATACTTGGCAAACTTGGTTAAAGTTTAGGAGTCAACATTCTGGAGTTCAGATTCTAGCTCTGTTACTCTGATGAGCTGTGTGGCCTTGGGCAGGTCACTAAACCTCTCTGAGCTTCCATTTTACCATCTCTGAAAACAGACATTGTAATACTCATCCCACACTGTGTGTCAAGTGGATTAAAAGGTAAGAAGGCTCCAGAACATAGTAGGTGCTACTAATAATAAGCTACTCTACCTATATCAAAGTCATGCCAACTAACTCAGAGTTTGAGGGATTTACAATGCCCCTGAAGAGTCAGGTACTCTGTCTGCACTGAAAACAAGTAGTGTTTAGACACTGCAGATATATATGACTTCGTCATTTTTTATTTGAAAAATAAACTGAAGCCGTCCCCGTTGGCCTTATCATAGCTTATTATGGAGGAGATTATGGTCTTGATTCTGCCATTTTGAAGAACAAACACAAGTGTCAGTATGTAGAATTATGTCTTCCTTGGTGCTAAAATCCTGTGTCGGTATTAACAAACTCTTGACCCACACTGTAATCTCCAGGTGGAATTTCCCTTAGCGGGAATATTGGGCTCACTGTTTTACAAACTCTACTAGCCTGAGAGAAAATTATTTTAAAAGTCATTTTTTGTCATCTTCCATTAGACAGCAATTTCCTAAGCAAAATCAAATGTAGGACACTGTTGTATAAATGAAATAACAGGCTCATGGCAAGAGGTTAATAACTCCCATCGCCTGATTCTTAAAGGAAGGAAAATCACAGCGTCACTTCTACTCTTGACATTTTGTTCTGTGTCACGCCTTGAAGCAAGCAGAATGTCTGTGCATTTTAAAGAGGCCTCCGTTCCACCCTCTGAAGTTCTTTAGAGCTGAGCCCCTAGATGTTTTGGTTGAGGGTGAGCAGTGGGAAGTCTGAGAAACCTGGCAGCGAGGCGGAGCCAGGGACTCCAAGTCATGGGTGCCCCCCAGTCCGTTGCCCCCCACCAGCTTCCCTGGGGCTAGCAGGAGCAGACCATCAGAAATGTGAGAGATTTCTCAACTTTCTCAAGTGTCAGTTAAGAAATAGAAGCTTCAGTGCTTTTTCTAAGGGTGGTGTAAAATTTTACAAAATAGTGTTGGAAGTCAAAGGCACTTTAAAAAAGAAACTCTACAGACATTAGTACTCAAATCCGGTCTCCTCTGCCTTTTTTTTTTCTTGGAGGGAGGAACTCTTTTTCATTTATTCCTGTTTTTTCACTTTCTCTGCTGTTCTTTCAGCATATATTTCTTCAGCAGGTTCAGTCTCTCTTTCTCATTCTTATTCTCTGTTTATCTGTATCCTGTTTTTCTCCAACTCTCTGGGCCCTCTTGCACTCAGTATGCCAGCAAATCTGGAAAACTCAGCAGTGGCCACAGGTTCCAGTCCCAAAGAAAGGCAATGCCAAAGAATGTTCAAACTACTGTACAATTGCACTCATTTCACATGCTAGCAAAGAAATGCTCAAAATCTCCAAGCCAGGCTTCAATAGCACATGAATGGAGAACTTCCAGATGTTCAAGCTGGATTTTAAAAAGGCAGAGGCATCAGAGATCAAGTTGCCAGCATCCATTAGATCATAGAAAAGGCAAGAGAATTTCAGAAAAACATCTACTTCTGCTTTATTGACTATGCCAAAGCCTTTGACTGTGTGGATCACAACAAACTGTGGAAAATTCTTAAAGAGGTGGAAATAACAGACCACTTTACTGGCCTCCTGAGAAATCTGTATGCAGATCAGGAACAACAGTTAGAACTGGACATAGAACAATGGACTGGTTTCAGATAGGGAAAAGAATATATCAAGGCTGTATATTGTTACCCTGCTTATTTAAATTATGCAGAGTACAACATGCAAAATGCTGGGCTGGATGAAGCACAAGCTGGAATCATAACTGCCGGGAGAAACGTCAATAACCTGAGACATGCAGATGACACCACCCTTATGGCAGAAAGTGAAGAGGAACTGAAGAGTCTTTTGATGGAAGTGAAAGAGGAGAGTGAAAAAGTTGACTTGAAACTCAAAATTCAGAAAACTAAGATCATGGCATCTTGTCCCATCACTTCATGGCAGATGGGGAAACAATGGAAACAGTGATAGACTTTATTTTCTTGGGCTCCAGAATCACTGCAGATGGTAACTGCAGCCATGAAATTAAAAGACACTTGCTCCTTGGAAGAAAAGCTATGACCAACCTAGACAGCATATTAAAAAGCAGAGACATTACTTTGCCAACAAATGTCCATAGAGGCAAAGCTATGGTTTTTCCTATAGTCATGTATGAATGTGAGTGTTGAACCATAAAGAAAGCTGAGTGCCAAAGAACTGATGCTTTTGAACTGTGGTGTTGGAGAAGACTCTTGAGAGTCCCTTGGACAGAAAGGAGATCAAACCAGTCAATCCTAAAGGAAATCAGTCCTGAATATTCATTGGAGGAACTGATGCTGAAGCTGAAGCTCCAATACTTTGGCCACCTGATGCAAAGAACTGACTCATTGGCCAAGACCCTGATGCTGGGAAAGACTGAAGGTGAAAGGAGACGGGGACAACAGAGGATGAGATGGTTGGATGGCATCACTGACTTGATGGATATGAGTCTGAGCAAGCTCCGAGAGTTGATGATGGACAGGGAAGCCTGGTGTGCTGCAGTCCATGGGGTCGCAGAGTCAGACATGACTGAGTGATTGAACTGAACTGAACTGAAGAGATACAAGCCATGTCTTTCAGACATTGTTTAAAATGCAACTCATAGTAATAAATACTTCTTGGATCCTGCTCAGTATACCCATATATGTCATAACAACACTTGCTCTTCAGTGTGGTGAACTCTGACATGTTTTTTATTATTTTCTGTACCATTTCATTCTTTTGGGGGAAAATACTGTTTCCAAAGTGTTAAATTCATTTCTTGCCTTGTGTCATCTGGGAACATGATAAATGGCAGGTTCTGATTCTGTAGGACAGGGCGAGGCCCACAGTCCTGATGAGCCCAAAGTTCTAAAGAGCTCCCACGTGGCACTGATGCTGCCTGTCTACAGACCACAGCCACACCTGAAACAGCCTGGTTCTCCAGGGTGGGAGCTGTTCAGCACCATGGACAGGAGACCCTCCCAAGTGAAGTGAAGTGAACTCGCTCAGTCGTGTCCGACTCTTTGCGACCCCAAGGACTGTAGCCTACCAGGCTCCTCTATCCATGGAATTTTCCAGGCAAGAGTGGGCTGCCATTTCCTTCTCCAGGGGATCTTCCTGACCCAGGGATCGAAGCCGGATTTCCCGAATTGCAGGGAGACACTTTACCATCTGAACCACTGGGGAAGCCCATCAAACACCGCCAAACCAACAAACCATCAAACTGTTGAGTCACCCTAAGTGTTTGGCCTCTCTGTCAGGCTTGTGATGCTGTTTATGGAGAAGCAAAGGGACGTCCCAGAGGCTATCTGACCAGAGAGAAGTGCCCACTCCTCTCTCTCTCCCTCTCTCTGATGAAACTCTTAAACCAAGGTCCTTGTGAAGCACTGGGGCACAGAACACAGGGCTGGAGTCCCCAAGAAGCTCTGCTCATGGGAAATAGTCACTTTTCCTCCTGCTGCCCTGGTTTGCTCCAGGCCCTGCCTGGTAACTTGCTGCAGCTCTGACTTTTTTAAGATCGTGCAGGAAAGTCTCAAAACGCCCTTCTCTCAGGTCCTCCTTCTGATGAAGCCCTACTCCCATGCTGTTACTGAGCTTAAATGATGAGGGATTATCTTTGCCTTCATCTGTGTTTCTATCACTCTCTGTATATAACTCTTTTGGAGCCCTAAGCATATATTATTAAACGATCTGTGTGCTCATATCTTCCCCTACAAGGCCAGTCTTTCTTGGCCCTGGCTACACTGAGAGGATGCTGGGGAGCATCTACAAAATACTGATGCCCAAACCTCATCCCAGACCAATTAAATCAAGATCTCTGAGTATAGAGCCTGCTTAATAATATATATTTCCTTTTTTTTTTTTTTTTCAAATTTTCTAAGTGACTGTGATGAGCCGGGGCTGAGAATCATTGTGCTAGTCTGTGAGATCCATCAGAGTAAGAATCAAGTCTCAATCACTTCTTCCCTTCTCCCTCTGCTACCCTCATCCTCCGTCTCTGCCTCCTTCTTCTCTCTTTCAGCACCAAGCACAGTGCTCCAGGCTCCTTTTACATGTCCAGACAATCAGTGGCTGCCTAAAGTGTCTTTAGCACCTACTGTATGCTAGGAACTAAAGGCTCGTGTTTTTCCCTGAATTACCTCACTGGTATTGCAGCCCGATAAAGTAGACTTTATTTATCCTAGGTGGCACAGAAAAGAACTGAAGCTTAGAAAGTTTAAATCACTTAGTCAGGGTCACAGAGCAAGTGGCAGAACTTGACCCAGGGATGTGCTGGGATGGCTTGGGACTGGTACCACCAGGATTCTCAGGCTTGGGTCCCAGCATCTTTGGTCAAGGACCCAAAGTCACAGTCAACATGATTATTTCTCCCCGTGCATCTGCTTTTCTAGCATTCTAGGGGAAATATTGAATTATTTTTAAGATTAAGATACTATTGATTTTTAAAATGATGGGACACCTTATTAAGGGCCTCAGGCTACCTGGTGCTGTCACACCCCCCCCCCCCCCCCCCCCCCCCCCCCCCCGCCCCCCCCCTCCCTCCGTCTCT
>SJYA01003128.1:65072-106405 GCA_006410615.1 Neotragus moschatus
CGTGCCCCCACCCCCCCCCCCCCCCCCGCCTCTGTATCCACCTGAGCTTCATGCTGATATTATGAGGCAAGCATTGTTATTCCCACTTTGCAGATGAGAACACCAAGGCTGAGGGAGGTTAAGTGGCTCTTGCTAGGTCACTCAGCAGGAAGTGACGAGCAGATTCAGACCCAGGCTTTCCTGACAGTACAGCCAGTCATCCTTGAACCCCTCTGCCCATTCTGCATTTGCAAACCACTCTCAGCATGATCATCTCATTAGAGTCCCAGAGCCCCACAGGAAGATGGGCAACTTGATTGGAAGAAGCGCTCAGGTTACAAAATAGAGGAAGAATGACCTCAGGGATTGGCCACCTGGAGGGGAGATCATAAATGGGGTCTCCCCCACCCCCCAGACCAGAAGGGCTATGTTTTCAAAGGGGAAGCAACGCAGCCTTGACCCCTTTCCCCAGAGTGCCCAGAAACTCTGGTATCCCTCCCCAAACAGTGGGAGAAGCAAGTCCACGGCAAGGCCATCGCTCTGCCTGCTTGCAAGGGAGACAGCGCAGCCTCTGTTGTTGCTGCTGGAACGCCGCGATGATAGATGGAGGGCCGTTTGTCGAGCCTGAAGCCATCATTCATGGAGGACAATGGCCCACTGGGACCCAACACATTTGGAGAAGAGCATGGAAGCAGACAGAAGCGGGATTATGTGAAACAAAGCCAAAGGAAATTTGTTAGGAGTCTGATTTCCAGAGCCTTGAAATCGGCAGCAGTGGAGCTCTTTCTGTATGAGAGTTATTAGCACAAATGTATTTAGAGCTGAGGCAAGTTTGATGGCTTCCTGGTGTCCATTACCAGCAAACATTGGAGACGATTGTGTAGGATTTAGTAGAGGATTATTCATTTGGAAAGCATTACGTGGGATGTAATTCGGTAGGGAGGGAGGGCCCAGCGCATGGAATTTGCTGTTCTTCATGGTAAAGAACTGGGATGGGGAGACCTGGGCCAGCAGTTGCGGATTCATCAGCTTGGGTTTTCTTTTTCTGTCTGGAGCCCTAGTTCCTTTGCACAAGGTCTGGGGATAAACAAGCCAAAGGATTATTTTCACTTGACTTTGGAATCATATTCTGAAACACTAGAAAAACCCCTCATTTTGTAATCTGTGGAAAAGTCAACATTGCTTGTATGGATAGTGGCTTAAGGTTATAAAAACAACCGAAGTCAGAAAAGTATGGTACAGGGTCTACTTCCATTGCCTTCCAGTTTGGAGTGGGGGGGACCATCACTAGCCACACAAATGTATCATTTCCAACAGTGGCTAAGGATGGAGTGTTCTGGAAGACAAATCGAGTATGTGGAAGCCTGAATGAATGTAGAAATAGGTGGGCAGCTAGTCCCAGTGGTAACAAAGCACACAGACTCTCAGTCTAGCTGTGCCGCTAAGAATGAATTTGCCCTCTCCCACTATGTGTGTGTGGGGGTGGTGTGGGTGAGGGGAGGTTGGTGCATCTCATTAGGAAGAGAACACCCACTTCAGAATGTGCTTGGGGCAGGCTTGGCAGGGATCGTCTCCACTCTGCCAGGTGTTCACCCCATCTTGTGTCTCACCATGACTGGTGGTGGCTTTCCAACCAGGGGCATTGGGAGCACTTGCTAGTTGAGCCCTCGCTGCCTGCCTGATTCTCTGCTAGGCACTAGGAATTTGAAGATGAATGAATTTAAAGGGAGGGTCTGCATTGGCCCTGCTTTAGAGGAGCTCTCTTTCTTAAGAGAGTACGTAGAGACCTCAGGGCTTTGCAGCAAGGAATATAGTCACTAGGTAGAAAGTACAAATGATGCTATTTCTCTGAGCATAGTGGGATACTGGGGAGGGAGAGGCAGCAGGAGTTTAAATTGCAGGGAGATGCTTCTCACAGGGAGTGGGGAGAGAAGGAACGGTTTCGATTGTTCCAGAAGAGGAACTGCATAAGCAAGGGTGTGGCAGCAGGAAAGGGCAGAATCCATGTAGAGAAGGGTGAGTGCATTGGGGTGGTGGTCCCCAAGTGCATGCTGGGGGAGAATGTTGGCCTGTTTGACAACAGAGAACCCAGGAGGCAAAGTGCAAGTGTTGGGTGCTTCAAGCCAGAGAGTGGCAGGTGAATTTGCTTTCATTCTGAAGATTTTTTATGGTTTCATAAAAAACTATATATTGTGGCCTTGTAGAATATTAGCCCAAATGACAAAGTAGGAGCAACGAGGTCCAATAGAGGTGAAGTCTGTGAAAATAAATAGCACATCTGCTGTCCTGATTCACCTCTGTGTGTCAGCTGCCCCCAGCGCTCAGCACCAGCAGCTCTGAAATGAAAGTGATGGGGAGTGGGAAACCAGCCTGCCACGTGTCAGGCACCATGCTGGCCACTTGCCCAGCATCCTGTACGTAATCGCCATCACCAAAGCCCTGTGAGGTCTAAGCATAGAAACGGACTCGGAGAGCTTAGTTCAGTTTGGGATTTCAGTCTCTTACTCAAGCTTCTGCCTCAGCATTTATGCCATAAGGAAACTCAACCTACTGGGCACTATTGAATGCAGGATCTTGTCCACTTAGAAGCTGGAAACGCCCAGTGGAAATGCCCACTGAGCAATCAGAATGGTTTCCATGACATTTACAAACCCCCTTTCTTGCCCATACTTCTGCTACTGGAGCAATCACTAGTAGGCTGCTGAAGGAATGTGTGAACCTGAGGACTTCTGTCTCTGAGGATGTACTCTAAACCAAAACTTTCTGGAGGTAATCCACAAACATAAATGATACTTTAAAAATAAAATCTAAAGAAAGCTGAACAGAACCCTCTCCCTCTTGTCCACTTCATAGCTGTAGTTATTGCCTGAGGGCAGTAAGGGGATTGGGCTTCTTCTGCCTTAGGCATTTTATTTTTTCCCCTTTCCCTGCTAAGAGCACTATAAAGACCCCACATCGACTTCACCCCTCCTAAGATCCCCAGACCTGTGGCAGTGGCTGGTCTGAAATATCAGGGCTGGGGAGTAGGGGTGGGGAAATGATTTATTCAAATATCCAGTCCCCACGTGGGATAAGCCATGGTTAGAACAGGCAGAGTGAGCACTTCGTTCTTCATCACAGTGATGACTTCGATAGAATGGGAAGAACTCTGGAGTGGAGTGGATTGCCTTCGGTCCTACCCTCTGCCTTTCTGTCATGGGTGGACCTTGCTTTTCTCAATCCACACCTGCAAGATAGGTATATCACCTACTTCTAAAGCTCCTGAGAATTAGGTGACTTCCCTGGTGGCTCAGATGGTAAAGCATCTGCCTACAATGTGGGAGACCCAGGTTCAATCCCTGGGTCAGGAAGATCCCCTGGAGAAGGAAATGGCAACCCACTCCAGTACTCTTGCCTGGAACATGGCACGGACGGAGCCTGGTGGGCTACAGTCCATGGGGTCACAAAGAGTCAGACACAACTTCACTTTCTTTCTTTCTTTATTTTCTTTCTTTGATGTGGGAAAGCATCCATCCTTGACCCTGGCACCTGTTGGATCCTCAGTACCTAATTCGTGTGCATCTCTTTGGTTCACAAGAGTGACCGTCAAAGTCACGATGTACTTACTCTTCCTTACATGCGTTTTGGCTGGTCTTTGATGTTGTAGAACGAAATCTGCATACTATCTTGAGCTCAGGATCACTTGGCATGTTAACTTGATATCAAGGGGGTGTCTGTTGAGCTCTCCCACTGCTGTCTTTATATGCAACCTCCTTCTCCCTCTGTAAGAGAGTCTGACACTGTCTTATGCTTCACTCGGCAGAGGTTTGGAAAAGATCTCCTGTGTGCCCAGCCCTGTGTTGGGTCCTCAGCAGACAGAGCTGGATAAGGCAGCATACTTCCCTCTGGAATTCTCAGCTGGCTGGAGGGGCAGGCACCCGCACCGACAGTAGCAGTCCTGTGTGCGTGTGCTGTGGTTGATGGAGGCACGGAGGGAGAGTCAGGGCAGGGCAGGCTCAAGCTGCTCTTGAAGGTCAAGTGGGAGATGGCCAGATGAAGGAGGGAACAGCAGGCAGAGCTGCACTGGGCTGGAGAGAATACGATACACTCAGGAAACCATGCGTGGCTTGTTAGAGTCTTCAGATGAGGGAACGGTTGCCAAGAGGAATCGCAAGTATTCCTCACCTAAGGAATGTGACCCTTGGCGACTCTTTTCCCATTTCTGAGCCTGTTTCCCCGTCCTCTGAACCAAAGGTCCCTTCCAGCGCAAATGAGCCACAGTTCTCCATGTCGGTGGCTCACAGCCTGCCAGTCAGCATGAAGCAGACTTGGATCTCTATTTATCTTATCTTCCTATTTATATTGGGAAGCCTATTTCTTCATCTACAAGAACCTCCTGCATTACCCACCCTGGCAGCATCTCTGTTTACCTTGATGTGCTGTGAGCACGATCCAGGGTTATTAATAAAACAGAGCAGTCTCAGAGCAGCGAGGGGCGGGGAGTACAGTTTTAAGGCCAGCTGTCTTTGCTGGGGAGGCCTCAGTTGCCATGGTGAGGAAGGTCACCCTGCACAGGCACCCCCTGACCTCCGCAGCTAGGTTGGAGGGAGGGTCCTCTCGCTTATATGGAAAGCACTGACCTGTTTGATCTTCTCTTCCAGGCTGTGGAACTCCTATACCTGGGCACCCCAGAGGTTGCAGACTGACAGCTCGTAGACATGTTCTGGGGCCCTCCTCCTGTTTTAATTATCAAGATGCTTGCTATAAAAACCAGGACATTTTGCCAAAAATGTAGATTTCCTCCATCTCTTAGAAGGTTGGTTTTGGCAGCACTAGGCCAGCCTTTCGGGGTGGCATCCTCCACTGTCAGGAGATGGTGGCTGCCCCTTTCAGATGGGCACATGTTCTGGACTTTGCCACAGTCCCCACTTCTCCTTCTTGTCTTACCTCTGTAGGCATTTGGGTTTACCGCTCTGGCCCTGCCCACTCCCTGAAACCCAAAGTTCATATCCATGCGTTTCCTATGAGACAGTGTATATAACTACTCCTATATCACATAAGCAGAGCCCTGGCCAGGCAGCAGGGCCCTTTCCCATTCTTCTTCTCATTCTGTCCTCCACAGCAGCCTGCAGAGGTCCGTATGATTGATCTCATTTTACTGATGAGGAAATCGAGGCGTAGGGGATTGTTAGGGATGTTTAGAAAATCACCCTTGTGGAGATGGCTCTACAAAGTGGGCTGAGCTTGGCTGAGAAGCAGCAGGAGATCCGTGCTGTATAGTCTGCTGTTAATTCTAACTTGCTGGCTAGCTCTGTTCAGCTCCCAGCCCCTCAGGGGGCTCTGGTTTGTTCCTCTGTAAAGTCAGGTCACGGCCTTAAAGTAGAGGTTCTTGATGTGAACACATGGCTGGGAAAAAAGCTAACATTTGTTCCCATTGTGAATATAGGCAATAAACCACAAGAGCATTAGAAGTCTCTAGGACTTTGTTACCAAGAGGAATCAAATATTTTTGTATCCCATGAAAGTCGTTGGAGGTACTTAGGAATATTATTTGCACTCATTACTATTCCCAGGTTATGAGAGTTTTTAGACCTGACATTAGGTTTTGTTATAAGTCTTGAATTTAAAAAGAAATAAAAATATTACTGTATTAGAAATTTATCAATTTAACATAAATGGGCTTCCCAGGTGGCTCGGTGGTAAAGAATCTGCCTGCCNGGAGGTACTTAGGAATATTATTTGCACTCATTACTATTCCCAGGTTATGAGAGTTTTTAGACCTGACATTAGGTTTTGTTATAAGTCTTGAATTTAAAAAGAAATAAAAATATTACTGTATTAGAAATTTATCAATTTAACATAAATGGGCTTCCCAGGTGGCTCGGTGGTAAAGAATCTGCCTGCCAAGCAGGAGACAAGCGTTCAATCCCTAGGTCAGGAAGATCCCCTAGAGAAAGGAATGGCAAACCACTCCAGTATTCTCACCTGGGAAATCCCATGGATAGAGGAGCCTGGCAGGCTACAGTCCATAGGGTTGCAAAGAGTTGTACGTGGCTTAGCGACTAAACAGTAATGACAAACCATTTTAGTATAAGGGATTTCCATTGTAAGCCTACAGATTTTACTTTTTGCATTTGGAAACAGTTTTCTGAGAAAGAGTCTATAAGCTTCAAGGAACTGCCAGAGGGCTCCATGAGACAAAAAGGCTGAGACCCTTGTCCCAGTTGGTCTCTAGGCCACCTGAACACCTGGGACTTCAGGATCCAAGGGTACCAGGCTTGGGGCCACCCATTCAGTAAGCAGCCCCTGCCTCCTGCCGTCCTCCCAGCCCTCTCTGCTTCCACACCAATAGCAGCGTCAGAGGCAATTCCCTGGGCATTGTGCAGCCTGGTTGATGCCCAGTTACATCAGACCAACATCTCCCAATTTGTTGGTGGCTGAGGACATCAGAGAAACCTGGAATGGGGTGGGAGGGGAGGGGATGGATGCCTTCCTGTCCCCTGAGGGCCTGGGCTCCCCCTGCATCCTGCAGGAAGAGCACTGTGGTTACTCCACCTCCAGGGCTCCCCACCCCCAAGGTTTCCAGGTTCCTCACCCTGGTTCTTCTCTGAGGCTCCTGTGCAGAAATCCCAGATCTGGGAAACCTGGGCATTTCTTGTTTTGCAGGGAAGGAAGCTGAGATGTAGAGAGAGCAAATGCCTGGTCTAGGGCCACACAGCCCGTCAGGGTTGGAGGAGGGACGGGGCCCATCCAGTGTGGGTGCCATGTCCTAGAATAGCGTGACCTCAGTTTGCCAAGGGGCTGCCTTTACTGTGAAGGGGATCTTCAAGGAGTCCTTTTCTGCACATTTACTCAACCTTTTACTTCGGGGAGCTCACCTGTATGTTTGTTTATTTATTTATTTATTTATTTATTAGCAGTTCAAGTTCTCTCCTAAGAGTTCAGTCTAGTCACTTAAGGAGCTGTGTCACTGAATTTTCAGATCCCTTCACCATCTCAAAAGAAGAGAGAGAAATGGACTAGTTCTTGAAATCCCAATTGTCATCATTAGAATTTATGTTTCGAGTTTGATCCTAGAGACAAAGACCAAGCTTAAAGCCTCACTGTAGTAGCTATTCCTTCATCAATTATTGATTGAGCCTCTGTGTCAGGAACCAGGCTGAGCAATGAGCTAGACAGCAATGGACAGATGACCCTGACCTCATGGGGCTTCTATTCAAGATGAACATTGAATAGCTAGTTCACGCATGCTGAGTGTATCAGAAGAAGTGATGGGTCATAGGAGGAACCGATCAGCTGGTGTAAGTCAACAAAGGCTTTTCAACGTAGGTGGCTTTTATGGTGAAACAGAAAAGGTTGATGGGAATGAGCTGGGAGAATTCTGGAAATCAGGACAGCATGTACAAAGCCCTGAGACAGGAAGATGTCTTGATGGAGGAAAGAGAATGAGGAGAGAAGCAGCTGGTGAGGTTAGAGGGATGGAAAAGACTCGGAGAGCAAGACTTTGTATACTAAGGGAGGGTCTGAAGGTATCTTGAGGGCAGTGGGAAGCCACAGAGCTTTCCACAAAAGAAAGACACCATCAGAGGCACCTTTTAAGATCACACCTGGTACAGGAGAAGAATTGGAGTGAGAGGTGAGACAGGGCAAACTAGCTAAGAGACTCTTGCAGTAGCAACCATGAGAGAAGATAGCCTTTGGGTCTAAGGTATTGCCTGATTGATGAGGATCTGGTCCAGGTTTGAGAGCTCTTTACGAGAAGGATAAATTGGCTAAGGAACAGGGCTAGTGAGGCTCAGAGAGACTGCCTTCCGCTTGTCTCCCCAGTGTCTGCAGGTAGTGGAGATCAGAGCCTCACCCTGGTGGGACAGATAGCCCCCACCCCTGGCCGCTGAGCACACCTTGGCATTCAGGTGTATCAGCCCAGCTTCTTTATCATGTGGTCCCTGAAGTTGTTGGAAAAGCAGAGCAGATAGAGCCAGAAAGGTGAAGGAGGCAGCCCTCCCTGTTCCTTTAATTCATTTTGTCTCTTAGGCCTTCTCTACTGAGCCTGGATACCGTAAACCAAACTTCTGTGCTCCCTGCCCTCCTGGAGCTCGTGATGGAAATAGTCACTCAGAAAGATATGTGACTCTGAGCTGTGAGAATTACAGGGTCAAGAGCAGAGGTGGCATTCAAAATATTTAACAACCTGGACAGCACGTGCACAGGCCGCTCAGAACAGGCCTCTGCCGTAACTCCCAGATAGATCCACAGAGCCTTCTGCTTGCCACAACGTGGCTTAGCCTCTGGCTTGTGGGCCAGGCTGGAGGGCCCTGGGGAGGAGCTGAGGTCATAGAGGACAGCGTCCCAGGGCTCAAGGTACTGACTACATAGCAACCCACCCTGGTTGCTATGTAGTCATATTTCCATATTTTAGGCACAATGGTCCTGGTGTGTACCTACTGATCTAGAAGGGAGTCTGGGAAGGCTTCCTGGAGGAGGTGAGATCTGAAGGCAGGGCCTGTGAAGCCGGGAGCAGCAGGAGGAGAAACAGCTGTGGAAATGCTCTGAAGTGGGCCAGACAGTGGGGTGTTTGAGGGTGTGAAAGGGGCGGGGCATGTGGTGAGAAGAAGCAAGAGTGACCAGCCGGAGCCATGCCCTCTGGGCCCTGGAGCCGGGGAAGGACTCACATCTCCATGCGTGCAGGGTGCGGGGAGACTGATCCAGGTACCACTGCAGGAGCTCAGGTGAGACGTGACTGTGGCTTCGACCCAGGGGGAGAGGAGCGGGCTGGATTCCGTGCGGGGTGAGTGCGGGGGTGAGGCAGAGGGGAGGGGTCCCGAGAGGCGGCCGTGGCGCCCAGCGTGTGCCGCTGCTGGAGGGCGCATCGCTCACCGGGATGTCAGCAGAGGAGGCCCCTCTGGGGGCAGAGGCCGCACTGAGGACTGTTGAGCTCAAAGCTGGCAAGTGCGAGGGGTGCACCTGGTTCCTGAGCCTTCATGTGCTCACTTCTAAGACCCGGGAAGTAACCCTGGCTTTATGCAGTTGCTGTAAATGTCCTTACAAACACGTCAGGAAGTACCTCACCCACTATACGCCGGCAGTGACCGTAGGTGGCCAGTGGTAGTCATTGCTTTTAATTAAATGTGTATGATCAGGAATCCTGCAAGATCCTGTTACAAAGAACAGGTATGGTACCTTTTCTCCTTCGAGAAATGCAGTTTGGGAGTCCCTGCCAGCAATGGTGATGATGATGGTGAGATGGCAGTGCTGGTGATGCCCGCCTCTCTGGCTTTTCGAAGCGGGTCAGACATCGGTCCCCCTCAGTTAGGGAGCGAGTCTTGTGCAGAGGAAGGGTCACTGGGCTGGGATTCAGATACTTCGCTCTGCTCCTGCCTCGGGCAGGTCACGTATTCTCTCTCCACCTTAGTATCTTCAGATGCCAAAGGGGGACGGGTGACAATATGTACCTCTCAGGATGGTGATAACATTCAAACCAAATGACTTGTGCAGAGTTCACGGAATGCAGAGTGGTGCTTAGTAAGGGTTACGGCTCTTGTTCTTTCTTGCGTGACCATGGTTCCCGTGCCTTGGGAGAGGAGGTAGAAAGCCGCATCCAGCCCCTCCCCGCGGGACCTCAGCCCCCTCTGGCCTTTGCCTCCTGTCTCCTCCCCTTCTCCTGCTGTGATCCAGCCCTAGAAGGCAACACTGCCTCCTCCACACACACACCTGCCCTCAGCATGGCATGCCCTTTCCTCACCCTTTGCCTGTCAAACGTCGTCTTTGTCTCCAGGGCCCAGGCAAGTGCCACCTCTTGCAGGGAGCTTTTCTGACGCTGCCAAGGAGAGCTCACAGCTCCGTCTCTCTTGTTCCCCCCCAGACCTGTCACTCTGCCCTCCCTTGAACGCATCCAGTGCTCAGCCTTGGGTTACAGTGCAGACCTATGTCCTGGACTGTACGCCTTAGAGCCCGTGACCTTGGCTGTTACAGTCTCATACGATGCTCAACACTGAGCATGGGTTCACACACACAAATCACCTAACTGGGTCGAACTGCATTAATTTGACTGAGGGAGGCTCAGGCAGCACCTCTGCCACCTTGCCGTGGCTCCAGGCAAGGGCTGTGAGTTGGCATGGGGACTGAAAGGCCTGTAGCTGAGCAGGCGCTGTCCCAGACACGCCAGAAAGGAACAGGTTGTTTGGGGCAGATGTTTTCATTTTCTCATTTGCTTTTTCATTGGAGTAAAAGTGAAAGAAAGTGAAGTCGCTCACTCGTGTCTTGACTCTTTGCGACCCCGTGGACTGTAACCCACCAGGCTCCTCCATGGAATTTTCCAGGCAAGAATCCCGGAGTGGGTTGCCGTTTCCTTCTCCAGGGGATCTTCCTGACCCAGGGACTGAACCTGGGTCTCTTGCAGCGCAGGCAGACACTTTACCGTCTGAGCCATAATTGGAGTATAATCGTTTTATAACATGTTAGTTTCTGCTGTAACGATGTGAATCAGTTGTAAGTGTACATATAGCCCCTACCTCTGCCCCCTCCCTCCCCTCACCCCATGGTGCCCGCCCCCCGTCCGCCCGCCGTCCATCGCGCCCGTCTAGGTCATCGCGGAGCACCAGGCCGAGCTCCCTGTGCTAACAGCGCTTCCCACTGGAGCTCTGTCTGNAGGCTTGGGGAGGTTAAGAATCAGCCCAGGGCCACCAACTGGGAGGAAACAGAGCCACAGGTCAAAGCCAGACTCTGATTTTGGAACCAGTGCTTCTGAACAACCTTTAATAAGGACTTACTGAGCTCCAGGAAGTTTCCCAATCACTCCTCTTTGAATATTTAGATGGAGACCGGCACTTCTGATAGAGGAATATTCAAGAAAAGCAATCTCAGAGTGGCAAGTAGGCTCGAAGACACTGGTAGGACGAGGCTTCAGATGCTGGTGGAGCCAAGACCATGGCATTTTGGTCTTATCTCCCCAGGTGAAGCCCAGTCTCCCCCAGGACAGGAGACAAGCTTTTCTCCTTCTTATTCTGTGCCTCCTTTAGAATGGATGGACATCAGATCCCTCCACAGCACACTGCAACAAGTCCTTGATCTACAGCTACTTCACCCAGGATGTCAGTGGCCAGAGTTGACCAGAATTCATTAGTACTGTACATTAGCTGATGGTAATGCCCAAGGTTTGCTCCGTGATGAACTTGTTATTGTTCAGTTGCTAAGTCGTGTCCGACTCTTTGTGGCCCCATGGACTGCAGCCAGGCTTCCCTGTCTTTCAGTGTCTTCTGGGGCTTGCTCAAACTCATGTCCATTCAGTTGGTGATGCCATCCAGACTTCTCATTCTCTTTCACCCCCTTCTCCTCCTGCCTTCTGTCTTTCTCAGCATCAGGGTCTTTTCCAGTGAATTAGCTTTGACCATTGGGTGGTCAAAGTATTGGAGCTTTAGCTTCAGCATCAGTCCTTCCAATGACTATTCAGGGTTGATTTCCTTTTGGATTGACTTGTTTGATCTCTTGCTGTTCAGGGGACTCTCAAGAGTCTTCTCCAACACCACAGTTTGAAAGCATCAATTCTTTGGCACTCAGCCTTCTTTATGGTCCAACTCTCACATCTATACATGACTACTAGAAAAACCATGGCTTTGACTGGATGAACCTTTGTTGGCAAAGTAATGTCTCCCAGCTTTTTAATATACTGTCTAGGTTGGTCATAGCTTTTCTTCCAAGAGCAAGTGTCTTTTAATTTCATGACTGCAGTCACTATTTGCAGTGATTTTGGAGCCCAGAAAATAAAATGTGTCAATGTTTCTACTTTTTCTGCATCTATTTGCCATGAAGTAATGGGACTGGATCAGAGAAGGCAATGGCAACCCACTCCAGTGTTCTTGCCTGGAGAATCCCAGGGACAGGGGAGCCTGGTGGGCTGCCGTCTATGGGGTCGCACAATGTTGGACACGACTGAAGCGACTTTGCAGTAGCAGTAGCAGCAGCAATGGGACTGGATGTGAAAAAATAATCTTAGGTTTTTTTTTGTGCGTGTGCTAAGTCGCTTCAGTCGTGTCCAACTGTTTGCGACCCCATGGACTGTAGCCTGCTGGGCTCCTTTGTCTTAATGTTGATTTTTAAGCTAGCTTTTTTACTCTCCTTCTTCACCCTTACCAAGAGGCTCTTTAGTTCCTCTTTGATTTCTGTCATTAGAGGAGTATCATCTGCATATCTGATGAACTTGAGGAGAGTTTAAATTCATCCAAGGAGGTGATGCCTCCACACCCTAGCCTGATTTCAGACTTCCATTGCCGAGACCTTACAGGAAAGGGGAGAAGGTGTATACTTTCACCAGATTCAGCGCACAGAATGCTGAACTGAGTACAAGGTAGGCTTAGGGAGCAGGGTGGAGTTGTAGCTACAGGAGAGTCAAGGTTCTCTGACCTACAATTCTGACCTGTGATGACCTATTTTTTGAGGGTTTTAATTTTAGTAACCTGAAAGGAGATACTCGTAAAGGTAGGTATTGATCTATAGAGGGAAAAACCATCACAATTGTGCCAGATAATGCAAATTTATTTTTAAATGTTAGACAGTAGAAAAGGCAGTGAATTAGTCATAATTACTATGTAATTTGACTTGAAATCCATTTAAGAGACATGCATTGAGTGTGGGCAAAGCACTAAGTGGAAAAGAGAGAAGGGAGCTACAAAGAAGCCCCAAGATGTGAACTTGGCTTCCAGACCCTTCCACCCCAGTGATCTTGTGGTTGCCAAAGCCACGGCTTCATTTTTTTTTTTTTTTTTTAACATGGAAAGAGATGAGACAGTCCTTCATGATTCGGCTTAATTCAGCCAGAGACTTTGCCCTTAAAAACAGGCCTGGTTTTTATGTCATCTGCTTTCTGTATGAAAAACCACATTAGTTTATTCATTAAAACCTAGAGTTGATTGTCTGGCCTTTGGAATAGACAGGTTATTTGATTTTTATTTTTTTAACTTAAGAAAAAAATGAGTGCGGTATTTGTTTAGGGCCTGCTCTGCTGGGTACCATGCTGAGCTCTGAGGGGATGGTGCTGGGCAGAGTCCCGATCCCTGCCCTTGGGGAACCTGCAGTGTGGGACTCATGCAACAAAGTGTCCCAGACAGTACTTGATTACAGACCTGAGATGTGCCACAATGGAAATCTCCAGTAAACAGCCAGAGGAGCTCACTTGGTCTGGCAGTTCCGGGCTTCTCTGAGGAGATGGTGTTTAAGCCGAGAGTGGGGCAGGATGGCTTTGGATTAGGCAGCCAAGGGGAGAGCAAACAAGTTTCCAGGCAGAGGACCAGCATGTCCAGGGCCTCAGGTTGGAAAGAAGAGGACCTAAAAGGAAGCCAGTGTGCAGAGAGCAGAGACTGAGGATGGATGGATGTACTGAGAAATCAAGCATTGTAGAAACTGGGTTCTAGAAGCAGCCTTTCAGGGCTGCTTATGGACTTTGGATTTGACCTTCAAAGGAAGAAGGAGCTGTCAAAGGGTTTTAGACAGGGGAGATGACCTCATGAGTATTATTTAAAATTCCCTCTAGCTTCTGGATGGTGAGAGGATTGGAGTAGAGGATGTGGGGAGGCCAGTTAGGAGATGACTTCGGGAGTCCAGATGAGACACGGTGGTGGCCTGGTAAGGTTTGAGGTGCTGGAGAGGAAGAAAACCACTTTAAGAAGTGTCTGCTTAGGAAGTAGGACACACCGGGCCTGGAAACTCACGGCCTGTGGGTAGTAAGGCACAGCGGGTGTCAAGGCAGCCCTCGAGGCTTCTGGTGGGGCAACTGCTAGGTGGTAGTGCCATTTACTGGGATTGAATGTGCTGGAAGAAAGCTAAAAAAAAAAAAAAGAAAAGAAAAAAAATGCTCAGAGCAAAACACTAGAAGAGTCTTAGGTCACAAGAAAAAGTCTACCACTGACCAAGAAGTGGGGAAAGGACAGCAAACCTGCAGTTCCCCTAAGCGTAAGTGCAAATGGCCAAGAACTAGACAAAGATACTCAATGGGTATTCAAAAGCTGCAGATTAAAATAAGGAGCCTACATTTACCTATCACAGTGACAGTGCTAAAAGAGCACCCTAATACTTAATGTTGTTGAGAGCACAAGGAACTGGCATGCTGGCATACTGCTGGTAGAAGTTGCAAGTGACACGTGTCTTGGCTGTGTTGGTGAGCGTGGGGTAAATTGTGATTTTTTACTGTTAAAAAATATCCTGTAAGTACTTAACAACCACACTAAGGTATATGTGCAGAGATATTATTTACAGCAGTGAAACATTGCAAACATCCCAGATGTCCATACGTTGGAAATTAATTACACATCTATGTAATTGTTTAAAAAGTAGATTAAAATTAGTGTGTATAAAGTGATCCATTGTGTAAACTATCTGGATGTGTATCTATGTGAATAGCTGTGGATGTGGGTACATATACCAAGTGGTTTAGAAGGAAATCTAAAATCATATTGCTAGTGATAGGTGAGTTTTTACTGTATTTGGGTAAATAGAGAAAATGATACTTTAAAGGAAGTGAAGACAATAGTTTTAGCGTATTGTAGTTGAAGTGTTGCTATAAGGAAACCCATGGAAGGGAGTAACTCATTCTGATGGGGCTGGTGGAAGCAGGCTTCACAGAAGAGGTGTCATTGGACTGAGAATGAATAATCAGGCCTACATTTGTCTTCCGGTTTCCACACAGCTTTGCAGCTCATATTCAAAAGAAATAGGGAACTCCCCAGGAAGAAAAAAACTGATCCGGTTCTGCAAACCTTTCTGTCTGTTTCCTCCCTGGTCATAAAAAATTCATGCCAATTAATTGAAAACCCGATGACAGGGGATGGCAGCTTAAAGACGCAACAACAGCTTCGATCGGGGTCCGACACGGTCACTGTGCCGCTGTCTCCCACCTCCCCGACTCGGTTGGATTTTCTCCTCATTTGCAGCAGCAGTGGCAGTCCTGGATCCTTTGTCATCAGCTCTATTTCCTTGGTTACTATCGTGGATCTTTGAGTAAGGACTTGCTTTCACTTCGCATGTTCTAAACTTGGTTTTAGAAATTATGCAGCTTCCTACCAGAGGGTCCTTTGGGGAGCTTAAATATGCCTCGATAGGTCTAGTTACTTTGTGGAAAAACTGGTGACCTGACAGAACAGGATGACCCTGCCTTGGTTTGCAAACAGAACTTAATTGGTGGCCTTATGACATGGAATTGAAAACGTGGGGTCTGAGGAAGGCCAGAAAGGAAACTGAATACACCCACAGAGCCCAGGGTCAGGAGAAGGCCATGAGGGCCCCAGTCCTGGGGTCCTTCAGTTACCAGCTGTGTGACCTCCAACAGCTTTCCTGACGCATAATAAGCATCAGGTGTTTTTCCTGTTTCAGCTTTGAAATAGGATGGTCTTAGATTCCAAGGTCTGGCCACAGCAAAGTGAGGGAATTGGAAACAGCCTTTCCAACAAAAAGCAGGAATCCTGCTGGGAGGAGGGTAGACATGGGTAAGCATTTAAAATTTCAAACATCAATTATTTTAATGGCAATTAGAAAAAAGTATGGGCTTCCCTGGTGGCTCAGACAGATAGAAATTAGCCCACAAGGTGGAAGACCCAGGTTCGAACCCTGGGTCAGGAAGATCCCCTGGAATAAGAAATGGCAACCCACTCCAGTATTCTTGCCTGGAGAATTCCATGGACAGAGGAACTTGGAAGGCTACAGTCCATGGATTTGCAAGAAGTCAGACATGGCTAAGTGACTAACATATTCACACACACACAGAAAAAAGTATATAAACACTGCATCAAACCTATGACTGCATAGGTATTTGTACAAAGCATGCTTGTGATTAAAATTTCCCTTAAATTGTTAGCACTTTCTTTTTTGCAATTATAGAGTCCATCCTAATTGAAAGGTGGTCTTCCACTGGGCTATAGAGAAAAGACAAAGAAACAAAGAACTCAGAAACATTTAAAAAATTGTATTGGAGTGTAATTGATTTACCATGATGTGTTAGTTTCAGGTGTACGGCAAAGTGGATCTGTTACACATATACACACAGACACTCTTTCTTATATTCTTTCCCTATATAGAGGAGCCTGATGGACAACAGTCCATGGGGTCATAGAGTCGGGCATGACTGAGTGACTAACACTTACTTAGTGTGAGAAGCTTTTAAAAAATCCATTAAACATAGAGTTAAGTAAAATATGTGAATTGATTTGGAAAGATTAGTATGTGGTAGTAGAGGTGAGACACTGATGTCGTAAAAATCAAGAAAGTGGTTCCAACGTGACTGTAGCAGGCCTTGGACAGATGGCCAAACCTCCCTGTGTTACCGTTCTCTCACCTGTAATATCTCCCAGGGTGGTTATGAGGATCATAAGATAATATCCATAAATATCACTGGCTCACTATCTGTCACATAGTAGGTACTCAAATATATGAGTTTCTTTCCCTTTTCCTTAGCCTCGCGTTTCTAAATTGAAAGTGATCTCTGAGGGATCACTGCTCCAGTGCTTTCAATGCAGGGGCCTTGGGTCAGTCCCTGGTCTGGGAACTAAGACCCACATGCACCGCTGCTGCTGCTGCTAAGTCGCTCCAGTTGTGTCCGACTCTGTGTGACCCCATAGACGGCAGCCCACCAGGTTCCACCGTCCCTGGGATTCTCCAGGCAAGAACACTGGAGTGGGTTGCCATTTCCTTCTTCAGGGCATGAAAGTAAAAAGTGAAAGGGAAGTCGCTCAGTCATGTCTGACTCTTCGCGACCCCCTGGACTAGAGCCTACCAGGCTCCTCCATCCATAGAATTTTCCAAGAGTACTGGAGTGGGGTGCCATTGCCTTCTCTGACATGCACTGCAGGGTGGCCAAAAAAAAAAATAAAATAACAATGAAAGTGATCTCTGAGATTGACCAGACTGGTTCCCTTACTCTCCAGGTGATGTAATTGAACCCCGACTGGGGAAATACCAGCTCCTAAAGTCACATGCTCCTAACGCCACTGGTCTCAGGTGTGTGCAATGCCTGGCAGATATGACCACAGGCCTGAAAGGTCTTTGGGAAACCGACAAAAGGCATGGGAATGCAAATGAGTTCATTGCCCAGGCAGTAGTCATGGTGGTGGGGAAGGGGTAGTCATGATCTGCATGGTTTTTCCAGGGTAGTACATCTTCATAGCCCCTGCTTTGCAAAATGGTAAACTCTGTCTTGATAAACTCTATACCAACAAAGGTCCGTATAGTCGAATGTATGGTTTTGCCCATCATCATGTTACGGATGTGAGAGCTGGAAACCATAAAGACAGCCAAGCACCAAAGAACTGATGCTTTTGAACCGTGGTGTTGGAGAAAACTCTTGAGAGCCCCTTGGACTGCAAGGAGATCCAACCAGTCCAACCTAAAGCAAACCAGTCCTGAATATTCATTGGAAGGACTGATGCTGAAGCTGAAACTCCAATACTTTGGCACCTGATGCGAAGAACTGACTCACTGGAAAAGATGCTGGGAAAGATTGAAGGTGGGAGAAGAAGGGGATGACAGAGGAGGAGATGGTTGGGTGGCATCACCGACTCGATGGACATGAGTTTGAATAAGCTCTGGGAGTGGACAGGGAGGCCTGGCATGCTGCAGTCCATGGGGTCATAAGGAGTTGGACACGGCTGAGTGACTGAACTGAACTGAACTGAAACTCTCTGTAGAGAGGGGAAAAAATCTGAAAAATACCCCCAGATGTTGGGAGTGTATTAATATAGTAGTATTTTTCTTTGCTCTGTCTCTCTTGGTATTCATGATTGCTTGCATTTTGACATCTATGAAAAAATAAAAATAAGTGCCAGAATATTACAAAGCTGAGTTTTCTGTACTGCAGGTTGGGAGATGTTGACGCACTTCTTAGCCTGTAACTATTATCACGCTTCAGTTTTTGAAATTCTCCTCCAGCTCCTAATCATTAGCAGTTTCCCCAGTTACATGGGATCATATGTGGTTTGTAACCAATATTGTGTGTAAAAACCTGTGATGCCTTTTAGTCCAGTGGTCTCAAGGGATTAATTGTGATCATCTTCTTGTTTTGCAGATGGAAAAACTGAGAATCAGAGAGGGCTAGTGATCTCTTGGATACCTGGTCAATAGGTAAGTGATAATGCGGAAAGTGAGCCTGAAATAAGATCTATGTCTAGTCTCCGTGTTTCAATCTCTGCAGGCCTGTCTCCCCAATCTGGCGATTTTTCTGATTTGCGCAATTCAAGTTAGGAAATCAGATGAGTTGGTCTGAGGCATTTGAGTATTATTTGCACTTGTGGTTTTTGTTTGTTCCCACTGTTGAGTTGGAATGTTTAACAAGTAGCTGTATGAAGGCTTCTTAAGCATCTCCTGGCCCATCCTGGGAATGACAGTGATCTTGGGTGGCCTTGGCCTGCAGTGACTTGAAGCAGGGTTTCAGTTCTGACCAGAGATTGAGGTCGGGCCATGGCACGGAGAGCGCTGAATCCTAGCCACTAGAGGAGCAGGGACTGTGGCCCATCAGCTGGGTAGCAATGAATTTCCACATGGAGATGGAAAGCAGTGAGGCAAGTAAAGTCTTTATTAGAAGGAGCAAGAGGACGGTGCCTGTGCACAGATACACAGGCAGGCTCAGAGAGGGATTTGCCGAGCTGCGCCCTGGTGGTGGTTTGAATCACTTTTATGGGGCCTGTCTTCCTGGTTTCCTTTGGCCCATCATGTTGCTTTGCCTGGTTCTGAGTCTGCATTTGGTGTGTCTCAGGGTCCTCCAGTGTGTGCGTGCCCATCTCTTAACCAAGATGGATTCTAGCAAAGAGGCTTATGAGCATTTGTTATCACTTACTCTGAGATGATGCCCCTCTCTTTCGACCTCCAAGGAGCCTTTGTGCACACATGTAGTTGGGAAGGTCTCCTTGATCTCAGGAATGAGGAGTATGTGGTCTTTTATCTCTTCTCTGGGCAGGGCCCAGCCTCCCCCCATCCTCCTCCTTTTATGGAGTTTCTGCTATTGAGGAGTTTTTGTCCACAGGGGAGAAGCTGTGCAGCCTGGAGCCCACCCGTCTCCTGCCTCAATAGGGTGGGTTAAAACCTGGCCCCTGCTGTGTGTCTAATGGGACGTCACTGCCCCTTCTTCAACACACCCAAGAGTTTGGTTCGTGGAGAACAGAGCCTTGCACTAGGGGCGTCAGGAGGTGGGAGCTCCTGTCACTCAGCGAGCTGCTCTGTGACCTTGAACAAACCACTTAACTCAGGGATACATTCTTTTTCAGACTGTTTTTTCCCCCAGAATGTGTGGTGCTGGCCTCTGTGCCAGGCACTGAGGCTAACAAGATAAATACGACACAAGCTTTGCCCCGGAGGCGCTCACAGCCCAATTTATGAGCTCCTCCATTTCCTCATTACTGTCTGATCATGAGAATTTCTAACATCTGCTTCGGAGTTTACAATCTCTAGGGCCTTTTGTGATCTTCCCCGAAACACCCTAAGATGGAAAGAAGTTGTTATTGCCATTTTGCCAAGGAGAAAACTACAGCTTAGAGGGTTGGCTGAGGCCATTCAGTGAGTGAGGCGTAGAGCTGCCCTTGAATCTAGATGTACTGGCTCCCAAGTGGGGGCTAAAATGCTGGGGAGATCAGCAACCAGAGGGAACCTACCTGGGTGGAGAGATGCTTCAATGCAAGGAGTACTTTCCTGCCTCTAACTGGATACTCCAGAAAGCAATGTCTTCTCTGATTGAGTGAGTCAGCCTTGGTCTCTGGGTCTGCTGATGATCAGAGGAAGACAGGCTGCACTCCCGGGGTCACCTCCTTCGGGAGACTGCGATTCAGCGTATCAGAGCAAGCCCGCCATGGTCCAGAGGGGTGCAGCAGCGCCTCTTCTGTGGGACCATCCTGAGTGCTGTTGACTCCCACCAAAGCTTCATGATCCTGGGGGCTTCTGCTTTTGCAGAGTTGCCTGGCCTCAGNAGTACTTTCCTGCCTCTAACTGGATACTCCAGAAAGCAATGTCTTCTCTGATTGAGTGAGTCAGCCTTGGGCTCTGGGTCTGCTGATGATCAGAGGAAGACAGGCTGCACTCCCGGGGTCACCTCCTTTGGGAGACTGCGATTCAGCTTACCAGAGCGAGCCCGCCATGATCCAGAGGGGCGCAGCAGCGCCTCTTCTGTGGGACCATCCTGAGTGCTGTTGCCTCCCACCAAAGCTTCATGATCCTGGGGGCTTCTGCTTTTGCAGAGTTGCCTGGCCTCGGGCAAGACATGGAGACTTGATAGGAATTAGAGGCTGTGCTGTTTGTGGGCATGACAGCTTCTGGAGCTGGAAGCTCTTGGACTCCCTCACAGTCTGGGATTTCAAAGAGTACGTGAATCACCTCAGCGACTGGGCCTGGCTTTTCCATTTGACAGTGTGTGTGTACATTGTGAATTGTGGCCGTCTTTGATGAAGACGTATGTGCGTGATGTCTGGGAGGTGCAGGATTTGTAGTGAATGTGTGCGTGCCGGTCTGGGGCGTGGGGTTCTTAAGGAACATGCGTACGTGTGTGTGTGTGTGTGCACGTGTGTATGTGTTTTAATCTCTAGGAAGCAATTCTCATATGAAAAAAAGAAAACACGGGTGTAATTTTTCAACAGGACTCAGAAATGGGCTTTTAATAAGCATCATTAAACTCTTTGATTACAAGGGGAGGCCAGCCGTGCTTTCATCCTGGCTTAGATCACACAGCTCTCCCTGGCTGTGTTCTTGGGGGTCAGATGAAAAGTCCTACTATTCATACTGGTCTCTCCAAAGCCCCCCGTCCCCTCTTTTGCCCTCCCCGGCCCCTGCCCCTACCCGTGCTTTCTGATCTCTCCGCTTGGACCTCGACGCAGACAGGGCTGGTGTCAGGACTGACAGATGATAGCCGCGGGTACGCCTGGAATCTGAGCGTCCCGTGTCTCGCCCTGTCCCAGCAGGCAACTTTAGAGTCTTTGTTTAGGAGGTGCTCTGAGG
Organism: Neotragus moschatus; assembly: GCA_006410615.1. NCBI lineage: Eukaryota > Metazoa > Chordata > Mammalia > Artiodactyla > Bovidae > Neotragus > Neotragus moschatus. Next base: position 85,986 of record SJYA01003128.1, read on the forward strand.
CCAGAGATCGGGGGCCCCTTCCTTCCCCCCAGGGTCACTTACAGCCACTGCCACCCAGCAGGCCTGTGAGTGCGCACAGACCCTTTCCTGCATGGATTGGGTTTCCCCTTGTCTGACACAGGAGGATGAGAAGCTGTGCTGAAAGACAGGTTTCTCTCTGAACTGAAAGCACTCCGCCAGGTCTCCAAAGGAAGCTGGTTCCCAGAGCGATTATCTTTCCTGAACTGAGAGCAAGGTGCTCCGTTGACAGGAAGCCCGGTAGGTTTAGCAACAGGCTTATCAGGCTGTGCTGCAGGAATGTTCATTCGTGTCAACAGGTCTGGGTTTGTGCAATTCTGTTTTTCTCTGTGCACGGGCTCTGTTCTGGGACTGGTGTGTTCTGATTTGCCCGGGTCCTTCTCAGAGGCAGTCCCCCCGTAGGGCGTGGAGTTCTGCTTCAGTTGTCTTTGTTCACCCCAGGGGACCCAGCCTGGGGGTACCTGGCCTGGGGCTGAGTGTGCGGCGTTTGTGGTCTGCATAGGAGTCACTGGCTCCAGGCAGCAGACTGGTCCTGGGTGGGGTATTCATGCCGCAATTAATATATCAGGCCCTCATTAGCGTTCTCTTACTGCACCAACTACTCATTTTCTCTGCCTTCGTTGATCTTGGAGGGTCTGCCCTATTTGAAATGTTCTATCAAGTTCTTAGAGGGTCTTCGGCCTCCCTGGTGGCTGAGATGGTAGAGAATCTGCCTGCAACGTGAGTAGATTTGTGTTCAATCCCTGGGTCAGGAAGATCCCCTGAAATAGGAAATGGCTACCCACTAGTATTCTGGCCTGAAAAATCCCATCGTAGTGGAACCTGATAGGCTGCAATCCATGGGGTGGCAGAATCGGACATGATTGAGCAACTAAAGCCACACCCATACACACACATTGAGTTCTTATCAGCAGCTTTTTTGCAATGGACAACCTCTGGTCCCTAAGGCCCCAGTCATTGGCTCAAAACTGGTTTCAAACCGGATGAACCCCTGAACATTAAAGTCCTGCTACACCTCCCAGGTGGGTGTGCTGCCTTGACCTTGAGGCTGACCCAGCCAGCCTTCCAGGGCTGTGGCCACAGCCATTCAGTGTCAATTCTCCAAATACCCTCAGTCATTGCTTTCAGGGACATCCGTTTCGTTAAGAACCTGCTATGTGCAAAGCTCTGTGATAACATATTAGATATATTTTTCTAATTTTATACCCATTTTCCAGATAGAATAATTAAGTTTCAAAGACATTAACATACCCGTAATGTATAAGTAGTCAGGGATAATGCTAGGACTTGAGCCCAGGTGTTTGGATTAGAACACAGAAACTCTCCATTTCTGTAAAGCATATAGCCTAGAGTGGCTAGCAGAAGATGGTTGTCGCCTATTAGTGATAGTTCTTTTAAAAGTAATTTTTCTGATAAAGCATTCACCACATTATACCCTGACTGATGGTTCTTCTGTGGTCCTCTCCCACTGGACTGTGAGTTTCTTGAGAAGAGAAACTGGAGCCCCAGCCTCTAGCAAAGTACAGGATTTAGAGCAACCGATCAATAAATGTTTGAATGACTAACAACAGTCAGAATATCTCCTTGTGCTGGTTGTTGGCTATGTGCCAGGCGAAGTGCCAAGTGCTCTGTGTGTATATTAATTCTTAACCCTGTGAGATAGATACCGTTATTATCATATTCATACTAAAGAAAGTAGAGGCTTGAAGAGCTTTGGGTAGCCTTTCTAGGTTGCACAGTTGCTAAGGGGCAGAGCTGGGAACGGGACCCTGGCCGCCGGCCACCTGTGATGTCGTGTCTCGTCCAGAGGCTCTGGCCTTCCCCGGATGCCCCAGCATCCTCACAGCCATAGCTGGTGCCCAGGGCTCCTCCAGTGGCTTCTTGTGAAGCTGTCACTCAAATCCAGCGCCTGTTCATCCGAATCTGTGTGAGCTCTCCATCCAGAGGAGGCCGATTTGGTGAAGGCTGGGGGAGGGGGCCACAGTCACACGCGAAAGACAGCGTGAAGAGCCACTAATAAGATAGAGAAGAAAAGGGTTTCCTTCCTGGAGAGTAAACCATCTGATTTATAAGCCCCAAGGAGGGGCGAAGCCAACATCAAAAGGTACAAGCTTCTGAGAACAGTGGTGAAGTGATTCAGCAGCGTTTTCTGGGGGCATCTCTTAGGCTCAGCAAGGAAGCTGCTGCAGACTCCTGGCAGGGGGTGAGGTCAGGCGAGGGGGAAGGCCCCGGTGCCTTGATCCCTGGGGAGGGCCTTCCCTTCTGAGACCTTCCCACAAGACCTCATGAACCGATGATTTATTTCATCATGGGGAGTTCATCTTATGCAAGCCGAAGAAATGGCACTCCGCCTTCATTGCCACAAGATAGTTGACCCTTTGTGACTCTGTTCAGAGGGGAGCAGGAGCGTGTGCTTTTAGTGAATGTGAAGGCGTGGGGAGAAGGATTTGAGCTGGGAAAGAAAGGGGACTGCAGTAACCCTGGAGGCTGCCTGGGTGGGACTAGGATTCTGACTAGTCCACTCGACTGGGGCCCACTTGGCGTGAACCCAGGTGTGTTCTGTGTCCTGGGACTCCAGGGAGGTACACTGGTGCCTCCTCTAAATGCTACGACAACAACTGCCATGGGAGACCACACGTGAACACTCCCTGGCCAAGAGAAAAGTCAGCAGCGCCATGACGTGGTGACACACCACTTACAGCCTTCGTGGACGTGGCTTTGGGTGGCTGCGGGCTTCACTTTTCTGAAGCCTGGCCCTGTGCACCCCGAAAGCAGTGGCGATACCAGGTCTTGCAGCTGGGTCTTGAGGGAACTTGGTCTTTTCCCCACGGCAATGATTTTTAACCACGCTCTGCAGAGCTCTGGGGCTTTAGTGGAATCCTCTCTGAGACTTCCTCTGGAGACAGGCAGACGATTCCCTGCTGGCTTCTGGAAGCCCGCGTTGCTCATCCTCCTCTCTCTGTTTGCTCATTGGCTTTCTTGTTGCCAAGACCGGTGTTCGGCTGGATGCACTCCATGACCGTGCCGTTTGTTTACGGCCAACATTTGCTCTCATTGGCCATTGTGTCTGTTCAGATTGGTTACGGTCTGTGCCATATCCATTGTTAAATATTTTGAATGTCACTCCTGCTTGCAAGCGTCCCTTTTGTGCAGAGCCAGAATGCCCCATACCAGCTGCATCCCAACACGGACACATCGTGCCAGCCACCAGCCTGTGAACCATAGGCTTCACAGAACCAAAACAGTTTTGCTCTCTTTGAGAAGTGCTTGGCTGAGCTTCCTCATTCATCCTAGGGCCACAGAGTCACCTGAATGTCACCAACCCACGTGGCCACATGAGGCTTGACAGTTCATCTAACCCTGCCCACGGCCACCAGAGCAGAAGGCCTGATTTTGCTGCCATTGCAGACCTGGGAGCAGGAGCTGGGCTTTTTCATCCCAGGCCCTGGCAGATAGCAGGCTTTACTACCTGCCTGTGGATATGATTCCCAGATCCACTCAGCTGTGCCTTTCCCAACAGGCTGCTTTCTCAAATGAGCAGGATGTGCCAACTTTTCTGGCAGAATTCCTTATGATCGTTTGTTCTTTCCTTTCCCCTTGTCTTGGGGAGAAAAAAATAAAAATAAAAAGGAAAAAAATGGCAGAAGAAATGTTCAACAAAAGTGCATGCATTTGAGATGCAGGCAGACCACAATTTACATCCAGGCTCTGCTCCTGATTAGCTGTTTGACCTTGGGGAAATGGCTCAATCTTCTGGCCTCAGTTTCCTTATATGTAAGGTGGGAATGTTAGGAAAAAATGACAACCATATTACCATGTGGCTGGCAGAGTTGTAAGCATTTACCTGACCCCCTGAGGTAGGGAACCCTATCCTCTCCTCATCTTACCGATGAGGAGATTGAAGCACACAGTGATGGAGTGACTTTTCCAAGGTCACACAGCTAAATGGCGAAGCCCATGCTCAAACCTAGGTGGTCTGGCTTCAGAGTCCACACTCCAGACTTCTCCAGCTCTCTCTCAGGGCTCTGTGAGAACCGAGTAGCTCCCAAGTAACGTGACTGGAGTTGAGGATGCTCTTTTTACAAGCTAATTTTCTTCTCTTGTTCTGTGTCCAAGAGAAATAGAGGAAGAGAAATCTTTCCTTTCACCAAGTACTACTGTGTGCTGGGTACTACACTGTGTGCTTTGTATTTGTTATCTTATTTAAACGTACTGTTTCCCTTTTTATTAATAATATTGTTCCTGGTGTACAGATGAGGGGAGAAGAGAATGAGCAGCCCTGCCAGGTAGTGAGCTCCCCATCAGGGGAATGATACAAATAGAAACAAGATGGCCTTTGTCAGGGCTGTGGTGGGGAGTCTAGCCTTGGATTTTTAGATTTTTCTTTACAAGGTACTTTTCATTGCTTGGTCCAGGATCTGATCAGTTCCCTGGATTTTGACAAAGTAAAAAAAGAGTGGATCAGAGGAAGTCCCTTGGGCTGTTTCCAGTGTTTCAGTGTCTTCTGGAAATTATACACTGACCCTAAGCTAGCAGCAGAGGCCCGCAAAGCAGTTTCTGCCTGTGTCTGGAATTTATATGTTTGGGAATTAAGAAACCCAGATTCTAGTATAAGGTCTGCAATTCTTTGGAAAATCATTTAACCTCTCTGTACCTCTTGTTCAAAAGAGATATAATAACTTTAAAGAGTTTCTGTGTCTAAAGAGTAACACATGCATATAAGTGGAAAGTGTCATACCAATAAGATTTATTAGCATATATTGTCCCTCTTCCTGGTCACACCTTCAATCTCTATTCCAAAAAGTGAGTCAAGGGAAATGCTGTCTCTTCTAGGGCTAGAGCCCAGGAGGAAGAGAGACTGCAAAATGAAAGAAATATAGCCAGCTCGTCGGTTTTAGTTTAGAGAGCCTCCCAGCCTAAAGCAGAACCGCTAACATAGGTAAAAGAGGGCAGAATGGGAGAGCTTACCTTTGCGTTTCCTTGCAAACAAAGGGAAAAGGGAAAGCCGCGGATTATGTGTTCTCAGTGGCCCACACTGAGTCTCTGTTGAGGAGTAAGGAAGCGCAGATGACAAGCTATTAGCTAGGCAGAGAGAAGCAGAGCCTGTTCAGGGGTGGCACGTATACAGTGTATTAACTTGGCTTCTGGAACCAGACTCTGGGACAGAGATTTGTGTGCAGAAAGCTTACTAGGCTTGCCCTCGGGATCAACACCTGTCCAGGAGTAAGGGAAGTGAGATTGGATCAAGGGAGGACTTGGATGGCTTCCCTTGTGGCTCAGATGGTCACAAATCCACCTGCGATGCAGGAGACCTGGGTTCGATCCCTGGGTTGGAGAGATCCCCTGGAGAAGGAAAGGCTCCCCACTCCAGTATTCTGGCCTGGAGAATTCCATGGACTGTACAGTCCACAGGGTCGCAAAGAGTCAGACACGACTGAGCGACTTTCACTTTCACCTCACAGCAGCGGCAGCGGCTGATGCCCCAGGGAGCTCTGGAGTTGGGACAGTCCTTCAGTTCCCTGCACTGAGTCAAGAGGAGTTGGCCTTACTGCCTTCAGCAGCTGGGCAGGGCACCTGGGTGAGGCAGCTCCCTTGGGCAGAGGACCGTCCCTGGAGACGGACTCCGCTGAGAGCTGTCAGCAGGCAGAACCAACAGGGCCCAGGGCTGGGGGGCCGAGCACCTCATCCTGAGAGCTCCTTCGAGCAGCACGTCACAGCATCCTCTGCACATGGCGTACAGGCAGCCCTTTCCTTAAATCCCACTACACACATCACTCATCCAAACCGTTCAGATGTGGCCTCAGAATTTTGCAGATACTGTACTCTGGATAAATGTTATCAACTAGTTGGAACTGGCTTGTGTGAAGGAACCCGTGGCTCCCGTTGGCCCCTCCATCTGTAGGAGACATTCAGTGATGGTGTAGTAATGAGCCTCATGTCATGATTGCTCTTTCAAGATTGGACAGTAGGCAAACCTTAGACAAATTCCCTGACATGACGAGTGGAAAACGTGATTTTTAAAATATGTTTTCATGTTATTCCCTTTGAACCCATTCAGTTGATTTGAGCTCTGCCTTCCGAGGTGGCTCAGACAGTAGAAAATCTGCCTGCCAATGCAGGAGACCTGGATTTGATCTCTGGGTCAGGAAGATCCCCTAGAGGAGGAAATGGCAACCCCACTCCAGTATTCTTGCCTGGAGAATTCCATGGACAGAGGAGCCTGGTGGGCTACAGTCCATGGGGTTGNGACGTTAGTTGAAAGCCTGAAAATTTCCCTATGAGTAGGAGAGTGGGTCTCCGTCATTATGTCAGCCAAGGCATTCAGTGGGAAATGGGTGGACAGACAGACATGGCTCCTGCCTTTTTCTTTTTCTTTACTGTCTTAAACATTTCTATACCAATGGCTGGATGAATACTCCACTGAAGCAAAACCTTTTCCTCTGAAACAGCAAATTGGTCTGTTGACTACATGCTGAACAAGACCTATGCTTGTACCATTATCTTCCCTGGAACCCATCCTTGTCCTCCTAGAAAACCAAAATGTCCACACATATCATTAATAGCTTGGCATCCAGGTTAACAAAAGAGTTGAGCATTTATTTCTATCATTAATAGCTTGGCATCCAGGCTAACAAAAGAGTTGAGCATTTATTTCTATCATTAATAGCTTGGCATCCAGGTTAACAAAAGAGTTGAGCATTTATTTCCATCATTAATAGCTTGGCATCCAGGTTAACAAAAGAGTTGAGCGTTTATTTCTGAAACTTTTTAAGATTTGAAAGTGAGGAAAGACTACTCCTTATTGAAATTGCTTGGGACAAGAAACAAGAGTCTGAGACTTCACTACGTTGTAGGACAGATAATGATGATGTTCAACCCCTGAGCTTTTCTAAAGATAAAACACTCTGAATGGTGGGCATTCAATCATGTCTTCAGTCACTTCGTTAATTCATTCAGCAATTCCATATTGAGCTCCTTTTCAATGCCAGGCCCTGTGCTGAATTGTCAGGACACACAGATGGAAATGAATTTCAATTCCAGGGGAATACCCAGTCTGGTGAGAAAGATCAGACTCTAAGCAAGCAGTTACTACCATGTATGATCATGATCATAACAGAAGCATAAAAGAAGGTCACAGGAATGTAGAGGGCAAAGATACTAGGGATGTGGAGTGACAGAGGCGATATGGTCCACAGGGAGGCTGGAGGGATGTGTAGAAATTGGCCTAGAGGAGGCCCAAGAAGAACCAGGAGGTCACTGAGAGCAGTGTCTCCCCTTTCAGTCATTCACCAAGACTCAAACAAGCAGCACTGAAAGATGACTTGGAGAGACCCCAGGAGGCAAATCCCAAATCCAAAAAATACTTGTGTGCTTTTTGAAGAAGTTGCACTTTATCCTGGAGTGGGAAAGGTCTTAATGACTCTGGACCTTTTCTACACAGCAGGTCATGAGTACCAGAGAAGCGGGGCTGAAACTGCATCTGATAGTAGCAGTCAGGTCTAGACCTTGGAGAATTGTCCCTGAATGGGAAGAATGCAAGTCTCCTAGAGTCTTTCATCCAGCATCCCCCACCTCCGAGACTTTCTCTTCCCTTCCATGGCCCTAGAAGAACCGTCCCAGCTCATTAGGAGGTCAGACTTAAAATTATTGAATTCTGATCCTGACTCTTATCTCCAAGCTGGAGTGGATAATACTAAATCACGTCAGGCTTACTGGTAAAATAGAGACATTGATGCCTCCTTCCTGTGGTTGTTGTGACAGTGAAATGAAATAAAAGGTTTCTAAACATCCTGAGAAATCTCCACTGCGGGCTAGACCAAAGATGTGCCAATCTGTTATGAGAGTAAAGAGCAACACTGTTGAGAACGCACAGGCCTAGGTACGGATTCCAGTGCACTCTCTGGCTAGTTGACCCTGGACAAATTATCGAACTCTATGACCCTGCACTTCCTCCTTGTGAAATAGAAATAATCACAGTACCTCCCTTTTGGGATTGCACTGGGAAGGATGTAACAGCCCCTGGTGACATCCCCCAGCACATCAAAGGTGCTGAAGAATTGCCTTTTGAATCTGAATGTGAACAGGAAGCTCTGCTCCTCCTGGAGGCTTCTGGAGGGCTGGGCACACATCTCCCTGTTGGCTCTGTGTGCAGAGCCTAACATATAACCGTGCTCGGCATATAAAGACACTCCAGTGATCCCTGCAGTTGGATTTACTTCCTCCTCTCCATCCAGGTTTCTGTCCAATTGAAAAAAGAACTGACTGTGACCTTTAGGAAATACAACTAAATCAATAAAGAAAAGGGATTTTTAAATCATCTCATTTTATACGTTTATTTTGGTGAGTGGGCTAAGCAGGTGTTGGTCAATTGGGGGCTTCCTTAAGGGAGAAGAAAGAGCTTGCTGCCCCTGCTTCCACGGACCCAGTGTGCTGCCCCAGTTTCTCCAGCCAAACAGCAGAGCAGTATCTCTTGTGCACTGAAGAGTTAGGAAGTTTAACCTGAGAGAGATGTGTCTTTAATGATGTTTCATACCCAGGGGCCTCTGCAGAAGAGAGTTTTGGGAAAGTTAGGTGGGACAGGAGGCTGCAGGAGCCACCTGCCAAGGGGCAAGGGTGTGAAGTGGTGGGAATTACAGCCTCGACTGTGCCCCGGGGGGAGGGCATGTGTGGTTGCAGCATCCCAAGAAGCAGGCTGAGTACAGTCTGTGCCCTAGACCTGCTCCTATCTCCAGTCTGGTCTCCATACTTGGCATTCCCTGCTTCTTCTGTCCCCCACCCCCAGGTGAGGCAAGGGCTAGCTACAGTTCAGTTCAGTTCAGTTGCTCAGTCGTGTCCGACTCTGCGACCCCATGAATCGCAGCACGCCAGGCCTCCCTGTCCAGCACCAGCTCCCAGAGTTCACTCAAACTCACGTCCATCTAATCGGTGGTGCCATCCAGCCATCTCATCCTCTGTTGTCCCCTTCTCCTGCCCCCAATCCCTCCCAGCATCAGAGTCTTTTCCTGTAGGGCTAGCTACAGGCCTCAATAAAACTCACAATCAAGCCTGCCAGCAATGGTGCCCACCCCTCTGAGTCCCCAGCAGTGTCACTTACTGAGTGCTGGGCTCTTGGATGAGGGAGACAGGGCTCCCCCAACTCCACCCAGAATTGCTCACTGGGGGTCAGCCGCAAAGGAATGAAGAAATGTGTTCAGGATCCCTGTGGGGGCTGCAGTGAATCTGTACAGAAGAACAGGGTGGGGGAAGGATGGTGAAAGCTGTGGAAGAGCAGGGGATATTTGATGTGCATCTTGAAGGATGGACGTTCACCAGACAGAGGAGGAAGCGGAGGGTATTCCTGGAGTAGGGGAAGTTTGCACAAAGGCTCTGAGACCTGCTGGACCTGGAGAAGTGGAGAGAAGTTCGTTGGAACGGGAACAGTGAGTGAAGGGCAGACATGCTGTGGAGGACAGTTCTGCCTGGGTAGGAAGCATCCTGTGGGCTGGACTGTAATGAACTTGGGCTTGATTCTGGGGAGCGGGGAGGTGAGGTATGTAGGCCATGAGAGAACAGCCTGAAATAGTCCTGAAGTTATACACGAATCATCTGTGAAGCACTACCAATTGCCCCGCCTTGCTGGGCTCAGGGGATCTAGGAGAACAGAAGCAGGCTTGGCTGAGGAGGTTCATTCTCCATCTCCCTGCCTGCTGCTACCTCTTAACACCATCTGATCTTAACCCCTGTCCTGCTCATAAGATGTTAAGCATCCTCAAATCTGTCCGTCATCTTCTGCCTGGAGCACTCACTCCAAGATCTTCTGGCCAGAGGTGATGAGGAAACAGCTTTGAAAATNAGGAGGTTCATTCTCCATCTCCCTGCCTACTGCTACCTCTTAACACCATCTGATCTTAACCCCTGTCCTGCTCATAAGATGTTAAGCATCCTCAAATCTGTCCTTCATCTTCTGCCTGGAGCACTCACTCCAAGATCTTCTGGCCAGAGGTGATGAGGAAACAGCTTTGAAAATGAACCTACTGAGACTTCAGAGGGGCGGGGGGTTCCCTCTGGAGCCGATGCCCAGAAGGGAGTCCCTAAGGTGGCAGACTTCAGCCTGGAGGGACCACCCTCCTTGACTTCAATAACAAAGTCTCTGGACCTGGAGGGCTGAGCCGCAGTAGAATGCCTGTGTGTCTGGGAGCTCTGCGGGTGGAGAGGCGTGTGCACGTGTCTGCTGTGTGGGCGTGTGTGTCTGGGCCCCCGTAGGTGCTTGTTGGATGTGTCTGTGTTCCTGGACCCTATACGCTTGTCTGGGTCCATGCATGTTGGCAAGCCTGTGTGATTTCCCCTCAGGCTCTGTTTGTTTCTGTGAGGATGTGGAGCCCCTGTCTCACCTCGGAAACGATCCTGTTGTTTGTGATTTCCCGATGGTGACAGTGTCACCGCGCCCGCCTGTCACTTGTGCACACACACGCACACACACAGCCGGCAGCGCTCTGGAGGCGCTGGCTCTGGGAATCCCTGAGAGACTGCCATGGGCCACTTGAGTGACTCACTAATGGGCTTCCTTCCTTCCTCGGAGAAGCAGGTCCAGGAAACGTTTCTGGAAATTAAATTTCAGTATTGGTTTAACTTCAGTAAAATACGATGAAGATGAAGTGGCCAGGATTTGGGAACTTCCTCTGACTCTGCTAGGTGGAAAAGCTTCTCCAGTATTGGAGTCTGGCAAGAGAATCCTTCCGTGAGGTTCTGGGGAGCTTTCAAGCAGGTCCTGGTTTTGGTCCTGAGCCTTTAATCAAAATGCTGACACTGAGACCAAGTGCCCTAAAGTGTGCCTTTCTGCAGATGCCAGAGAGTTATCCAGCAGTTATGAGTCAGTTTATCCCACCATTCTCATTTTACCAGTGGAGACAGGAGCTTATAACTTTGTTTCTAGCCTCAGCCATCTTCACGGACTCCTTTCTTGGTGAATGGCATTTCCATCCTCTCAGGCATCACCAGCTCCTAAATCTCCCTGCTTGAAACCCTCGCTGGAACAAGGTGAGAAAAGAAGCAATCAAACAAAATCAATACCTACTGTTCCCCCACCCACGTGTTACAGTCACTCATGCATTCTCTCCGATCTGCCTTCTGTTTCTCTGCTCCAAGGGTGTCTGAGACGCCAGGAGGAGCTCATTTGTGTTAACGCTGCCTGAGACAGGTTGCTTTTCTCGATCTCTTTTACTTTGTTGAGAGGCATCGCTGGACAGTAAGCTGAAGTCTTGTAGGAAGGTGTTTTTNCTCTTTTCCAGATGGGAAGCTGTGGTTCAGAGAGGCTTAACCAGTTACCCCTGGTTGGCCTAATGGAGACAGTCCTAGAATTCAAGTCCCTTGACTCCAAAGTCAGTGATTTACTTCCCTGACCCCAATTATAGACCACACAGAGGGAGCCAACCATACTATTTTCAAAAGATTTTCTGCTAGAGTTGAAGCCAGTAGTCCTGACAGTGTGATCAAAAGCCCAGGCTTTGCAGTTCCCAAGACCTGGGTTCATGTCTCATCTTTACATTGACCAGGTGTTATTCACAGGGCAGGTTATCTCCGCTTCTTTGAGCCTCAATATCCTCATCTGTAAGATCGGGACAACAGCTGGTCTACCCTCTCATAGGGCTGTTGTGAAGATTCGAGGAGATGCCATATTTGCAATCCTTAGCAGTGCCCCTGGCTCAGGGTAAATGATCAACAATTGTTAGTGCCCCCTCCATCTGGAAGCTGACAAATTCAATTAACCAGAACCGCCCCCCACCCCCGCTTCTCAAGCCTCCCTGTTCACAGACTCATAAATCTTGTGTTGGAACGGAGCTCCATAAATCATCTGGCGCGGCCCCCAGTTACTGGAGCCCTCGCTGTATTTGGCTCAGCATGGTCCCCAGTCTTTTGCTGGCTCAGCCTGCCTTACTGTAAGCAGCAAAATTCCCACCAGCACAGCCAAAAATAAGGGGGGGGGGGGGGATAATGCTATTAGTGGATTCCACAAACGTGCTAATATTAGCTGGGCAGGAGGAGATGGGATGTGCCTATATTTAGAATCTGTGTCTTCAGCCCTTTCCCGAAGCAGCAGAAGTTGGGAGGGGTGGAGGCGAGGACTGTTTGCAGCCAGCTGACCCCACGAGGCAGGCAGAGCCACGGGGCTGGTTCTCCCTTCATCTCTCCTTGGGAAGTAGGGGGAGCAGGGCTGGTGGGGAGGGCGGGTGACCCCAGAGGGTGCCCCACAGAGCACAAAGTGTGACACTAAGGTCCCATCAGGACCCTAGAGTGACTGGACTGGGCCGTGGAGTCAGATGTGCATGGTCTGTGGCCTTCTAGTCTAAGAGGGTGTCCAGGGAGGGATTCTCCTGGCCTGATCCTCCTAGAGATGGGAGGACGCAGGTGTGCCAGGGCATTGGGCATGGGCCAGGGGAGAGCTGCAGAGACTGCAGAATCTGATACGGCCCTTTGCACAGCCTCCTCCCACAGAGGGTCTGCCTTACCCACCTCTGCCTCATCAACTCATCTCAGGGCTTTGCTCCAGTCCTTTCCCTGTAAACACGTCCTCCTGCCTGGAAGCCCTGCCAGCCCCTGGAGCACTTGTGTGAGAATGAGGAAAAGACACATTTTCTCCAGACAGACACAGCCCTGCACCAGGGCACACACCTGGGAGGGCAGAGTGGGAGCCAGGTTTCCGGTCTCGTTCACTTCGGGGTGGAAGCCCTTGTGCAGGGCACAACCTGCCCAACCACACATGGCTGCCCTGACACTCCTCTTGCACACGGCGACGTGTCCCCACATGTACTGTGCACAGCCTGACCTATCTTACCACCATGCACTGTGACCAAATGGAAGCAATAGCAGGGGACTTGAGCCTTGGCAGGTGAATAAAATGGCCAGTGGCCTGAGGTCCGGACTAGCGGGATGATTCCCAGGAAGGAGCTTCTTTACACAGGGTCTCAGTTTTCTCATCCTTTCATTGCGGCAGGTAAGCTAGACGATCTCCAGGCCTCTTTGAGCTTTGCAATCTGTGTTCCTGCTCATTGTTAGGTGGCACAGTGAAGGAATAATCAGAAAAGCATGTGTGCTCGCCCTTCCTCCAAATAAAAGCCACATGATCCAGAGAAAGAGAAGTTACTTTTGATTTATTCACTGTCTGGCTTCCCTGTCATTTGCTCCCCTCTGCTGGAGTCTTAGGCTGGACCAGAAGGCCTGTCTGTGCAGGGTGCTGAGGATTACCTGTCACCTAGGGAGAACCAGCCTCCTATCTTTATCTTCCCTCAGGCTGTTTCTGCAGCTGTGGTGCTGGGCTGGGCCCAGGTCTGGAAGGTTCACCCAGTAAGCCCTGGGGAAACTTTTTTAAGTCTGCAGCCGTTTCTATGCAGATTTCCCAGTATCACATCACCATCTTGAAATAGTTACCAGACTGCATTTCCTATCTTCCCTTCTCCATCTTGAGAGATAAGTAAGAATCGGAGAAGGCCTGGGGGATGGAGGCAGGCCAGCAGGAGAAGAAAGCTCAGAGTGTGAGTACCTGCTTGGCAGAGCTGTGTTTCTGTCGATGGGTTTTGCTTGTTTGTAAGCTGTGGGGCAGCAGCGTCCTCTGCATCTGCAGAGGGCAACGCAGACAGCCAGCCTGGGCACAGCCGTGCACGTGCCTCATGTCGCCTGTGGGCATTCTGTGCACAGAAATAACCAGAGAGCAGCCAGACTTTCCAGGTGATATGTTTGCATGTGGTTTTTGACTGAGGGGCTAAAGCACTGGGACAAAAAAAAAAAAAAAAAANCAACGCAGACAGCCAGCCTGGGCACAGCCGTGCACGTGCCTCATGTCGCCTGTGGGCATTCTGTGCACAGAAATAACCAGAGAGCAGCCAGACTTTCCAGGTGATATGTTTGCATGTGGTTTTTGACTGAGGGGCTAAAGCACTGGGACAAAAAAAAAAAAAAAAAGGAAGGATTGCAAGCACTCACATACACACAGACACGCAAACACATGCTCACCCATAACCAGCAGCTTCAGACTTCTTCAGGCATTGTTTGTTCCTGCAAATAGATTGTAACTTGGCGATTTTTAGAATCAGAGAATATCGAGGCTGGAAGCAAGGTACCAGATTATTCAGTCTGGCGGATTCCAAACTTTTATTGGCCACGTAAGCCTCTCTTCATAGGGTATTTTATAGGCACCCACAATGTATCGGGCTCCCTGGTGGCTCAGATGGTAAAGAATCTGCCTGCAATGCAGGAGACCTGAGTTCAGTGGCATGGCAAACCACTCCAGTATTCTTGGCTGGAAAATCCCATGGACAGAGGGCTGTAATCCATGCGTCACAGAGTGGGACTCAACTGAGTGACTGACACACACAACATATGCAATAGAGGGAAGCAGGATAAAGTGGGGAGAAAGGAGATGGGCGGGCTCTGGACTCCCTTGAGAATGGTAAGAAAGACACCAGGGAAGTAGGCTGGGCCAAGCTCACGTCCACGTGAATGGCGGCACCTAGAATGAACCCACAGCAAAGCATGGGGAAGGTCATCACGGCTGAACTAAGATGAAAACGCCGCTTTCCTCTGTGATCCAAAACCAGCCATCTTTCTACTCCATCAGGCTGGCCTCTCACACAGTTAGGCTTTTGCTCCCGTAATTTATAGCAGAATCATCGAATGCCACAGCTGCAAGTGCCAACTCAGTGGTTTCTAATCTCTCCTCTGCCAGTTCTGGGGTTTCAGCAGAGGATGGGAGGAGAGGGGGATGTGATAGGCGGCCTGGAGAGCCCTGCCCTCCACACTTGGCCAGACTAACTCCCCTGCTACCTGATTTCCAGAGACGGACTCTGGAAAAATATGATGGGGATGGAAGGAGCTTCTTTAAACAAAGAAAAGGCCAGAGAAATTCTCATAAAGTCTCAACTTCTTCAGATGAGGCAATCAGCAACCTGACTTAGTTGATGCCATGGAAAGAGGCTTAACTTTCAAAGGCAAGGGAATTAAGGGAGCGAAACCCCTGTATCTTCAATCTGCAGGAGCAGCGTTTGTCAGCCATCTCACCCTCGGCAAGCCTGGGAGAGCAAAAGGCTGATGCCTCCTGCGAAAGACCCTCTCGGGGATTAAAGAGCAAATCCAGTCCCACCTGGCCAGCGGCAACCTTCTGCTTTTTGTCCTCTGTCCCTGTACCAGTTAGACACTGGCATTTGACCTGTCAGTTTCAAGCACTGATGACCTCAGGTGACCCCCCACTCCTAAACACACACTGGCGCCTCCCTTCTGACAATACCTCCGATTTACCATATCTGGCCATCTCAGCCCCGTGGACCCTTCACCTTTCTCCCTGCCCACAAGAATGCTGAGGCCATGGAGCGGGGAGGCAAGCATTCTTTCTTCTCTTCCACTGGATACTGGAACAAGCAGAGCTGTTCAAACCCCTAGCTCTGCCAGTCGGCAGCCCCTGGAGAACAAAGCTCTGCTCCTGTCTCAGATCTTTGCAGGGGTCTCCTTAACCTGTTGTTTGCATGGTTTGTTCCTGGCATTAAATCTAATAAGCTCAACATCTGGTGGTTTGATCCTGAGCTTGTCTGGGAAGGTTAGGCCTTTATAGGACATTAACAGGATGCTGTTGACAAGGCTTGGGGAGCTCGTCTCAGCCTCAGGACCCCAGGGCTTTCTCGCAAGCTCTGCTGGCTGAAGACAGCAGGGCTCTGCCGACGCAGGCCTGGGCTGCAGTACACTAGCTGGGCATGCTTGCGGGTGATTTACCCTCTCTGAGCTACCCTTTCTTCCTCTTAAAATTGAGAAGTATACCAAAGAAGACTGTTTTGAGGAGGAATTAAAATAATAGAAGGCACTCAGTAAAAAGTCATTCCTCACCCTCGAGTGCGGCCCAAGTCTCATGACTCCATGTAATTTGACACAAATCAGAGCTTAGCGTTTTCTGCCTCAGAGTTCTGTCTGCCATGGTACTCTCCGGGACAGAGGGAAGCTTTGATCATATGTCTTCGATGTAAAGACACTTGCATTTTAACATTTTACCATCTCTGAAATTGAGGTGCACGTTACATAGGCATGTCAGAGTTTGACTGGCCTTGTGGTTGGGGTTAGTCTCCCTGTTTTCTTAGCGGCTCATATAGTCATGATGTGTCTCATGACCAGGGCAGTTGTAATTGATAGCATCTTCGGTGTGATGAAACTGGGTGTTAGGTACTTACCATGTTCCTGGTGCCAGTCTAGACCACTTTACACTAGTTGCTTAGTCTATGGAACAGCCTTGCAAGGTAGGGTAGGAGACTGCTCCAAGCAAGCATTCTTGAAGCAGTGTGTGACTCTCTCCACTTCACAGATGGAAAAGCTGAGGCTCCAAGAGGTGAAGGGACTTGGCCAGGACACAGATTTATTATTAATAAGCTGTGGAATCAGAATTTGAGCTGAAGACTACCTGACTCTAAGATCTGTGGGTAGGTTGGTAGGTGTAGAGAGAGGAAAATTTAGTTTCTTTTGTTGTTATTTCATTGAAATACAGGTGATATACAATGTTGTGTTAATTTCTGCTGTACAGCAGAGTGATTCAGTTATACATATATGTGCACACACATATATATTTCATTTTTTCCATTATAGTTTATTATGAGATATTGAGTATAGTTCCCTGTTCTATACAGTAGGATCTTAATATTTATCCATTCCACATATAGTAGTTTACATCTGGTAATCCCAAACTCCCAATCCAGCCCTTCCCTACCTGCTCTTAGTGACTACAAGTCTGTTCTCTTGTCTGTGAGTCTGTTTCTCTTTCATAGATATGTTCCTTTGTGTCCTATTTTAGTTTCCACATATAAGAGGTATCATGTAGTATTTGTCTCTCTCTTCCTGACTTACTTCAGTTCGTGTGATCATCTCTAGGTTCATCCATGTGGCTGTAAAAAGCATTGTTTCATTCTTTTTATGACTGAGTAGTATTCAATGTGTATATATGTGTGTATACACACACGTGAGCACGCACACACACACACACGCACACACATCTTTATCCATTCATCTGTTGATGGACATATAGGTTATTTCCACATCTTGGCTATTGCAAATAATGCTACTAGAAACATAGAGATGCATATATTAAAAGCTAGTTTCTTTTTGCTTCCAAGGACCATCCTTGAGTGGATCCCTGTCCAGGGTCTGGAGGGTGCTTTATTTTAACAAGCAAAATCACTTACATTTTATTGGATGCCTATTATGAACACGTACAACCTAGGCATCAGAGGTTCAGTGATAAACAAAATGTATGTGGAGCTTAAAGTCCAAGAAATCTGAGCAAGTGCAGCCCATTTAAGAAGTGTTTTAATGGGATTCTACAGAATGCTGGGGAAGCATATAGAAGGGGCCCTTACCTAGACTAATGAAGCCATGGGGAACTTCTCGAAGGAAGTGACCTGATTTGAAAGTTGGCCCAGCAAAGTGAGTTGGGAGTAATGGGGGGCATGTTCCAGGCAAAGGGAAGAGCATGTGAGATGAGGCCAGAGAATGCGTGGCCTATTGGAAAAGCTGACAAGAGATCTACATCTCCATTATCTAGAAACCACTGAGGCTGTTGAGTACTTGAAATGTGAGTAGTCTAACCTGAGATGTACTGTAAGTGTGCAGTACATACTAGACTGTATAAAATACACACTGGATTTCAGAGGCTTAGCATGACAAAAACTATAAAATGTCTCACTAATAATTTTCTGTGGATATATTGATATAAACATTAAAATTATAATGTTTTAGATAAAATGTCTTTATAAAGACAATATCTTGTTAAAACTAACGACAGTTATTTTGTATTACTTTTTCTAAAGAGTGGCTTCTGGAACATTCCACATATGTGGCCCAGATTTGTAGCTCACTTATTTTGAGACATAATGCACCAGGAAATGGGAAGTTATTAAAGGATTGTAACCTGGGGAAGATAAAGCTAGGGATATTGTAAGAAGTGAAGGAGTTGCAGAATTCCAGTGCTTTTGCTGGGTTGACTCATGTAATCCCCAAAGCAACTCCAGAAGTAGAAATTGTTAAATTCTTGTGTTCAGCTAAAGAGGCAGAAGCTGGGAGAGGAGGATGACTAAGCCAGCTGACCCACGTGACTGGCTGTGTGCAGGGCCATCTAGAAGCATTTCAGAGCCCACTGCCCAGTACTGCCAGTGGCACAGAACCTAGGCCTTCTGAGTCCAACCTGGCACCCATGCCACTCTCTATACCCCATCTCTGGCTGCCAGCCTGAAAGTAACCATGCAGCTTAGGACACAGACACAGATCATCCGGATCTAAACTTTTCATACCATCCCTATGACTGGGTTCCCTTTTGCAGATGCTTTCCTTGGTCCCTTACTCCAAGCAATTAGCGAAGATGTGATACCTGGCAATTACTCTCCTCGTAAATGAGTTCTGATGCCTGGCTATTTCCCCAACTTCATTATTGATTGTTTAGATCATAACTGTTTTCAGGAAATGTACTTCTTGAAAGAACGCGGTGCACTTCTGAACGTTCACCACCATGTCTAGAAGGATTGCTCTGTACCCCCCTGCACCCCCTTGGCATGAGCATATACAAAACCCCTCTTCTCCATTAGCACCACATCCTGTTCACCACAAGCCACGGGGCTGAGAAGTAGCTGAACAGAGGCATAGGAGTGGTTCCAGACGCTTTAAAGGACAGTGTCTTCCTGGTGAGCAGAATTTTGTTTTCATTTTCTAAAATCGAAGATACCCTTGTGGATGATTACAAACTAAAACAGTGCAGAAGGTCTTGTAGTGAGAAGCAGAAGCCCTCCCTAACCTCATCTGCCCTCCTCTAAGGCAGCCACATTGAACTACTTTTGTTTTTAGTTCTTTCGGCGGTTGCTTCCACATCATTAAATAGCATTTGCTTAAACTGCTATTGAGTGATGTTGGAGCTTTACACGCTATGTATTGCCTCCCTGCTGGGTTAAGTGAAGGCTTAGCTTACTGACACCCCACCTCTCCCAGCTTCTCCCAGGGTGCACTTGCAATCAGGAATCAGTATTATCACATTTTCAGTTCTTCCTCTGGTCACCTTTGTAACTCTAAATAATATGTTTAAGACAATGGTTCTGAAGGGTCACTTCTTCCCTTGGATGCATTTCTTCAAAGCTTGCCTTCCATAAGACGGCTTTCTGCAGAAAGGCCCCCGTATAGAAAGAATTGTTCTGGAGCACCCTAAGGGTGCTTATTCTTAGTATTTTGAGATAGGTTGTTGTTGTTCAATCACTCAGTCGTGTCCAACTCTGTGACCCCATGGGCTGTAGCACACCAGGCTTCCCATCCTTCACTGTCTCCCAGAGTTTGCTCAGATTCATGTCCATTGAGTCAGTGAGCCATCCAACCATTTCATCCTCAGTTGTCCCTTTCTCCTCCTACCCTCAAGTTTTTCTAGCATCTGGGTCTTTACTGGTGAATCGGCTCTTTGCATCAGGAGGCCAAAGCATTTGAGCTTCAGCATCAGCCCTTCCAACGGATATTCAGAATTGATTTCCTTTAGGATTGACTGGTTTGATCTCCTTGCAGTCCAAGGGACTCTCGAGAGTCTTCTCCAGCACCTCAGTTGAAATAGGTGTTTCTCGTTAATGCTTCACAATTTGAATTTGTGCCTTGCAGGAGAATAGTGGTGATTGTTGTAGGGCTGTTGGGGAACAGCCCTGGAACACATCTTGCCAAATGTGGGATTGTGGTTAAGAATGCTTACTCATCTCCATCATTGAAAGAAAAAAAAAAAAACCCGCTTCCCTAGAACCTCACAGGTCCTCTTGCCTGATTTCATAGAACATCAGAGCTTTAGTTAGAACTTGATTGTTCTGTATTTTTTAAGAACTAAGGTATACAGAGACAAACTAGATAGAATCAGGTTTATAAACCACTTAGGTCTTCCCAATGTAATTTAAAAAGTAATTCATTTTGATCACATTACGCTGCTCCATAAGCCTGGGACTCTAAGTTATCTGTGGGCCCCAGAAAAGGCTAAGCACAAAATTCAGAGTAGGTTGAATTAACTTTCTACCTAGGTCTGGAGTTAACCAGGGTGGTGGCTCAGATGGTAGAGAATCCGCCTGCAATGTGGGAGACCTGGGTTTGACCCCTGGGTGGGGAAGATCCTCTGGAGAAGGGAATGGCTACCCACTCCAGTATTCTTGCCTGGAGCATCCCATGGACAGAGGAGCCTGGTGGGCTACAGTCCATGGTTTCGCGAAGAGTCGGACATGACTGAGCGACTAACACTTTTACTTTCATAATAAGTAAGTTGAAATAGCAATGAAATGTTAGTAGGAAGAGCACTGTCTTATACTTAGTGTATGTGTGTGGGTGGGGGTGGAGTGGGGGTTGGGGAGTGAAAATCATCAATACGAAGCTTAACTGCTGCTGCTGCTGCTGCTGCT
>SJYA01003128.1:107559-124939 GCA_006410615.1 Neotragus moschatus
GTCACCCTGCTTATTTAACTTATATGCAGTGTACATCATGAGAAACGCTGGGCTGGAAGAAGCACAAGCTGGAATCAAGATTGCTGGGAGAAATATCAATAACCTCAGATATGCAGATGACACCACCCTTATGGCAGAAAGTGAAGAAGAACTAAAAAGCTTCTTGATGAAAGTGAAAGAGGAGAGTGAAAAAGTTGGCTTAAAGCTCAACATTCAGAAAACAAAGATCATGGCATCTGGTCCCATCACTTCATGGGAAATAGATGGGGAACAGTGGCAACAGTATCAGACTTTATTTTTTTAGGCTCTAAAATCACTGCAGATGGTGACTGCAGCCATGAAATTAAAAGATGCTTACTCTTTGGATGGGAAAGTTATGACCATCCTAGATAGCATATTCAAATGCAGAGACATTACTTTGTGAACAAAGGTCTGTCTAGTCAAGGGAATGGTTTTTCCAGTAGTCATGTGTGGATGTGAGAGTTGGACTGTGAAGAAAGCTGAACGCCGAAGAATTGATGCTTTTGAACTGTGGTGTTGGAGAAGGCTCTTGAGGGTCCCTTGGACTGCAAGGAGATCCAACCAGTCCATTCTAAAGGAGATCAGCCCTGGGTGTTCTTTGGAAGGACTGATGCTAAAGCTGAAGCTCCAGTACTTTGGCCCCCTCATGCGAAGAGCTGACTCATTGGAAAAGACTCTGATGCTGGGAGGAACTGGGTGCAGGAGGAGAAGTGGACGACAGAGGATGAAATGGCTGGATGGCATCACTGACTCAATGGATGTGAGTTTGAGTGAACTCCAGGAGTTGGTGATGGACAGGGAGGCCTGGTGTCCTGCGATTCATGGGGTTGCAAAGAGTTGGACACGATTGAGCGACTGAAATGAACTGATGTAAAATAGATAATTAGTGGGAATTTGCTGTATGATACAGGGAGCTCAAACCTGGTGCTCTGGGACAACCTAGATGGTTGGCATGGGGTGGAGGATGGGAAGGAGCTTCAAGAGGGAGGGGACATACGTATACCTACGGCTGATTCATGTGGATGTATGGCAGAAACCAATACAATATTGTAAAGCAATTTTCCTCCAATTAAAAATAAATAAATTTAAAAAGACCACAATCACAGATCACTCTAACAAGTATAATAATCATGAAAATATTTGAAATATCATGAAAACTATCAAAATGTGACACAGAGACAAGAAGGGAGGAAGCACGATTAGAAAAGTGGTGCTGATAGACTGGCTCCAGGCAGGGTTGCCACAAAACTCCAGTTTCAAAGGGTGTAATCCAGTCATCCCTGTGTGTTTCTGGGAGATTGGTTCCAGGAACCCCTGGGAACACCAAAATCCAAGTATACTCAGGTCTCTTATACAATATGGCATAGTATAATGAATACAGTTATAAACTCAAGGATATATTGGCCCTCTATATCCTTGAGTTTCACATAGGTGGTTGGGTGGTATACATATTATCTGTATGAATTGTTAGAAAAGAAAAAATATTCTTCATTNCAAAATCCAAGTATACTCAGGTCTCTTATACAATATGGCATAGTATAATGAATACAGTTATAAACTCAAGGATATATTGGCCCTCTATATCCTTGAGTTTCACATAGGTGGTTGGGTGGTATACATATTATTTGTATGAATTGTTAGAAAAGAAAAAATATTCTTCATTAGATACCTACAGTGTGTAGGGCACTGTACTACGCTGAACACTGAAGACAGAAACATTTAAAATATTTATTTGATAAGGCAATGGCACCCCACTCCAGCACTCTTTCTTGCCTGGAAAATCCCATGGGCGGAGGAGCCTGGTGGGCTGCAGCCATGGGGTCACTAAGAGTTGGGCATGACGGAGCGACTTCACNTGGTCTCTGTGAATAGAGCTCTTGGAAGACTATGGGAAACCTCCCATAAACAGTGTGTGTCACGGCACTTTACAATTCCTAGCCTCTCCAGGGCTCTCTCACAGCAGCCCTATAAGGCAGCCTCATTATTGGCCCCATTTTATGGATGAGGAAACTGAGCCCCTAAGACTTTTCCAGATCAAGGGCAGAGCTGAGACCCATCCTGTGTAGGAAGATGCAAGCTTGGTACCTGGCACATCTGGGTATTGACAGACCATTAGAACTTCAGATTCCTACCTCTGAGGCTTTTTCCTTCCATCACACCTTCTCATCTGCCTCAAGAAAAAGTAATCTATCTTGAAGGCTGTTTTTTTCCAAATGTAAGGAAACCCTTGCTGGGCTGTGATCTCATGTTCCTCACAGCCCCCCTTTGGAGTCTCCATGGACCATGCACATGACTAACTTTCATCCATCCTGAGGTTATAAGAAAGCAAATGTTGGCAGCATAACATCTTTCTTCAGAGACACAGAAGGCCGCCCCAGGATTTGTCTCTGGGGGTCGGGGAAGAAATTTGAGAGGCTGTGGAGGAGGAAGGCGCTGGCTTTGTTTTGTCAAGATCTGTGCTTTTTAAACAGTTTAATCCCCAAACCCATAACATGCCTCCTCCTAAAGAAAACAAAAACAAAAAACAATCCAAACAAAATGTGTGAGCCACCCTCTTCTGTACCCACAGCTCCCTCTCTGCCTGTGTATTTGTAGCCTGGCCCCTAGACCCCGTGGAAAGTGGGGAGAGCTCTTCTCAGGGGTCAGTGGTGTGGGGTGCAAGGGGGCGCTGAGGGTGGGCTAAGAGCTCAGACCCAAGCCACACCCAGAGGGAAAAGGCAAGGTGGACTCTGGAGGAACCATCGCGTGGTTGAGAGTCCTTGAATCTCAACCATCCAGATAATGGAACCCATCAGAATCAAAGGCAGGGTTTAGGAGCTGGGTGGAGGAGAGGGCCAGAGGAGGGCACCAATGCTTGCAGAGTGCCCCCTGTGGGCCAGCTAGTTGCCATACACATTCTCCTCTTTTTACCCCAAACACAGGAAGTTGCAAGATGAGGAAGTTGAGGCTCAGAGTCTCAACAACATGTCCATAGCTTGTCAGAGGCAGAACTGAGACCAGAGCCCAGGTTTCTGATGCCAGAGCTGGGAATGGGATCAGGGTGGATCCAGGCTTCTTAACACAGCAGGAGGCAGTGCTCCGGTGTCCAGCCTTGTGTAAGTGTGTGATCATGAAGTCAGGTGTGGGTCTTCTCAGGCATGCTATATGTATCAAAGGTCCAGACCTGTGCTGTCCAGCGTGGTAGCCACTAGCTACCCAGGCTATTTTAAGTTTATTAAATTAAAATAAGAATTTCAATTCCTGGATTGCATGAGCCACATCTCCACTATTTTAGTCTTCATGTTACTAGTACTGTATTAGTATAGGTGTGTAAAACATGCTGTCTCTGCAGAAAGGACTATGGGACAGACCTGGTCTAGTGGGGTCCAGAGCTAGCCAGATACAAAAGCAAACAGATTGAACCACTTCTGGGTCTGACCCCCAACCTAGTCCTGGCCCAAAGGGCCCTGAACAGTCCTGTCCCCTCCACCAGGTACTGTTGGTGGCTCTGGAGCTCAAAGTCCTGTGACCCTTGTGTGTCCAGCACTTTGCTTCCTGTGGCCGAGCTGGTCAGCATCAGGTGGCCTGCAGATCCCCCAGGGTCAGCTCCAAGGTCTTATACTGTGTGCCACTGCACTTTTTAGAGCATTTCATCCCAATCATTTTATCCTATGTCCAGAACAAGAACCTAGCACAGAAGCCCTAAGTGAGTGAAAGTGAAAGTGAAGTAGCTCGGTCGTGTCCGACTCTTTGTGACCCCATGGACTGTAACCTACCAGGTTCATCNCTTATACTGTGTGCCACTGCACTTTTTAGAGCATTTCATCCCAATCATTTTATCCTATGTCCAGAACAAGAACCTAGCACAGAAGCCCTAAGTGAGTGAAAGTGAAAGTGAAGTAGCTCGGTCGTGTCCGACTCTTTGTGACCCCATGGACTGTAACCTACCAGGTTCATCTGTCCATGGGATTTTCCAGGCAAGAATACTGGAGTGGGGTGCCATTTCCTTCTCCAGGAGATCTTCCCAACCCAGGGATTGAACCCAGGTCTCTCGCATTGTAGAAGCCCTAGGTATGGGTGACATCATAGCTCTTTGAAGAAGCCAGATGAGTTAACAGTCATTACAGCCTTGTGATAAGGGTTTATTACAGGCAGGCATTCAGTCATTCACTTATTCACTCTTTCATTCATTTACAGTTTGGCAACTATCAGGAGTATTACACTGGAAACAGAGATAGTGATGTTTAGGAGGGAGTGGCCATCCTGCATGGGCAGGACAAGAGGGGAGATGGAGTCAGAAATTAACAAGGTTCCTGGGGAGCATAACCCCAGCTCTGTGTGGTCAGGGTGCCTCCTTGGATGCTGAGATCAAGGAAGTCACAGGTTGGGCCAGCATGCATCCAGGCCTCATGGCAAGTGAGCAGCCCCAAGACAAGTTGAGTGAGAACCAGTCCTGATTCTGGGAAAGACTGAGGGCAAGATAAGGGGACAACAGAGGATGAGATGGTTGGGTGACATCACTGACTCAATGAATGAGTCTGAGCAAGCTCTAGGAGACAGGGAAGGACAGGGAATCCTGGCATGCTGCAGTCCATGGGATTGCAAAGAATCAGGCATAATTTAATGACTGGACAACAAGAAAAGGCCTTAGCCTGAGAGTCTTAGGATTTTAGGGCAAAGAGCAGCTTAAAGGTCCTCCTCCGACCCCTTCATTTCTCAAAGGGTGAACCCAGGGCCCAGACAGAATCAAGGTGCACTGGGGCTTAAGTGACAGAGCCGCATTCAGATCCCAGGTCCTCGGCTCCCAGGCCAGGGCCCTTCCCTTCCCTGTGCTGTGTCTGAAGGACCGAATTTTGTTCTGAGTCCGCATTTCTCACTCCTCTGTAACACTCCCCCAAGGGTCACTCCCACCCGGCAGCCTTATAGAATTTCGATCTCGAGGAGAGCACAGAGCAGTCAGAGGTAGGGAGGTGGGGTATGAGGGACATAGTGGAGAGGTGGTAAGCACTAACCCAAGCTGGCGAACCAGGGCTGGAAACTCTGCCACTTACTGGCTGTGGGACCTTGGACAAGTTAGATCATTCCTCTGACCTTCCTCAGGCCTAAATGGGATTATAGTACCTACCTCATTGGATTGTGGTGGGCCTAAGTCTGTTGTTATATCTGAAGGCATTACAAGGGTATCTGGCGTATCAAAAACACCACGACTGTGTAAAGATTGTGCTGTCATGATTGGTTCCTTGTTCCGGAGCTGGATCTGTGATCTGGCGTGTGTGCCAGTGGGGACACTGGGACAAGTTTACACCCCTAGGGCAACTTAGAAAACCTCAAAGTAGTGGCCTGTGTGAGCTGGTTCTGACAAACTCCTGTGTTCCTGCTTAAACCTTCCATGGAGCACTTACCCTGTTCCATCTTATATTTTTCATAATTTGAGTATTTTCCTTAGACTGCGTTTCCCCTATGTTTCTCAGTGGGTAAAGAATCTGCCTGAAATGCAGGAGATGCAGGAGACTCGGGTTCAATCCCTGGGTCAGGTAGATCCCCTGGAGGAGGAAATGGAAACCCACTCCAGTGTTCTGGCCTGAAAAATCTCATGCCCAGAGGAGCCTGGCGGGCTACGGTTCCTGGGGTCACAAAGAGTCAGACGCTGAGCAACTGAGCACGGCATAGTCCCTATTAGAAAATAAACCTAAATCATTTCATAATGTGTGTAAGTCAAACCATTATGCTGTATGCTGAACTTTAAACTTCGTTCTGTAGGTCAGTTATTTCTCAATAAAACTGGAAGAAAAAAAAAGAGAGAAACCTGAGAGCAGGAACTGTATTTTATTTAGAGAGTCAGACCTTGAATTAGAAAATATGGATTCAGATAACATTCTCTTAGAGATACATCTTTTCTTTTTCTTTCTTCTTTTTTTCTTGATGACATCTTTATTGAAATATAATTCACAAAACATATTGTGAATTACGCATATAATAATTGCATCATATTATTCACAAAGCACCACTCAGCAGCCNTTATTTAGAGAGTCAGACCTTGAATTAGAAAATATGGATTCAGATAACATTCTCTTAGAGATACATCTTTTCTTTCTCTTTCTTCTTTTTTTCTTGATGACATCTTTATTGAAATATAATTCACAAAACATATTGTGAATTACGCATATAATAATTGCATCATATTATTCACAAAGCACCACTCAGCAGCCGTCAGTGGGATTCACCAAGTTGTGGAACCATCAGCACTGTCAACTTTAGGACACTTTCATCACCCCAAGGAGAGCCCATGCCGCTTCCCCGTACATGATGCTAAGTGTTAATAAAGGAATACATGGGTACAGGCCTTCGCACAGAGCCAGGTACTCAGGTGGTGCCTAATTACTGCCTCTTCCATGGGTTCCGACACAGGGTTTTGTTCTGGTTTGTGGGGTCAAATTCTATAGTTTTTCCCCACCCCAGGAACATGAAGGCGGCCCTGCTAGATCATCTCACAGAATCCTGGGGGGCCCAGGTGCACAGCCAGGTATGCCTGGACTCGGGGTGAGGAGGCGTTGAGGCAAGGGGTTCAGTGGAGGACAAGGTGTTGCCCCAGGAGTTTCCTGCACACGAGGCCCGGGCTGCACGGCTCACTGCTAGGAGTTACCCGTGGGCGGCCTCCCCCGCCACACCTGTCAGGTCGAGGAAACTCAGGCAGCAGCGCCGGCCCCTGTGCCTCATGGCAGACCCACTGTTGAGGCCAGGTGGTTACACACAGACTGGGCTGCCCTCTCCGAACACCTGCATTTTCTCCCTTTTCTTTCTCTCTGCTCCCACGGAGAAGAAAAGCTAGGCTCCACAACCGACATTTCCATAGCTCAGTTGTCTCTTTGCTCAAAGAGCTTCTGGAGAAAGGAATGGAATTGGCTGGGAGAGGACCAAGCACTGACTGGGTTTGGGCCCCAGAGAGAGCTTCAGGCCCTCTGTGTCAGGAGCTGGGGTCCCGGGAGGGTGGACCATGAAGGGCAGCCTTGGAGAGCTCTGAGCTGGCAGCAGGGAGTGAGCCATCTGGAGAGGAGGTGCGTGCGTGCATGCTCACTCAGTCGTGTCTGACTCTTTGCACCCCTATGGACTGTAGCCCACCAGGCTCCTCTGTCCATGGAGTTCTCCAGGCAAGAATACTGGAGTTGGCTGCCATTTCCGCCTCCAGGGGATCTTCCTCACCCAGGGATGAAACCCACATCTCAAGTCTCTTGCATTGGCAGGCGAGTTCTTTACCACTAGCACCACTGAGGGAACTGAATTAGGGCAAATTGATTCCATGGACTGACCATTGATTCCACAGGTTTGTGTCTGCTCCAGGAAGCACTCTACTCTCTGCTGGGTCACAATGAGGTCAAGACACATTTCCTGCCCCTGAGGATAACTCTGGCCAGAAAACAGGCAGATCTGGATTCCACGGATTTCCTGATCCTGTTGGTTTAGCCACTCAGCTGTGTCTGACTCTTACTAGAGTGGGTTGCCATTTCCTTCTCCAGGGGATCTTCCTGACCCAGGGATCGAACCTATGTCTCCTGCATTGACAGGTGGATTCTTTACCACTGAGCCACCAGGGAAGCCCTCCTGATCCTCTGACCTTCCAAAAATCATACTTTCTGTAGCCTCAGTCTACTTTCTTGTAAAATGGGGCTAACAAAATCTATTTCGTAAGGCTACTGTAAAAGCTGAGCACATTGGCAGGTGCAGACCAACATGAAGATGGTTTGCCTGGCTCGACAGGTTGAGTGGCTCACATGAGTGACAGACACATCTTTCTATGGAGCCAAGAAGACATTGGGTGGCACTTCCATACAGTGGCAAGCCACTCTCCCTGGCCTCT
Organism: Neotragus moschatus; assembly: GCA_006410615.1. NCBI lineage: Eukaryota > Metazoa > Chordata > Mammalia > Artiodactyla > Bovidae > Neotragus > Neotragus moschatus. The sequence goes on from SJYA01003128.1 coordinate 115,415, forward strand.
CTGGTTGAAATAACTTCATCTGCCTAAGCCCCTGCCCCATTGGCAGACAAGGATTACGTGACATGCTCAGAAGCCCAGCCATCTATTAGTATTTAATGGAGTCACTGCTGGTAAAGATTCCTAAAGATTCCCTGGTCTGGGAGGCTGATAGGATTTAGAGACACAAGCAGAAAACATCTCACACTTGGAAAATGGTGTTTTACAAGTCAAGGCCACTTTTAATTCCTNAAAGATTCCTAAAGATTCCCTGGTCTGGGAGGCTGATAGGATTTAGAGACACAAGCAGAAAACATCTCACACTTGGAAAATGGTGTTTTACAAGTCAAGGCCACTTTTAATTCCTACAGACCTCAACTGTGTGAAAGAAAGTCCTGTCCTGGTCCTCGCTAGTGGTTGTATACAGTTTTTGAAGGAGGTTAGCCTCTGGCTTTACAAAGACATGGGCTCGGGTATGGCCCCATTGCCGGCTAGTCTGGGGAGGCAGGAAGACGAAGTAAGTGGTAAATGCTTTCTGGGCATCCTGTCTGTACCAGGTCACTTGGCCCAGTGCTGAGCATGTTAATTCATTTAATCCTTCAGATAGCCCTGTGGTGCAGAGGTGTAGTTGTCTCCGCTGGACATTACAAGGAAACCAAGGCTCAGAAATGTTATACAGCTGTCCAGGGTCTCACTATCAGTATCGATNTGGTAAATGCTTTCTGGGCATCCTGTCTGTACCAGGTCACTTGGCCCAGTGCTGAGCATGTTAATTCATTTAATCCTTCAGATAGCCCTGTGGTGCAGAGGTGTAGTTGTCTCCGCTGGACATTACAAGGAAACCAAGGCTCAGAAATGTTATACAGCTGTCCAGGGTCTCACCATCAGTATCGATAGAGAGGCCTGTTTTTTTGACCTCAGAACCCTCTGCACCTTGGCACATGACAAGCCACCATACCTACCCACCTCTCCTCACTCATGTGAGGCATTTTCCGTCATCTCTGTCTGTACCACAGATGCGGGGACCCCTCACCCTCAAGGTTTGCAGGAAGAAGGCTCAGACTTTTTCACCTGAGCAGACTCACTCTATGCAGGCGGCCTGTACCCACAATGCTGGCAGAGCTTCAGATGATGAGCTTTTTGAACACTTGCCAATATCTCAACCCTTCTAATTAAAACCACATTATCTGTGATGATTCTTAATGATAGCATTTGTGGAATCGGGATCCGCTCGGGTCTCAAGTTCAGTTTGCAGTTCCTGCTTCTGAACAGCATGTGCAGTGGCCTTAATAANAGTAGAACAAGGCAGTTAATTATTTACCACCCCAGCAGTTCAGAAGGGGAGCTATTCCAGCCAGACCGTGCTTCCGCAGCTGCCAAGTAGCACGCACTAAGACACGGATCAGCTGTGGGCCTCCGTGGCATCCGTTTAGATGAGGCCTCTGTCAGCTGTCTGTTGTGAACCTCCACAGGTCACATCCTTGACACCATCTGCTGGACCATGAAGACCATCAGCTCGCCAGGAAGCCTGACAGGCTGTGATTATCTTCCACTCCAGTGCTTTTTTTTTCTCCCTTGGCATGAAGGGGATTCATTTCTTGGGCAAGCTCTTTGTGCAGCAGACACCTTCTAAAAGGAAAATGAGCCTCTTTGGGTACATTGATGAGTCTGTTCTGGCCTTAAGGTGGTCAGGCCCTGAGTGTGTTTTTGGGTGAATGCAGTTGATGGTTTTGGCCCAAGTAGATGGAATGGTATTCATCTGTTCCTTCATTCATTCAACCAAATGTCAGTTAAAAAGCAGTTCAATTAGAAGCTTAAAGATTGGGCTGTTCAGACAGAATAAGCCTTAGTTCTTAAACCTGCCCTTGTGTGACCCAGGGCATGTCGCATTACTTCTTGATTCTTGGAACCTTTGAGTTTCCTTAACTATAGAATTGTTGTTCAATTGCCCAGTCATGTTTGACCCTTTGCAACCCCATGGACTGCAGCATATCAGGCTACTGGTCCTTCACCATCTCCCAGAGCTTGCTAGGAGAGCCATCCAACCATCTCATCCTCTGTCATCCCCTTCTCCTGCCTTCAATCTTTCCCAGCATCAGAGTCTTTTCCAATGAGCTGGCTCTTTGTATCAGGTGGCCAAAGTATTGAAGCTTCAGCATCAGTCCTTCCAATGGATATTCAGAACTGATTTCCTTTAGAACTGGCTGGTTTGATCTCCTTGCTGTCCAAGGGACTCTCAAGAGTAAGTGTAAAATAGATGAGTTAAAAAATGGGAACAGTGGCAGATTTTATTTTCTTGGGCTCCAAAATCACTGCAGACAGTGACTACAGCCATGAAATTAAGACATTTGCTCATTGGGAGGAAAGCTATGACAAACCTAGACAGCAAAAGTAGAGATATTACCGAGATTACAGAGATATTACAAAGCAGAGATATCACTTTGCCAACAAAGGTCCATATAGTCAAAACTATGGTTTTTCCAGTAGTCATGTATGGATGTGAGAGCTGGACCACTGAAGAACTGATGCTTTCAATCTGTGGTGCTGGAGAATACTCTTGAGAGTCCTTTAGATCAAACCAGTCAATCCTAAAGGAAATCAACCCTGAATATTCATTGGAAGGACTGATGCTGAAACTGAAGCTCCAGTACTTTGGCTACATGGTGTGAAGAGCTGGCTCACTAGAAAAGAGCCTGATGCCGGGAAAGACTGAGGGCAGGAGGAGAAGAGGACAACAGAGGATGAGGTGGTTGGATGGCATCACTGACTCAATGGACATGAGTTTGAGCAAACTCCGAGAGATAGTGAAAGACAGGGAAGCCTGGCATGCCACAACAGTCCTTGGGGTCGTGTTGGATATGACTTAATGTAAAATAGGGGCAATAATGCCTACACCAGAGTTGTGAAGTTTTTTGAGATCATATATGCATTGGGCAACTGTTTCCACGTCGTGTTTCATGGACAAGCCACTGGACAATTCAGGGGCTTAAAATGATAACTTATTCCTTTCCCACTGCTGTAGCTAGGGCTCAGCTGGGGACTCAGCTGAGTTTGACTCCAATCTGTAGGCTGGATCCACATGTGCTGTGTGAGTGTCTGATCTCCCTTGAACTCACAGAGTAGCTAGGTCATGTTTTTTTTCCCTCTGCCATTAACGGAAAGTGCTGAAAAGTTCAAGGCCAAGGGCATGAGGTGAGGGGTGAAGAATGAGGACCAATAATGCAGTCTTCCACTCTGTAGAGTAGCTGGTTGGTGCATCCTAGTTGCCCTGGTTTTCTGGCTGGTATGGTAGAGAACAGAATTGCTTGTTTGAGTACCATTTTTTCCCAGGGATGATGGCCTAGTCTGGTGCTGCTTTCAATCCATGGTTTTAATGCTTTTAATCTTCTTATTCTTAATTCTTTAGCTGGCCAAAGATGGACCCTTTTGAGCAAACTCAAAGAAATCAACACTTAAGAGCCTTTATAATTTTTTCTTTGCCTTAACTGTGCCATTGTTTCATATCATTCATCATTTTCAAACATTCTCCTCTCTTCAGATACTTCCCTTCCCCCATTCGTCCCTTTTGAAGTTTGCATTAGATGTGTGTTGGATCTTCTGATTCTCTCCTTTGTTTTAACAGATCTCTCATGTTTTCCATCTATCTCCTGTTCTACAATGTGGGAAATTTCCACAAACCCATCTTTGAGTTCACTGTATCTCTCTTGAGCTATACTTAGTCTGTCATTTTATTCACGCTGTGAATTTTAATTTTAATGACTTTTTTTTTTTCATTTTTCAAGTTTTGTTTCTTCTTCAAACCTGCCTTCATAGTGTCTTGTCCTTTTAATATGGTTTTTATCCCTTCATTTATCTTCCTAGTCACTGAAGTACATTTGTGATCTCTCAGACTATTTTAGTATTTCAAGGGTGGTAAGCCTCATTATTGCACCTGCTGGTAAAATGTTGTCTTGGGTGATTTGTGACTTTTTTGGTGAACTCATCATCAGGTTATGTGGGTTTTGTTCTAGTTTTGTTTTATTTTTTCCAGTGGGATTTTCTTGCATTCAAGTTTATGGAAGTGTCCTTATGAGGCTGATAGAGCTATTTTGTGCTGGATTTAACCAGGCACTACAGAGATCTCATTGGCTCTGGGCCAGTTTTTACATTAATTTCTTGGTTTAGGATTCTCATAACCCATAGGTGGCACAAATTTAGATTTCTTATTTGCATGTGCCACAGATTTGAGTTTTTCTTTATCTTGGGATATTTTTCTTTTCTTTTCTTTTCTTTTTTTCTATTTTTTTTTTCTATCCAAAGACCTGAGTAAAAACGAGCTTCTTGGCCTTCTCCATAACTTAATGGGCAGAAGTCTCATGCGTGGATGTAGGAGATTCTTGCAAGGTCCTGACATTTCACAGGGGTTTCAGGCTCTCTGTTCTAACTTCCTGCCTCATGTGGGCCTGGGTCCACATCCATGGATGTTCAGACCCCAGCTCCTAACTCTTAAGGTTCATGCTTATGTCTTATAAACTTCTAGGCCATCCCAACTTCAGTTCTTTCACTCAATGCTCTGGTTAAATGTTTCTTACTCAATTATTTTTCATTTTATTTTGTTCCACATTTCTGTGTGGCTTTTGTTTTTGTACTGAATTCTCTCTGTAAATTCAATCTACCAAATTGCCAGAACCAGAAGTCCAACACTTAGAGCTTATTAAAAAAAAAAAAGTTCTGGGTCCTTTTATTTTTAAACTTCTTCCTAGGATATAGTCCCCAAAATGCATGTTCACTAAGTAATTGAATAATCAGACACATATTGAATTTAAAAGTGAATGAGAATTAAAGCTTTTGCCGAGCAAGTTGCTGTCTAGAGTTGCCTTCTATTGACTCTTGTAATAATTAGAGTTTCAATTATTCATTTTCAATTAGAAGCATGGCATGATGACCAGAAATGTCGTTAAGAAATTGAATTATGNTTCACTAAGTAATTGAATAATCAGACACATATTGAATTTAAAAGTGAATGAGAATTAAAGCTTTTGCCGAGCAAGTTGCTGTCTAGAGTTGCCTTCTATTGACTCTTGTAATAATTAGAGTTTCAATTATTCATTTTCAATTAGAAGCATGGCATGATGACCAGAAATGTCGTTAAGAAATTGAATTATGTCTAATGTTGAACTGATAGAAGGCAGTATATCCTCAGGACCACTCCTTTCTTTAGTGCCTGGAAACCAGCCGTGCTCAATGAGAAGGGCAAAAGTTGCGGTAGGACTTTGGAAAGAAGCGAAAAAGGAGTGCAGGACAGCTGAGTTGGCCTCGGTGACTTGGGAATGTGTGGGAATTTATTTCCCACTGGGGCAGATCTCTCCAATCTAATTGCTCCCAGGCGCAGGATTGGAAGCCACCAGATGTGTGTCCAGCTCCAGCTGTGCCACTCGCTTCCCACCTTGTGTCCTTAGCTCCAACAAAAACAGTGGCCCCGTCACCAGAGAGGAGCCTGCAGTGGACACTGCTAACCCCGATTGTGTGCCTGGCGCCCTGCTTGGCCTGTGCGCATGGATTATCTCATGAGGCTCACAACTGACCTCCAGGGTATTTTCTGAGATGAAAATCAGCGCTGGGAATCATCAGTGCATAGTAAGCGTCTCTGTAGTGAATTCATAATGCTGCAGCCACTGCTAATAATCACTGGGTTTTCAGCCCCTACTAGGTGTCAGTTACTGGAATAAGCACCTAACATCCACTTTGTGATTTAATCTTCAAAACCACCTCTGAGCTATTACTCCTGTTTTAAATATTGGGAACGAGCTTGAAAGAGGTAGGTAAATCACCCCAGTGCCCCATAGCTAGGGAGTGATGGACCTGGAATCCAAACTCAGATTTCTAATGTTAGATGACCGTTTTATTTATATTGTGTTACATTATGTTTACAGAAAGTAAAGAAGTTGGGGGAATATTCTTGAATAAGTGTAGTGTGCGAATGTTGTGTTTGGGTGGCTCAGAGACTTCTGTGTAATTCTTTTTTCTTGTATAAGAGCTGCAGATGGCTGAGTTTACTAGGCAGCTGAATAGGAGCCAGTACTGTGCCTGGCATAAATTGAAGTGTAGTAACTATTAATGAGTCAATCAATTCATTAATAATTGAGTTACTGACTGAGGGTTATATCGTCATTTTTTTTAAAGGTAGGCTAGAAGCATAATAGAAAATGCACGGACTAGGTTTGGAATTAGAGGTTGGGTGCTTCATCACCTCAGTCATGTCTGCCTGTTTGTGACCCCATGAACTGTAGCCCACCAGGCTCCTCTCTGTCCATGGGATTCTCCAGGCAAAAATACTGGAATGGGTTGCCATTCCCTTCTCTGGGGCATCTTCCTGACCCAGAGATCGAACTCCTAGCTCCTGTATTGCATGCAGGCAGATTCCTTACTCACTGAGCCACCTGGGAAGCCCTGGAATTAGAGGGACCCATGTCCAAATCTTGCTTAGAGTGTTCATTAGCTCTGTGCCTGTGGGCAGGTGGATTAATCTCTTTGTGCCTTGGTTGCCTCGTCTCTAAAGTGGGGATGATCTTAATAACCACACAGTCCCTGTGAGGCACACACACTGCCCATTTACTAGTCCCTGAAGGTAGTATGTACTGTATAAAAACTATCATTCTCCTTATAAGCTCCCCAGCAAATAGGACTATTAATCATGGTTACTGCATGCTGCTAGAGTTGTTGTTAATGATACCGAATAAAATTGTCAAAGAGCAAATCACTGCTGAAGACAGGTGAAAACACCTGGATCCCGCAGGTAGCATTCCTCAGAAAGCAGGAATTCCAGGGACTTTCTTCCTTTTTCTCAGCTTTCTGGAAACATGGTAACCAGCTTCTGCTCTCACAGAGACGTGGCCTGGAGAAGTAACACATCAAAAGGAATGGAGCGGAGGAGGGGAAGCTTGTCTTCGCACAAAAGGAACAAAAACAGCCCATTATTCAAAATCTCTGCAACAAATCCTCTGCTGAAAAAGTTGACCATATTCAGCAGAAGATGCTTTAGTTTCCATGGCAATTAATGGTGTTAAGTGCACTTCATAACTCAGAGGTCTCTGGTGAAGATGGAAGAGGGGAAAGGAGAAAGGGTATGTGGTTTTTTAAAAATAGTATTTGAAGGCTTTTTTTTTTTTTTTAACTGAAAATCCTTTTACAGCCTCTATTGGGCAGGAGTTTTATTTTTGAATACTTGGAAAGATGTGCAAAATGGCTTTAAGGGTGAAATTACACATACAGTTGAGACTCCCAAAATAGGCTCTCTCTGAGGCATGGCAGACACTCCTGGAAGAATCTCCAATACATTTACCCTGAGTGCCAGCAGAATGCCTGCCTCTGGTCCTGGTGGGAATTCTCTCACCCGGTGGTCTCTAGCCATGAAGGGAGAGATTTGCTTGCTCAGATACCCATAGCTGTGTAAATTCCCAGGAAAGGAGAGGTTTGCAGGACCCTTGCTCTATCCTCTAAATCTAGGTCATTCAGTGAAGACTCAGTCAATAGCACCTCACTAGGGGCTTTGCACTGGTAGCCCTCCTAATTCTGCGTCAGAAGGATGGTACCTCACTTTAAAGGGATCTGGGCCTCAGAGAAGCTCGGTAAAGTTCCACCAGGTCACCACAAAGCTGCCGAAGAGCCATGTAATCTCAGGCTTTTTTTTTTCTCCTCTCTTAATTTTAGTAAACTTTTTATTTTGTATTGGAGTACAGGCAATTAACAGTGTTGTAATAGTTTCTGGCGGACAGCAAAGGGACTCATCCATACAATATCCATGTATCCATTCTCCCCCAAACTCACTCCCATGCAGGCTGCCACGTAACACTGAGCAGGGTTCCCTGTGCGATACAGTTGGTCCTTGTTGAATACCCATTTTAAATATAGCAGCTTGTATCTGTCTGTATCCTCAGCAAGACGGAAGGCTTGGCCTTGTGCCTTTGTAAAAAAGCATGAACCCTCAGGAAAAGCCCAGACAGGGCTTCCAGACAAAGGTATGGGCCACTCCGCAGCTCCTGCCCCTTCCCTGGCTTCCTTTTGTGTAAAACACGGTAGGAGGGAATACATTCTCTGTGCCACATACCCATGGGTTTGGGTCTGAAGCTATATTCCCTTCTTTCGTTGCTGTCTCTCTCTCTCAGATTATGGGTCTCCTGTTCTATAACTAGACCCTTTCCTTCGGCTTCTTTTTTTCTGGACTGTGTGCCCTGTGTTTCTCCTGTGTCATCTGACTTAATCTTCTCAATAATCTTGATGCCAGTTCTGTGATCATCTCTGACTTTCACATGAAGAAGCCGCAGCACTGAGAGGGAGATGGCTTTTCCCTAAGTCTCCCAGCCTGTATGAGGTGGAGCGGGGTTCACAGGCTCGCCTTCCACCTCCACGGAGGTCCCTCAGCCAGGAAGCAGCGTGGAGGAACAGATTTGGTGACAGGTAACGCCCAGTTGACGTCTGCCCACCGACCCGCTTCCTAGTTTGGGTCTTGTTAGGACAACCTGAGCTCACATCTGTGTAGGCGGTTTCCTCCTTTAGTGTCTGAAGACTGACATGGAGCCTGAGGATCTTCACAGAGTCAGCCAGTCAGGCATGCAGGGTCTCGGGGCTCCTGCCGCTCTCTTGGACTGCCCTGTGCAGAGCGGAAGCTCTGGAGAAAACACGTACCTGCCTTCTGCCACGCAAAAGATTCAGTGCCATTGAAGGGTGAGCATGGCCATAAACAGATGACACAGAAGGAATTGGTCTTCTCTGCTCAGAGGCAAAGATAAAGGGCCATGGGGTTGAGAGCACGTTTGCCTGGAGAAATCAAGGAAGGCTGTCTGGAGGAGGTGACCTCCAAGATCTTCCTCAACCTACTAAGTGAGTAGGCCCACTTTTTAAAGAAGGTTTTTTCCTCAAGCAGGCTCTCTGGGCTCTGCCTTCCTCCATCCCAGAAGTCTCTGGTTAATTAAGAAAGGCCTGGGACAAAGAGTTCACCCCTCACTCAAGTCTCCTTCCCTGTCTTCCCTTTTTCTGCCCCCACATCCCACCCCCACTCCCACCGGGAGGCTGCTGCAGATACAGGCTTGTGAAAGAGGACTGTTTTAAAACAGGAGCTTAACAGGATTCATTTCAGATTCCCCAAGGACTTCTATAAAGTTTGGACTGAGTCATAATATATATTTTTTATTAAACTCCAAGACCCAACAAGCGGGAAGCTCTGTTCGACAACATAATATAACTGATATCCTACAAAGGGGGCTTTTTTAATGGGTGAGTCTTTGAGCTGCTCCAGAAACACTGTGGCTTTTCTTCTCACTGCTTGGTTCTGGAAAGAGATTATAAGAGCCTTGGAGACTCATCATACCATTCCCAAGACACACACACACACCTCCTGTCCCCCTGCTGTGCCACAGCCAAGTGCTACAGAAAGCAGCACCTTTTTGCAGTCTCACTTCCAATCCTTTCTAAGAACTAGGGCCTCTGGGTTCTCCGGAACACAGAAAGGCCCCCAGAGCAGCATTTGAGAAGACTGAGAACTGCTCCCCCCCCCCCCCCCCCCCCCAAAAC
>SJYA01003128.1:125103-189407 GCA_006410615.1 Neotragus moschatus
ATAGAACTGAGGTGTAAGTCAGGATGCTCAGAGGGTGGTATCCAGACCCGCAGCACCAACATCACACCTGGGACCAGATTCTCAGACCTCATTCCGGACCTACTGCCTCACAGATTCTTGAGGTGAGGTCAAACAATTTGTGCTTGAAGGAATTCTCGAGCTGATCTGATGCTAACTCGTTTGGGGACCACAGCAGCAGAGCCTTCTACTCCAAATGTGGTCCCTGGCCTGACACTGTCAGCATCACTTGCATTGTTGTTGTTCAATGTCCAACTCTTTGTGACTCCATGGACTGCAGCATGCCAGGCTTCCCTGTCCATCACCATCTTCCAGAGCTTGCTCAAATTCATGTCCATTGAGTCGGTGATGCCATCCAACCATCTCATCCTCTGTTGCCCCCTTCTTCTGCCCTCAACTTTTCCCAGCATCAGGGTCTTTTACAGTGAGTCACTTCTTCGCATCAGGTGGTCAAAGTTTTAGAGTTTCAGCTTCAGCGTCAGTCCTTCCAGTGAATATTCAGGGTTGATTTCCTTTAGGATTGATTGGTTTGATCCCCTTGCCGTCCGAGGGACTCTCAACCGTCTTCTCCAACAGCACAGTTTGAAAGCTTCAGTTCTTCGGCACCCAGCCTTTTTTATGGTCCGATTCTGGCACCTGTACATAACTATTGGAAAACCCATAGCTTTGAACTATATGGACCTCTGCTTTTCAATACGCTGTCTAGGTTTCTCATAGGTTTTCTTCCAAAGAGCAAGCCTCTTTTAATTTCAGGGCTGCAGTCACCGTCTGTGGTGACTTGGGAGCTTACTGGAAATGCAGACTCTTGGGCCCCTCCACAAACCCGCTGAATCAGAATCATCCTTTTAACAAGAGACCTGCAGCTGGACCTCATCCATGTGAACGTTTGAGAAACAGTACTGTANTCATAGGTTTTCTTCCAAAGAGCAAGCCTCTTTTAATTTCAGGGCTGCAGTCACCGTCTGTGGTGACTTGGGAGCTTACTGGAAATGCAGACTCTTGGGCCCCTCCACAAACCCGCTGAATCAGAATCATCCTTTTAACAAGAGACCTGCAGCTGGACCTCATCCATGTGAACGTTTGAGAAACAGTACTGTAGGGCACTGCTGGATCCAGCCTCAGCTGGTCCTGAGCTGAATTCTCGCTCTGCTGCTGCTAAGTCGCCTCAGTCGTGTCCGACTCTGTGCGACCCCGTAGACGGCAGCCCACCCTGCTCCCCGGTCCCTGGGATTCTCCAGGCAAGAACACTGGAGAATCCCAGGGAATTCTCGCTCTACCTGTTACTAACTGTGTGGTTATGGCGGACACATGACCCCTCCCAGCCTCAGTGTCCTGATGGGTGAATATGGAAGTCAGCTCTGCTGGCTGTGCCAGCATTTACGAGAAAGCCTCCCACAGCCCCATCTCCCCAGGAGTCACTTAGAAACTTTCTTCCTGCCTCGCCCCCCCTGTGAGCACACAGCCCGCTGACACGCGCCCTCGCTGGATTCCAGGGACTCTGTTCCTGCAGCCCTCCCTCCCCTTGTTATTTCTGTTTTTATCGTGATTAAATATCCCCCATGGCGTTTGGATGGAGCTCTCTGATTCTGCTTGCGAAAAGGCTCATGTGGTTTCCCGTTTGAAGTGCCTCATTTTTTTTTCCCCCCTTTAACTTCAGCAGTGCCCTCCAATCAGGGCATGACTGGTGACCTCTCTAGTACAAATCAGAAAGAGGGTTTCTCCAGGGTTCTGCAAAACAGATCCCAAAACACAGTGTGCAAGGAAGGGTTTGAGAACAGCCAGTTAGACCTAGGCAGCAAAGTCTTCTCACACACACAGTGGTGATACTTTTTAAAAAAACACAAAGGAAAAAAACAGTACACCTTGAATCTGATAAATTGCTGAGAAGTGCTAAAAAAATGACCACAGAATCACAGACACCTCCCCTTTGCCCATTCCCTGCCTCCCACTGAGTCATGCATGGCTCCTTGCTGGGAACAAGAGGCTCACAGAGGCCTCTCAGTCCCCCAGATGAAAGGGCCTGAAGCCAGACACAAGGGGAGGGGACAGGGAAATAGAAGCCCACTGACCCTTCCTGGGGCCACCAGAGGGGATTCAGAGGAATTAAAGCCCTCCCCAGGCTCCGGGCTGCAGACAGATGGCAGTGTCCCTTCCCAGGGTGTAGGGTCTAAAAAATGCACCAGACAGGGCTGCCTGCATGCACAGAGGGGCCCTCACACACTGCCGGGGGGTGTTGTGGGGGGGGCGGTGCGTGGAGATTGGGACTGCTGCTCAGAAAAGCAGTCTGGCAGTAAGATTCAAGAGCCGCAAAAAAAATTCTGTATTCTTTGACCCAGTAATTCTACTTCTGGGAATCTGTCCTAAGAAAACAATCTGAAATGCAGGCAAAAATGTATACACATGGGTATTCCCTGCAGCTTTATTTATAAGAGTGAAAAATTGGAAACCGCTAAATGCTCCACTTTGGGGAATTAGTTAGGTAAATGATGGTTCACTCATAGAATGGAATATTTTGTAACCGTTAAAAATGATGTTTACAGAGCTTTTAATGACACGCGGAAATGCTATGGTGTACCGTGGAGTGCAGGAGGCGAGATGTAAAATCACACCTACAGTGTGATCTCAGCCATGTAAAACAATTAGAGGAAAATTTCAGGATGGAAAAATGCACACACAAACCACTAACTGTGGTTGTTCCTGCGTAACGAGACTGTGGATGATTTTTTTTTTTTTTTTCGCCTTTTCTTTCCACCTTTCTGGGTTTTTTTCTGCATTTGGAAATNACAGTGTGATCTCAGCCATGTAAAACAATTAGAGGAAAATTTCAGGATGGAAAAATGCACACACAAACCACTAACTGTGGTTGTTCCTGCGTAACGAGACTGTGGATGATTTTTTTTTTTTTTTTTCGCCTTTTCTTTCCACCTTTCTGGGTTTTTTCTGCATTTGGAAATGATTGCTCGTCAGCTTTGGGAACTGTATTTATTTAAGCCTCATGGCCGATGAAGGGAAAAATCACCATTAGTTTGAGATCTGGTGAGGGCTACGACAGCTGTTTTTCCCTCCTACCCATATATTGTTGTTAGGATCGAAGAAAAACATTACATAAACATTATTGACCAAATTAAAATCAAATCAAAATAAATAAATAAGGCACCTGAGGAAGGCCTCTGCTCCCCCAAGAAGCAATTGCCCATTTCTAGCTTATCATTTTGGGGGGATCTTATAAAACCAACCACTGTGAAATTGACTTCTAACTGATTTAAACTGAGATGGGGCCCAAATACAAGGCTCAGAAATTAAAGTCAGGAGGACTGCCCCATGGGCTAGATTACTGATGGAGCCCTGCAAATCCCAGGTCACAGATGAGCCAGTGGGGGATTATTTCATAAGACTAGGTTTCACCTACTGTCTTTCACAAATGACTCCAGGGTCTCACCATCCATTGGCTGCTTTGAAATCTGTTTTGTTTTTTTTTTAATTTAATTAACTAATTAATTTTGGCTGTACTGGGTCTTCCTTGCTATGCACAGTCTTTCTCTAATTGCAGCAAGCAGGGAATACTCCCTATTTTCTGTGTGTGGGCCTCATGGCAGTGACTTCTCTTGTTGTGAAGCAGGGATTCTTGTGTGCAGGTTCAGTAGTTGTGCACACAGGCTTAGTTGCCCCATGGCATGTGGGATCTTCCTGGACCAGGAATCAAATCAGCGTCGCCTTTTTTGGCAGGCAGATTCTTAACCACTGGACCACCAAGAAAGTCCTGTTTTAACTAGCTAAGGACTGAGTGGGCCTACAAGGATTCTTAGAAGGCTTGTGGTTGAATGTTTCGCCCTCAGCCCCACCAACATCCCCTTGCCCCACCACACACTCACTCACTCAAGTTTGCATGTATCATTTTTGTGTCTGTCCCCCTACAGAGGGTATATAACATTTAGTAATTGGGCTTCCCTGGTGGCTCAGAGGGTAAAGAATCTGCCTGCAATGCAGGGAACATTGGGTTCGATCCTTGGGTCAGGGAGATCCCCTGGAGGAGGGAATGACTACCCACTCCAGTATTCTTGCCTGGAGAATTCCATGGACAGAAGAGCCTGGTGGGCTACAGTCCCTGGGGTCACAAAGAGTCGAACACGACTGAGGACTTTCACTTTCACGACCCTGTGCATTATCATCAAATATAAAAGAACTCGATTATAATTTCATTCTTCCTTCCACCTAATGATGAAATTCCTATGATTTCAGGGGTGAGCCTCGTCTCCAACCTGTGGTTTCCTCCAACTTGAAGGGACTAGCCTTCTTCATGTTAAAAGCAAATAGTCCCGGCCCCAACTCACAGGCTGCATGGCAGCCAAGCAGCCTCCCTTGTCATCCCGTCTCCCTGCCAGCCTTCCCCTGCTTGCCACCATGACACTTGGCCCTCCCTCACTGTCCTATTCCCTTTGGGTCTCCCCCAGAACCCCTCCTGCAGCAGCTCATGATCAGATTCATTCACTGCTTTGTTTAAACCCAGAAGGCCTCCCTTTTTGGATCCAAACAGTCTTATTATGGTTTTTTCCTCACTAAAAGAGTTCCCTCTCAAAGATACATTCTGCCAGGCAGCTTTCTGTGTGGCCAGTATTTTAAAGTAACTGTGTGTGTGTGTGTGTGCTTCTGGTATGCTGCAAAATAGATACAGCACTGCCAAATAATTTATTAAAAAAGAGAACTAAATAAACGACAGAAAGCAATGATGTGATTTAAATTGGTCACAATACAGTGCTCCATTGTACTCTAAGTGAAGTGAAGTCACTCAGTCGCGTCCAACTCTTTGCGACCCCATGGACTGTAGCCTATCAGGCTCCTCCCTCCATGGGATTCTCCAGGCAAAAGTACTGGAGTGGGTTGCCGTTTCCTTCTCCAGGGGATCTTCCCAACCCAGGGATCGAACCTGGGTGTCCCGCATTGCAGGCAGATGATTTAACCTCTGAGCCACCAAGCTTGCAAATCTCCGTAAGTCAAGCTGTTTTCCTGGGAAGGTATAAGCTACTCAAACTTACTCATGAAAACATAGAAAAACTTAAAAAGAAAAAAAGATCCTACACAAAGGAAACACTGAGAGTAGTTTTAATGAAATGATGGTTTTTTAAAAGGCCCCAGGTTAGGATGACTTCATGCTGAACTCCTCCAAGTATCAGGGCACAAATGCTCAAATGATTCCCATGCTTGCATGGACAAGCTTTGGGATCCAGTGTCCTGAGTTTAAATCCTAGTTTACCATTTATTAGTTGCACAGTCATGGATGACTTAGAATCTCTGAATCTCAGTTTCCATGGACATTCAACAAAGGAAGTGGTCATGGTAAGACAGAAAGGTCCAGGTGAGCTTTTTGGAGGAACTAGTCTGTAATGGATTTGATTTACCACCGTAGTTATCAGCAGCCTTTCACATCCTTGCTCAGACTCTCTACAGTTAAGGGATGGACCTATAACTTGCCTGGCCAAAGTTAGGGTAGAGTCCATGTCACAGAAGAGCTGACGGTTCACAAGTCTTATTACTTCCTGGATATCTGTAGTAGAACTTCCATGAGTCAGATACCTGTGTCCAGGAACGATGTTGAATTCCACATACAGTAGCCCAGTTAATCCTCAGAACAGCCCTGTGAGGTAGATGCTATAATTGCCCCCATTTTAAAGCTGAAGAACACCAGGGAATTCACTGGTGGTACAGTGGTTAGGAGTCTGTGATTCCACTACAGGGGGTGGGGCCGGGGGAGGGGCCCGGGTTTGATCCCAGGTCAGAAAACTAAGATCCTGCAAGCCACATGGCACACTCCCCCTCACCCCACAAAAAGATGAAGAAACCAAGACAAAATACCTTACCTGAGGTCATGCTATTAAATAACATACTAAATGGCCAGGATTGGAACTCAGGCCATCAACTCCAGAGCCCTTCACCACCACAGTTCTCTTCTTTGATTTTAGTGTCTTCCTTTGTGCAGCCTTTGACCGGGGATGGCATGATATCATAGATCATTAGATCACTGCAACAATCAGCTGTTCTCACCTTTACAAAGGAAGAAACGGGCCTGCAGAGCTCTGAAATGACTTGCCCAAAGTCACTGATGAAAAGTGATAGATCCAGGATCCACCACTAAGGCTTCCCCAGGGGCTTTTGGAGGCCCCACCACTGTGGGGGACACAGGTTCATGGTAAGATATCCGTGTCCCTAAGTTAACTTGCATTCTACCAACAAGGCAGCAGTGCACAATACTTGCCCCCCAAAGGACTTGCCTCAGGGCCTCATCTCTGTACCCCTCAAGTCCATCACCTTCCAGAAACCTTCCCAACTGCTGCATCCCATGAGAATTTCTCACCTCTCTGATATCCTGTAGCCCTGATGTTCCTTAGCAACCCTTTGGTGTTACCATTTGCATATCACACGCTCAAGCCCTAACTTGTTTGGGTTTGCTCAGGTATACCATTGCTGCTTTCTAGCAGTGAAAGTAAGTCATTGTGAAATGAGGGTAGTGCCACCACTTTCCTAAAACTGTCACCGTGGTGTCAATACATGGGATGGTATCTTAGCTCTGGGTGTGAGCCTCCCCATCTTTATGCCGAGCACCCTTTGCTTCAGATTCCTCATTGCTAGGAGGAAGATAATGATGCCTAACATACAGAGCTAGTGTGGGCATGAAATAGGCAAAGCACTCAGCAGAGAGCCCACGTGTAGTGACTGCTGAGTGAATGTCAATCCTGAGTGTAATTATTATGATTATTATTATTACACGACTATTATCCCCTTTGCCGTCCTGGAGCCCAGGGGCGTGTATTTTGCAGTGCATATCAGTCACCATGACAGAGTTAGTAACGGAGGTCAGTGGCCCTGGACACAACACAGGACGTCTATTCAATGCCTCTGGGTCTCTGCAGCCTCCTAAGTTGGTCCCACGCTCTGACTGATCTCCAGGAACCTCAGTTTTTGCATCTGTGAAATGAGCATGACATCTGCTGCTGCATTTTGAAAGTGTCTGGCTCAGAATGTGCGGCGGCATGTATGACTTCCTTTCCCTCCCTTGGTTGTGTTTTTCATGGAACGGAGCCATATTTTTGACAAAAAGGAGACGTACTGCACAGTTTCTGGGATTTTTTTTTTTTTTTTTTTTAAGTAGGATAGTATTTCGTGGCTAGTCTGATGAGAAAGTGTTAACTGAGCACCTACTATGAGTGCAGAGCTATGTGGGTATACGGAGGAAATATAAATGTGCCTCTGCCCTGGGGGGGGGTCCTGTGATGTTTTGCCGGTAGCTCCCTGGGATCAGGTTCTGGTGCAATTAGAGCTGTCTCTGCAGAGAACTCACCTGAGAGCACCTAATTTGAGGGTCCCACTCCCTTGAGTCCCTAAGTCAAGAACAGCTTTCAAAGAAATGTTTATTTTCAAGCAGATAGAGGAATACAATCCAGACAGCACTCCCAAACTGTTAGCTGCATATTAATCTGCAGGGACTAATATCATAACATAATTAGTATAGCAGTACTCCCGGCTTAATTGAAAATGCTGCATATGAGGGGCAGTTAATGAGAAACGCAAGGTTTGATGATTCAGAACTGCTGAGATTTAGCGGTTTAGTGGGTGTAGCGAGGGAAGTGTTGGATTTATTTCCCTTTGCTATTCTCTTCGTACATCTGGACAGGAAGGGGTCTGAAAGGAGTTACTAACAGTATGTATGGGTAGAGAACTTTGATTATCTGGAAGTCCCTGTACAACTTGGAACACGGCAGAGAGCCAGCCAGGCAGGAAGTGGAAAAAAGCCTCTGAGGCAACAAAACACATTTCAATTTGTCTGTGCGCCGCAGTCTTTTCGCTTTTCTGATAAGAAATCCTCTCAACCCACATCACAACCTATTTGTTTATTCCTCCCTAGCACAAGATCTTAATAAAGGAGGTGATCTGATTTCCCAAGCATTAGCAGAAGAGCAACAAAGCATCCTGGCAGTCATGGGTGGGGCCTCAGGAGATGCCTGTCTGTCCACCCCTCCTGAGTTCAGTGCCACAGTCAATAGAGATCTTAAAGGCCCTGAGTATGTTTTGGCCCCAGGGGAGATAAAGACACAGGAGAATCCCTGCTCTTTAGGAGGTTACAGTTTGAAGGCAGATAGATGTTGTCTCAAAATTCTTAATTTCAGACACAGGAAGCTACTCTGGATAGTTTAAACAGAAAAGGATTTCAAACAGGATATTAGGTGGCTTGCAAACTTTCCAGGAATGTCAGGGGCCCAGGTTTGGATGACATAGAACCAGAGAAGTACCCAAAACACTGCACAGGCCGATTGGGCTGGAGTCCTCTTTAACCCCACCCTCTGAGACTCAAAACTCTAGGAACTAGACTGCGGCTTCCAGATAAATTATCACTTTTACCATGCTTATGGGAAGCCCTGATTCACCAGAGTCCAGCCACCACCTCCCATGCCAACAACTGTCTGTGTGATCCAGGAGAACCTGGGCATAGCTGCAAGGGAGTCTGTGTGATGTTTCCAGCTGTCTAGCCTCTCTGGACAGAAAGCACACTGGGGAGAGGTGAGTGGGGATGGATGAGGGGGTTGGGAGAGCCAGTCTGCTGAGATGGGGCCAGATAACTACAGCCCAGCGAGCCAGGTCCTGTTGTAGAGTTGTTCTAGGGCTAACTCATGGACAAGGTGAATGATAGAGCCCCATATGAGATGTCAGCTGGGTGCTGACAGGGAGGAGACCCCAGCATGAGAAAGAGTAAGCATGGAAACTTCACAAGTGTGAAACGCTGGGGCCATTTCATTTAGGAGCAAATACCCTGACAGAGGGGGCTTGCCAGTTAGCGCTAGTGATAAAGAACCCCTCTACCAGTGCAGGAGACCTAAGAGATGCAGGTCCCATCCCTGGGTGGAGAAGATCCCTGGAGGAGGGCATGGCAACTCCCTCCAGTATTCTTGCCTGNCCATTTCATTTAGGAGCAAATACCCTGACAGAGGGGGCTTGCCAGTTAG
The DNA here is from genome assembly GCA_006410615.1 of Neotragus moschatus. Classification (NCBI taxonomy): domain Eukaryota; kingdom Metazoa; phylum Chordata; class Mammalia; order Artiodactyla; family Bovidae; genus Neotragus; species Neotragus moschatus. Next base: position 134,115 of record SJYA01003128.1, read on the forward strand.
CGCTAGTGATAAAGAACCCCCCTACCAGTGCAGGAGACCTAAGAGATGCAGGTCCTATCCCTGGGTGGGGAAGATCCCTGGAGGAGGGCATGGCAACTCCCTCCAGTATTCTTGCCTGGAGAATCCCATGGAGAGAGGAGCATGATGGGCTACAGTCCATGGAGTCACAGAGTCAGAAGTGACTGAAANGGGCTTGCCAGTTAGCGCTAGTGATAAAGAACCCCCCTACCAGTGCAGGAGACCTAAGAGATGCAGGTCCTATCCCTGGGTGGGGAAGATCCCTGGAGGAGGGCATGGCAACTCCCTCCAGTATTCTTGCCTGGAGAATCCCATGGAGAGAGGAGCATGATGGGCTACAGTCCATGGAGTCACAGAGTCAGAAGTGACTGAAACGACTGAGCACCCACACGTCCACCCCTACAGACATAGCTGTCATGAGGGGTATTGGTATTACACTACCAGGAGCAACAGAAAAGCAGTAATAGGCCCCATAACTAGAGAGGCAAGCAGGACCCCCTTCCCCGGTCCCAACCCCACGTCTCTCATTGCTCCTGTAGTGTGGGGCCACTCTGGATTGTGAAATTCATTAGCATTTGCCAGGGAAATTCTAGCAGAATTTTTAGGCTTCTCCCCTTCATGTGATGACATGGATATGGCTCTGTTGCTTCCCTGACCCCCATGCCAGGGATGGGCCTGGGCATTGGTGTTTTTAAAACTACCAAGACCCCCTTATGTGCCGCCCACCTGAGAACTACCACTGAGGGTGTTCCAGAGCATCTGGGAGCATATAAAGTGTGTAATCTCTTGGACCCCGCCTCGGACCTAGGAGCCAGAACNTGGCATGCTGCGATTCATGGGATCCCAAAGAGTCGGACACGACTGAGCGACTGAACTGAACTGAACTAATAAACATTAGGAAAAGAATTTATATAACTGAATCGCTTTGCTGTACACTTGAAACTCTCACAATATTGTAAATCAATCATAGGTAATTAAAAGAAAAAGAATATGACACTTTTTACAGAACCGATGAATCTGCCAGATCAGCTAGTTAATGCCAGGTACACATCATCACCAAATGATAATGGTTTATTGCAGAGGGTTCACTCTCTCACGTTTACCATGACCCGGGCTGACAAATCACCCCAACTGTGCCCATCTCCGTGATCTACGCGCCAGAGTAAAGGAGCCCTGGAGAGCCCTGCACTGGCAGTTAAATCTTCTCCCTGCGAGTGGTGCACCTGTGCTGACACCCAGGGCCTCAATTAGTGAACGAACCTGGAGGTCCCCCACCCGGCGGTGCCTGGAAGGCAGAGCACCAGACATGGCTGTGGAACAGCAGCATCGACGCTCAGGACCCACTGGATGGGAGCAGCGGGAAAAGCGGTTCCGCAGCAGGGAGACGCTTCCCCAGAATAAGACGGGGCGCTGCACAGTCAGCTCGTGGGGGAGCACTCCGGGGCCTTCCCCGCCAGGGAGCGGTACCCGGAAGATAGCGAGGGTTGTAACACTTCGGGTTTGGGCTTCCCTCATAGCTCAGTTGGTAAAGAATCTGTCTGAAATGCAGGAGACCCCGGTTCGATCCCTGGGTCAGAAGATCCCCNTCAGCTCGTGGGGGAGCACTCCGGGGCCTTCCCCGCCAGGGAGCGGTACCCGGAAGATAGCGAGGGTTGTAACACTTCGGGTTTGGGCTTCCCTCATAGCTCAGTTGGTAAAGAATCTGTCTGAAATGCAGGAGACCCCGGTTCGATCCCTGGGTCAGAAGATCCCCTGGAGAAGGAATAGGCTACCCACTCCAGTATTCTTGGGCTTCCTTTGTGGCTCAGCTGGTAAAGAATCCTACTTCTATGCTGGAGACCTGAGTTCGATCAAGGAAACAGCTACCCACTCCAGGATTCTGGCCTGGAGAATTCCATGGACTGTATAGTCCATGGCGGCTCAAATAACTGGACACTACTGAGCAACTTTCACTTCACTTCACTTGGCTGCAGCACGGCAGGTCTGAGGGGAGAGTGGCAGAGACCGGGCAGGAGAGATGGCCAGGCTGGGCGTGAAGAGAAGTGCGTCTTCCAGGGAGAGCTTTGGATTTTGTCCCCAAGACAGTGAGGCACCAGCAAGCATTTCAGGCCAGGAACCTCAGGGTCAGACTTGCATCTTAGGAAGAGCAAGTGGCCTTCCAGTCATGTGAAGGAAGGGACTGGAGAGCACTGGAGCTGCACAGAGGTCAGGACAGGGTTTCGTGGTAGAAACGCCAGGTCTGGTGGCTCTTTGGCGTGGGAGTGCAGTTAGTGTGACACATACAACAGGAGTGAGTGTGTGTGCTCAGTCGTGTTCAACTCCTAGCGACCCCATGGACTGCAGCTTACCAGGCTCCTCTGTCCATGGGATTTTCCAGGCAAGAGTACTGGAATGGGGTGCCATTGCCTTCTCCGTGGTGAAGTATTGGCTTGGGCCAAAAAGCACTCTTTGGCTCGACCCAAGAAAAGGTTCAGAAAACAGAAAGCTTTCCACTGACTCCACTAAGGTCCTCAGGTTACTTCGTGGCGCCTGAGAACAGTTAACTCCTCTGCCCCACCCCTGCGCGATGCTTCCTTCTATGCCAAGTCTTCCAGGTAGAGTTCTCGTGTATCCCTGGCAGCACGTGGTCTTTCTCTGGTGAGAGCCCCGTCTCTCTTGTCCTCCTCACCAGCAGGTGAATGCTGATGCCCCACCTGCTGTACCCAGTCTCCTCCCTGACAAACGTCCCTGCGTTAGCATGGCTCCTCCTCAATCCTCTGAAAGATACACCTTCACGTGTTGCGAATTTGGGCTGCTCACCTGGGAAGGATTCACGCACCATTGCCTGCCATGGCTAACCCTGAGAGCCGCTGGGGAGCACACGGGAGACGAACCACACAAGAGAACACTGAGTAGAAACCTAGATACAGCCCGTGAGCCAGAAAATGGCAAATGAGCTCCACCCATCATCCCTGCATGAGAGATCCTCACTGCCACAACTCTGGGGCTGGCTCTCTGGACACATGGAGGACTTGTTTAAAAAAAAAAAAAAAAAACTCAGGCCTTCCAGAATGAGGATGCCTAGTGAAAAATCCACAGGAAGGGTCCAGAAAACCATCTGCTGCCTTTATTTCCCCCTGTGCATTAAAAGTGCACAGCTGCTGGACATGAAAGATTCCTTTACGCTGCCCTGTGCCTCATGGGCTGGGTGTGGATGCTGGAGGCAGAGAGGAAGCCAGGTGGGAGGGAAGCAGGGGGAAGCAACTCCAGGGATCTCCGCCTGGATCTGAGTGTCTCGAGCAGGACGGCCCAGATTTCTCTACCCACACCCCCACCTGTATGCTCTCTGAAGGAGCTGTCCTTCATGTATGTAGTTGATGCTCTGGGTGAGTTTGTCTGTGGGGATGTGTTTTTGTTTTTGATCTGAAAATTGGTCTTTGGGTTCACAAGCAGCAGCTGCAGCTGCCATAATTAAAATGAAATAACCCACTTCCTTCAGTCCTCCGGGAGAAAAGCTTAAGAAAAAAAAAAAAATCCGTATTGTAAGTGGACTCAGGAATGTGGTGAATCTTCTCTTCTCTCCCTGTTCACAAGTTTCATGGCTTTGCTTTTCTCTGGAGCCAGAGGAAGAGACAGAAATGATCCTTTGCTGAGCGTGTATCCTTGTCCCAGGCGCCACGCAAGGCTGTCCCAGCTGCACAAGCCAGGGTCTGAACCCAGTTTTAATGCTTCGTCTCCTTCTTCTCTGCCACGTGCCATTCTTATATCCTGTTAGACCCCAGCTCTCTCATACTGATGTGATTCTGTCCGGAGACCTGGGAGGTTTGGTATTATTAAGATGTTATTGAATATGTTGGCACATATAATTGTCTTGGATTAGAAACCAAAGCTCTTAGCAGAGTAACAAAGTGAAGCATCCCATGCTAAATGATTCCATGCTAATTAGATGCTTTTCAGAGGATTGGATTTGTTCTTGAAGGTGTTGCTTAGAAGTTGCTATTCAAACCAGGCTGGGAAAATAAAACCCCAGAAGAACCATAGACTCTGGTCTGTTTGGACGGCAGTTGAAAAGGGACATCTGCATACCCAGAATTGAAGCCACAGCGGTCACCCTCTTCAAGGTCTCGGTATGGTGGAGGAGAAAGATGCTGACAATTCCAAGATGCTGGTAATAAGCGCTGGAAGTGTTAGTTGCTCAGTTGTGTCTGACTCTTTTCGACGCTATGGACTGTAACCCACCAGGCCCCTCTGTCCATGGAGTTCTCCAGGCAAAATACCGGATTGGGTAGCCATTCCTTTATCCAGGGGATCTTCCCAACCCAGGGATCAAACCTGGGTCTCCCGCATTGCAGACAGATTTTTTTTTCCCCCTTTTTTACCATCTGAGCCACCAGGGAAGTCCAATAAGCACTAGGTCCAGGGTATTAACAACCTGCTATAGTTGCAGCATTTTTTTTCTCCCAAAATCCATGACATCAGTTGGTAAATTTGTGAGGAGAACACCCTCACTGGGAGGGCATAGCCAAATGTTGAAAATTAAAAGACGAGAAGAAATTATTACACATTCTCATGTGTGTGCCCAGGGCCTGGCACTTAGTTTCTCTAAGTCATTATTATCATTCCCATTTAATAATGAGGAAACTTCAGATTCAATCTCTAGATCGAGAAGATCCCCTGGAGTAGGGCACGGCAACCTATTCCAGTGTTCTTGCCAGGAGAATCCCATGGACATAAGAGCCTTGTGGGCTACAGTCCATACGGTCACAAAGAGTCGGACACAACTGAAGCGACTTAGCATGCTAAGTGGTTTGCCCAAGGCCCCATAGGTATAGCCGGTAACCTCGGGGTGGTTGGAGGGTGTGATTAAGACCCAACCTATTTGCTTCCTAAGTCCCTGCTCTTGCCACTGTGCCAGGCTCCCTGAAGAAAATCTACACCCTGGATTGTCCAGTGTATAGCACAGCCATCACCATGTCCCATATTTAGAATGAGGAACTCTTTTTTTCCTTGGGAAAAAAACAAGTTTTCACAGCAGGCATCTTGATGGAAGTGATTCATGACCGTTCTCTCCAGGCTGCAGGTGTGCCGATCTGGATGGAGTGCACTGAGTGCTCCGAGCAGTCCTCCCAAACAGTGACGTCAGCCCAGAGACTCTGGGTTCCTCACTGACTTTCTCCATGGCCCAGCAGAGGAGGCCTGGGTATACAAGTGTGTTTCCCTGGGCTCCTGGTCCACTGCCCCTATTAAACTTAGCTGACAGAAGTTAGCATTCCCTACAAGAGAATAAGGTGGTCCCCTGCTACTTTTGGAATTCTCTGCAAGAAACTCTAGTCCATGTTGTTTGGGAGGCAACTCAAGGTATTATCTTCCAGACTGGGGTCACCTGGGGGAAAGCTGGAGACTTCCCAAGTGGCGCTAGAGGTAAAGAACCTGCCTGCCTTTGCAGGAGATTTAAGAGACACCGGTTCATTCACTGAGTCAGGAAGATTCCCCTGGAGAAGGAAATGGCAACCCACTCCAGTATTCTTGCCTGGAGAATCCTACAGACAGAGGAGTCTGGCGGGCTACCATCCATGGGATCGTAAGGAGTCGGACACAACTGAACTGACTTAGCATGTACGCACACATAGGGGAGAGCTAACAGGAGCAAAGGCACTGGGCACTTCATTCCATCTCGGCCTCTCAAAAGGCAGCCCAGGAGACCAGCCTGCTTCCCCCAACCCGCTTCCTAGGGCAGGCGGCAGGTACGCTGGGAGCAGAAGGGGCACCAGGCTGTCCAGTGTGCAAGTGTCCACATGGGCCACAGCGTGCTTTCAGGCTCACCTGGGGAAGGAAAGAACCGGATCCAGATCTCATCTGCTGTGCTTCCTAGCTGGGGGATTAGCGGCAAGCTGCTGGAATTCCCTGAAGCCTCATTATCTCATCTGCAAGTCTGGAAGGAATAGGCTTGTTTCCTACGGCTGTTTAGAAGGTTAACTGAGATCAAATATGTACCAACCCTGAACACTGCCCAGTGCCCGGCACACAGTTAGCTTCCTCCCTTCCGATCCGTACGGTGCAAGCTTGCCAAATCCATCTTCCTGCAACACATCTCTAATGATGTCCCATCTCTGCTCATAAGCCCTCGGCGGCTCTATTACTCAGTGAACGACGGCCACCTTCTTGGCTTTGACGCTCAGGGCCCTGCTTCTGGGGGCCCGTGTCATCTGTCGGGTATTTCCGCTTCCCTCCACGCAGTCTTCACTCATTCTTCATTCACACTTTCCCCTCCCGTGCCTTCACTCCCTCACACGAGTGCCCGCCCTGTCCCCATGCCAACCCCCCAGCTCTGTCCCCGGTGCCCAGCTGGGCATGGATGGCACGCCACCAGTCAGTGCTCCCTGGTTTGCCGACGTGGCCCACCTGTTCCTCCCTCCTCTGACTGTCTTGCTTTTCTGTTTCCACCTTCCAAACTGCCAAGCATTTCCCCTACTTGCAGCCTTATCACCTGAGTCCCGGAGGGCACGGTTTGCTTCCGAGGCCTCAGTGTGTCCTGTATCACACCTAATACTCCGAAGGAGTGAGCGGGTGAGCGAGTGAAGGAGTGAACACCCTCATCCAGTCCTAACTTGCATTGCCCTTCGTAAACTGCTCGTACATGAAAGGGAAAGTTTGAGTCACTCAGGCGTGTCCGACTCCTTGTGACCCCATGGACTGTAGCCCACCAGGCTCCTCTGTCCTTGGGATTCTCCAGGCAAGAGTACTGGAGTGGGTTGCCATTTCCTTCTCCAGGGATTGAACCCAGGTCTCCTGCATTACAGATTCTTTACTCTCTGAGCCAGGGAAGCCCTAAAGCCTTTGGTCAATCCTTGGGCATTTTGGTTTCGTTAACCATCATATGGTGCTTATTGGAGCTACAGCCAGCCCTTTGTACCCACAGGTTCCACATCTGTGGATTCAACCAACCACAGATTGAAAATATTCTAGGGGGAAAAAAATCTTTAGAAAGTTTCCAAAACCAAACTTGACTTTGCCCCACCAGCAACTATTTATATAGCATTTACATTGAGTCGGACACGACTGAGTGACTGAACTGAACATGTCATTTACCTTGTGTTAGGTATCGTAAGTGATCTAGAGATGATTTCATGTAGATGGGAGGCTATGTGTAGGTTATGTGCAAATCCTACACCATTTTATGTAAGGCACTTGAGCATCCATGGAATTTGGTACCCGTGAGGGATCCTGGAACCAATCATCCTGCATGTACCAAGTGACAACTTTACTTTGAAAAAGGGAATCTGGGGATACAAACTGAAAATAACAAATGAAGGAAAGGAGTAAAGGTTTTCCCTGGAAGCTTGGCAAAGATGAAGGTGGAATAGAAGTAAAGCTGTAGTTCTGCAGCTTCTTCAAGATGGAGGGATCAGATAAAGGTCCCAAGTACTAGCTCTGGCCCAGATCTCTGGAGGCAGAGTGAAATTGTGTGACCTGGACAAAGGAGAGGGGTTTGAGAAAGACACTAAGTGCTTCATCCAAGTCACTGGATACGATTAGGACCGCAGGGTGTCCCTTGCAGGCCAAGCTGACAACGCTGAATCCTAAAATCCACAAGGCACTGGGCACGGGAGAAGAGGGCCACACACAAGAGGAACGGCCTCTAACCACGTCCATCATTACGGCAAAACAATTTCCTGCTCCCCTCTGAAACTTTGGAGGGTAAACTTGTAATGAACAAGGCATAGTAAATAGAAATTAAGGGCACGGTAACCATTACCGCTCATTTGAGATACATAAAATGATAGACATTTCCTGTGATTACTGCCTATGTTTTGTTTTAGGGAATATAGTACGATTTATAAGGACTTTTCTAGTTTACCTCCAAACTTAGTCTTGCTGATTCTGCCTGGCAGTGTTTGGGAGCCTGAGCCCTGAGGGAAGGGTACTGCACACTTGGGCAGAGCCTGGTGAATGTTCCCACGTAATCCAGTTACTCTGTTTAGAATAATGAGAATTTACAATAAAGAAACAGGAAATGCAGATGAAGCTAGCAAAATTTCACACTTAGGGGAGTTTTGTCTTAATGAAGATTACCAGTAATTCCTCACCTTCTAATAGGCAATAACGTCTTCTTAGCTAGGCTCCTAGGTATATTTGGCAAATATGTATTCAGGGAATTTCTCAAACAATGACTGTGTACTTCAGATGCCTGAATGTATCCTTCGTGCATTGTCCTTTAGCTTAGTGCATCTTTCATATAAAAAGGCACTTTGTAGTGTCTTCAGTGGGTGAATACAGTAGTTGGTGCAGGAAAAGTACAGAGGCCTCAAGTGTACTTGAAGTCCTCGAGTCTGTGACGAGCTGTGTTCAAATCCCAGCTTCTCCTCTTGCAGTGATCTCCCGCAAAGGGCTTAAAACCTTTGACTCTCTTGTCACTCTTCCTGGGAGTGAGATGGAATTTTCTTTTATTCATTTCACAAAGCTTTCCTGTGGACAGATAGCTCTTTGGGCACTGGGTGTGTGGAGATGAATCAACAACGTCAGAGAATTCTGGGGGCATAAAGAATCTTACATGTAGCCTAGCTCAGGGTTTTTCTCTTTCAGACAAAGGCTCAAGGAGGGGAAGTGATTTGCTGGAGGCTGCAGAATGATAAGCAAGTGGACCAGAGCCAGACTCTTGGGTGTAAGGAGCTTTGCCCATGTGACTCCCAGATGATACATCGCAGGGAGGATGGGGCCATTCTATCCGGCCGGACACCAAGTGGTGTATTTCTTTGCCCAGTGAATCAATGATAGAACTGCTGCAGAGGCCGGTGCCTTGGCCACATGCTCTGCCCCCTTCTTGCTCCCTGCTTCCATCACAGCACAGTCAGTCCTTCACAGAATACTCGGTGTCTACTCTACACCAAGCTGCCTTTGCCAGGCTTGTAAAGAGGGCTGATCTGTAGTTCTGACCCTCCAGGGGTTTGGTAAGCCTGAGGAAGCATGTGTCAACAGTGGCTGTCACACAAGGCCAGATGAGATGGGAGAAGAAAGAAAGGTTGCAGACAGGGTGTTGTGTAGGATTCCCAGGGTATCTGAGAACCCACTTGCTTTTCTTCATGCCTGGGGGACCAGGAACCAGTCCCCTGTCCCCACTGGTGCACATTTGCTGGTAAGAGATCTCCAAAACAGGGTCAAGGACACCTTGCCACCGCACTCACTTGAATCTCTGTTCTCTGCCTCAACAGGAAGGATCCCATCCCATCCTCCAGGATCTGATGGCCCTGGAGACAGGGCTTCAGGGCCCACGGACACTGCTGACTCTTCAGAACGTGCTGACATGGAGCCAGGTCAGTCCCTTGTCTGCTCTGATTTTGTGTGTCATCAACTGCAAACCTGTGGTCTTGATGAGAAATGGTGTCTTAGACTCTGAAAACAGGTGGAAGGCTTTTGCCAACTAAGCTGCCTAGGGAGTGCAGAGGTCAGGCCAGGGTGGAGGTGGCCTTCTTGGAGAGCAGATGTAGTGGCGGGATTGGTGGCTGCTGGAAGCCAAGCCAGTGCCAGCTTGGTGGGCAGACAGGGTGGGTAAGGGCCAGGCATCCAGCCGGGTGTGAGTAGAGAGCTAGCACCCAGGAAGCACGGTGCATATCCAGATCCACAGAGACCGCAACAGCCTTGACAGTCATCCTGGGGCCCAAGGCTCCAGGGGCAGGATCCAGAGTTTGGTGGTTACATTTCAAGCTGAGTTGGAGTGGAATTGAAGGCGTAGTTGAGAATGAGATAGGAGGAAGTGTGTGGGCAGCTGCCCAGAGGACAGGTGGTCCACAGGCCAGGTCCCACTAGCCAGAATGGCTTTCCAGGGGCTTTTCTGATATTGCCGTGCAATGGCAAAACCAGAACAATGGCAACACCGGGGGAGGAGTAAGGAGTAGAAAGAAGGATCTTTCAAGCTAGAGAAAGAACATTGCAGAGAGAAAGGGAGAATCATGAATGGAGCCTGGGTCATCAGGAAGGCTACAGAATAAGGGGGAGAGGTCAGGACCCAGGGGATGAGCCTGAGATGGTTGGATGGTATCATTGACTCGAGGGATGTGAGTTTGAGCAAACTCCAGGAGGTGGTGAAGGATAGGGAAGCGTGGCGTGCTGCAGTCCATGGGGTCGCAGAGTCAGACACAGCTGAGCGACTGAACAACAGCAAACTGAACCAAGACTTCTTCCTACCTTGTGGACGGTCGTGCTGGGTAGAAGCCTGAGTCTCTCTGGGCTCAGTTGTGCTGCAGTGATAAGTGAACTCTGGGATCTCAGTGGGTTAGCGCAGTGAAGGTTTATTTCTTGCTCATGCTGTCTGTCTAACCAAAGGGTGGAGGGCTCTGCTCTGCTCGGTGACTCAGCGGTCAGGCTGATGACCGCTCTGCCATGTTTTAGGTGTAGCCCCTGGAACAAGGGGCCACCTTGGTCTCCGCATCAGGGGAAGAGGTGGTGGAAGGTTAAGTACCGGCCCTTAAATGCTTCGACTCAAAAGTGGCACAGCCTGTGGGCCAGAACTAATCATGTGGTCTTACCCGGTTTCCAGGGCTCTGGGAAATATAGATATTTGATGGGCGGTAACTTCTTCTATCACAGTAGATATTATGAGTTCCATTTTATAGGTAAGAAAACTGAGACTCAGACTTTTTGTTGTTGTTGTTACATTTCTTTAGTTTTTTAATCTGGTGTATGTGCGTTCTAAGGCACCTCAGTTGTGTTCATCTCTTTGCGAGGCTATAGACTTGTAGCCCACCAGCCTACTCTGTCCATGATTCTCTAAGCAAGAATACTGGAGTGGGTTGCCATTTCCTTCTCCACCTAGGAAGCCCTTTAATCTGGTGTTCCAACCAAATAACTCATTTTCAGAACTAGTGATATTGACACATTCTAAAGAGATTATCAGTATTTTTTATTATTTTAACTGGAGGCTAATTACTTAACCCAGAGACATTAATTATCTTATCTGAGGTCTCCCAGCTAAAAAGCACCAGAGCCTAGATCATACATAACCTTAGACTCAATCATTTATTCACCAATTCAGCAAAAACATATTGTATATTGACGTAGACCCAGCACCACTCTAGGCTCTGGGAATATAACAGGGAACAAAAACAGATGTAGCCTCTGCTCTCAGCCTGGTGAATGTCTATAACTACAAGGGATAAATGTTTGCCAGTGGAGACACAGTGGTTTTCTATACGTGCTAAATCGAATCAGTCGTGTCCAACTCTTGCCACCCCGTGGACTATAGCCCACCAGGCTTCTCTGTCTGTGGGATTTACCAGGCAAGAATACTGGAATGATTAGCCATTCCCTTCTCCAGGGGCTCTTCCTGACCCAGGGATGGAGTCCATGTCTCTTATATCTCCTGCATTGGCCAGTGGACTCTTTACCACGGGCATCACCTGAAAAGCCATAGTCCTCTGAGGACATCTATTAAGATTTTTGCCTTTTATAGAGAGGGACAGGTAAAATAGGGTGACATTAATTGAGGCATTGTGCCAAGTACTTGATTGATGTATCTCATTAAACAGCTGCAACCCCAAGAGGTAGTTCTTATAATTCCATCTTGAGAGCCTCTTGGACAGCAAGGAGATCCAACCAGTCCATCCTAAAGGAAATCAGTCCTGAATATTCTTTGGAAGGACTGATGCTAAAGCTGAAACTCCAATACTCTGGCCACCTGATGCGAAGAACTGAATCATTTGAAAAGACCCTGATGCTGGAAAAGATTGAAGGCGGGAGGAGAAGGGGATGACCGAGGATGAGATGGTTGGATGGCATCACCGACTCGATGGACAAGGGTTTGAGTACACTCCGGGAGTTGGTGATGGACAGGGAGGCCTGGCGTGCTGCAGTCCATGGGGCCACAAAGAGAGTCGGACATGACTGAGCGACTGAACTGAACTGAAGGTGAGAAAACTGAGGTTCATTCGGCAAGGGGAGATGACTGGGCTGCAGGTGAGCTCTTCCGCCCCATCCAGGCTCACTTGTAAGGAGGATGTGAATGGTGCAGTTACAAATTAAACCTCATCCCTCACTGCATCTAAACCCAAGAAGGGTGGTCTCCTCTTCCTCCCGTAAATCCCCGCATCCCGGGCCTCTCTCCCACTGGTTGCCCAAACATCCTGCGGTGTCACATGTGAAAGCAGCTCTGGGCTCTGACAGAGGGGCCCCTTGGAGCCCAGAGGTGGGGTCTCTCATTCCCATGTTGATGCTGCCCGGAGACCTGGGCCCAGAGCCAGGCTCGCTGAACCCGCGTGCCTTGAGACAGAGGAGACACTGCGGGAACCTCAGTAGCAGGATCTGAGCCCGGCCGGATGGGGTCGAATCTCAGCCTTGGCACTGGGGGATTCTTCTGTCTAGAGTGTCCCTCCTGTTCTGTCCTGTCTCATTTCCCCCCTGTCCCTCCACTCACACTTAGTGCTGCATTCGCCCTGACTCCATCACTTTTCTCCCCTCCTCAGCACCTGTGGCCAGCTCCTCTGTGGCCTCCCTGGTCTGAGCCACCCTCTTGGACCTGGATTCCTGCAGTGGCCTCCTTGGGAGACTCTGCTGCCACCACTCCCTCCAAGGGAGGGACCAGATCTGATCTGATGGGCTCAGTCAGATCAGATCCCTCCTCTGCTCACAGGTCACTCGTGGCTCCCCAGCTCATGCAGAGGAAAAGTCATGGACCTCACCCTGAACCCCCAGGACTCCCCTGAGCCAGCCCCTTCCCCTCCTATCCCATCTCTGTCTATCCCTCGCTCACACCAGTGGCCCCTCCGCTTTTCCTTGAACCATAAACACATTCCCATCTCAAAGCATAAGGCATCGAATCCCTTTTCCAGCCTTTGGGAGAACTCTTCAGGCAGAGGGAACAGACCTCCAGGTCGCCATCCAAGTGAGCAGAGCATAGATGGGGCTGAATCAGCAAAGTAGTGTGTTTGCTGGTCAGTATGCAGCTGGGTTCCCGTGGTGTGAGCAAGGTGGATGTAGAGGACGTGAGAAGGGAAGGCAGTCCTCACCCTCCAGGTCTTCCTGTGCCCGTCTTCCCTTTGAACATTCCTAGGTAGCATTTATCTCCACCTGGCACGTTGCATATTACTCTGTTTTCTGTTCTTCCCCCATTGGGATGTAAGCTCCATGAAGGCAGGGGGTTACTCTGTGTTGTTTTGGCGGGGTTCTGATGTCTGAACACTGCCTGGAATGTAGCAAGCACTCAGGAAGTGCGCACTGGATGACTAAATGAGTAAACAAACAACTGAACGAAAGATTCCGTAAAGCGACTCATGACACTCTTCTGATCTCGGCACCTGCCTTTATATGTGTTGTTCCCTCTTCCGGGAAGGGAGGTCCCCACTGCGTTCCTTCCCACCCTCGCCCCCTCATTCTCACTCACTCTGCCAGCCCAGCCGGGGCCACTGCCCTGCAGCACATCACCCAGGCACCGTTCCTGCATCCCCTGAGCCCGGGGTTTCCAGGGCAAGCTCAGATCCTCATCTGGGGCCCCCGGAGCCTGGCGCACAGGTAGCGTCCAGTAGCAGTTCATTGGGCTGAGCTGAGTTGACCAGAAATGCCGTCCCAGGGGCCTGTCCGCCTCCTCCTTCCCTCACCCGCAATCAGGAGGCAGGAGCCCTTGTTGCCAACTGAGTCTCCCCCTGCTTAACGCCTGCCTTAGAGATCAGGAAGACGAGGCAAATGGGACACTAATGAAATTCAGAGAGAAAACTAAATNTAGGGAAGCGTGGCGTGCTGCAGTCCATGGGGTCGCAGAGTCAGACACAGCTGAGCGACTGAACAACAGCAAACTGAACCAAGACTTCTTCCTACCTTGTGGACGGTCGTGCTGGGTAGAAGCCTGAGTCTCTCTGGGCTCAGTTGTGCTGCAGTGATAAGTGAACTCTGGGATCTCAGTGGGTTAGCGCAGTGAAGGTTTATTTCTTGCTCATGCTGTCTGTCTAACCAAAGGGTGGAGGGCTCTGCTCTGCTCGGTGACTCAGCGGTCAGGCTGATGACCGCTCTGCCATGTTTTAGGTGTAGCCCCTGGAACAAGGGGCCACCTTGGTCTCCGCATCAGGGGAAGAGGTGGTGGAAGGTTAAGTACCGGCCCTTAAATGCTTCGACTCAAAAGTGGCACAGCCTGTGGGCCAGAACTAATCATGTGGTCTTACCCGGTTTCCAGGGCTCTGGGAAATATAGATATTTGATGGGCGGTAACTTCTTCTATCACAGTAGATATTATGAGTTCCATTTTATAGGTAAGAAAACTGAGACTCAGACTTTTTGTTGTTGTTGTTACATTTCTTTAGTTTTTTAATCTGGTGTATGTGCGTTCTAAGGCACCTCAGTTGTGTTCATCTCTTTGCGAGGCTATAGACTTGTAGCCCACCAGCCTACTCTGTCCATGATTCTCTAAGCAAGAATACTGGAGTGGGTTGCCATTTCCTTCTCCACCTAGGAAGCCCTTTAATCTGGTGTTCCAACCAAATAACTCATTTTCAGAACTAGTGATATTGACACATTCTAAAGAGATTATCAGTATTTTTTATTATTTTAACTGGAGGCTAATTACTTAACCCAGAGACATTAATTATCTTATCTGAGGTCTCCCAGCTAAAAAGCACCAGAGCCTAGATCATACATAACCTTAGACTCAATCATTTATTCACCAATTCAGCAAAAACATATTGTATATTGACGTAGACCCAGCACCACTCTAGGCTCTGGGAATATAACAGGGAACAAAAACAGATGTAGCCTCTGCTCTCAGCCTGGTGAATGTCTATAACTACAAGGGATAAATGTTTGCCAGTGGAGACACAGTGGTTTTCTATACGTGCTAAATCGAATCAGTCGTGTCCAACTCTTGCCACCCCGTGGACTATAGCCCACCAGGCTTCTCTGTCTGTGGGATTTACCAGGCAAGAATACTGGAATGATTAGCCATTCCCTTCTCCAGGGGCTCTTCCTGACCCAGGGATGGAGTCCATGTCTCTTATATCTCCTGCATTGGCCAGTGGACTCTTTACCACGGGCATCACCTGAAAAGCCATAGTCCTCTGAGGACATCTATTAAGATTTTTGCCTTTTATAGAGAGGGACAGGTAAAATAGGGTGACATTAATTGAGGCATTGTGCCAAGTACTTGATTGATGTATCTCATTAAACAGCTGCAACCCCAAGAGGTAGTTCTTATAATTCCATCTTGAGAGCCTCTTGGACAGCAAGGAGATCCAACCAGTCCATCCTAAAGGAAATCAGTCCTGAATATTCTTTGGAAGGACTGATGCTAAAGCTGAAACTCCAATACTCTGGCCACCTGATGCGAAGAACTGAATCATTTGAAAAGACCCTGATGCTGGAAAAGATTGAAGGCGGGAGGAGAAGGGGATGACCGAGGATGAGATGGTTGGATGGCATCACCGACTCGATGGACAAGGGTTTGAGTACACTCCGGGAGTTGGTGATGGACAGGGAGGCCTGGCGTGCTGCAGTCCATGGGGCCACAAAGAGAGTCGGACATGACTGAGCGACTGAACTGAACTGAAGGTGAGAAAACTGAGGTTCATTCGGCAAGGGGAGATGACTGGGCTGCAGGTGAGCTCTTCCGCCCCATCCAGGCTCACTTGTAAGGAGGATGTGAATGGTGCAGTTACAAATTAAACCTCATCCCTCACTGCATCTAAACCCAAGAAGGGTGGTCTCCTCTTCCTCCCGTAAATCCCCGCATCCCGGGCCTCTCTCCCACTGGTTGCCCAAACATCCTGCGGTGTCACATGTGAAAGCAGCTCTGGGCTCTGACAGAGGGGCCCCTTGGAGCCCAGAGGTGGGGTCTCTCATTCCCATGTTGATGCTGCCCGGAGACCTGGGCCCAGAGCCAGGCTCGCTGAACCCGCGTGCCTTGAGACAGAGGAGACACTGCGGGAACCTCAGTAGCAGGATCTGAGCCCGGCCGGATGGGGTCGAATCTCAGCCTTGGCACTGGGGGATTCTTCTGTCTAGAGTGTCCCTCCTGTTCTGTCCTGTCTCATTTCCCCCCTGTCCCTCCACTCACACTTAGTGCTGCATTCGCCCTGACTCCATCACTTTTCTCCCCTCCTCAGCACCTGTGGCCAGCTCCTCTGTGGCCTCCCTGGTCTGAGCCACCCTCTTGGACCTGGATTCCTGCAGTGGCCTCCTTGGGAGACTCTGCTGCCACCACTCCCTCCAAGGGAGGGACCAGATCTGATCTGATGGGCTCAGTCAGATCAGATCCCTCCTCTGCTCACAGGTCACTCGTGGCTCCCCAGCTCATGCAGAGGAAAAGTCATGGACCTCACCCTGAACCCCCAGGACTCCCCTGAGCCAGCCCCTTCCCCTCCTATCCCATCTCTGTCTATCCCTCGCTCACACCAGTGGCCCCTCCGCTTTTCCTTGAACCATAAACACATTCCCATCTCAAAGCATAAGGCATCGAATCCCTTTTCCAGCCTTTGGGAGAACTCTTCAGGCAGAGGGAACAGACCTCCAGGTCGCCATCCAAGTGAGCAGAGCATAGATGGGGCTGAATCAGCAAAGTAGTGTGTTTGCTGGTCAGTATGCAGCTGGGTTCCCGTGGTGTGAGCAAGGTGGATGTAGAGGACGTGAGAAGGGAAGGCAGTCCTCACCCTCCAGGTCTTCCTGTGCCCGTCTTCCCTTTGAACATTCCTAGGTAGCATTTATCTCCACCTGGCACGTTGCATATTACTCTGTTTTCTGTTCTTCCCCCATTGGGATGTAAGCTCCATGAAGGCAGGGGGTTACTCTGTGTTGTTTTGGCGGGGTTCTGATGTCTGAACACTGCCTGGAATGTAGCAAGCACTCAGGAAGTGCGCACTGGATGACTAAATGAGTAAACAAACAACTGAACGAAAGATTCCGTAAAGCGACTCATGACACTCTTCTGATCTCGGCACCTGCCTTTATATGTGTTGTTCCCTCTTCCGGGAAGGGAGGTCCCCACTGCGTTCCTCCCCACCCTCGCCCCCTCATTCTCACTCACTCTGCCAGCCCAGCCGGGGCCACTGCCCTGCAGCACATCACCCAGGCACCGTTCCTGCATCCCCTGAGCCCGGGGTTTCCAGGGCAAGCTCAGATCCTCATCTGGGGCCCCCGGAGCCTGGCGCACAGGTAGCGTCCAGTAGCAGTTCATTGGGCTGAGCTGAGTTGACCAGAAATGCCGTCCCAGGGGCCTGTCCGCCTCCTCCTTCCCTCACCCGCAATCAGGAGGCAGGAGCCCTTGTTGCCAACTGAGTCTCCCCCTGCTTAACGCCTGCCTTAGAGATCAGGAAGACGAGGCAAATGGGACACTAATGAAATTCAGAGAGAAAACTAAATTGGGAGGTGTTGCAAACACGGTGGAGGAGGGAGATGTGATTTAAAAGTCTTGCTCTCGCTCCATGGTGGGAGGGGTGTGGGGGGTGTGTGCGGAGAGCACTGGGCTGGAGGGAGCCTCACACAGGCCCACTTCTGACCGCTCCAGCTGGGGTGGCCTACCCATCCCTTTAGTTCAGGGGCCTCCCTGTTCTGGCTTTAAATTAGGGGTCTTTTCTTTGCTTGACTCACTCATTCATTCATGCCTTCCCACCACCTCGCCTAAAAAGATTTGAGTGGGCTAGCAAAACTGTAGTTGATTAATTGAGATGAAGAACATTTAATGCAAAATTCAGATAGAGTGTGGGGGAGGAAAAAGGGAAATAGAGACGAGAAGGTGATCGGGGCCAGTCAGAAGAGGCGGTTCTTGGAAAGGGGGGTTGGACACCGCTGTCCTGAGGGTGGCACAGGCCCTCGTGACAGGTGCGTGGGCTGCAGCCGTGACCAATCTTTAGGGAGCGCCTGTGGTCCAGGGGAGGTGAGGACGACCGCCGTCTCAGTTCCTGCTAACCTGTTCCTCGTGTCTTCATTTATAGGCATCGGCTGACTGCTGTGTGCCAGGGACCACCCCACTCCCCCCACAGCACACTCTTTTCTCTCCATCTCCCTGAATGTTCACAGTAGTGATCTTTCCTCACAGGGTAGTCTTTTTTTTAATTAATTATTTTAACTGGAGGATAACTACTTTACAATGCGGTGATGGCTTTTGCCATACATCAGTATGACCCGGCCATAGGTATACATGTGACCCCTCCATCCTGAACCCCGTCCACCTCCTTCCCCTTCTCATCCATCCAGCTTGTCACAGAGTACCAGCTTCAGGTGCCCTGCGTCATACATCAAACTTGCCCTGGTTACCTGTTTTACATATAGTAATGTATATGTTTCAGTGAGTGAGTGTGAGTGATAGTTGCTCAGTCATGCCTGACTCTTTGCAACCCCGGGGACTGTAGCCTGCCAGGCTCCTCTGCTCATGGAATTCTCCAGGCAAGAGTACTGGGGTGGGTTGCCATTTCCTTCTCTATGTTTCAAGGCTCTTCTCTCAAATCATCCCACCCTCGCCTTCTCCCACCGAGTCCGAAAGACTCTTCTTCACCTCTGTGTCTCCTTTGCTGCCCTGCGTGTAGAATTGTTGGTGCCATCTTTCTAGATTCCATGTATATGTGTTAGTATCTGGTATTTGTCTTTCTCTCTTTGTCTTACTTCAGTCTGTACAACAGGCCCTAGGTTCATCCACCAAATTAGTCCTGACTCAAATGTGTTCCTTTTTATAGCTGAGTAATATTGCATTGTGTGTGTATGTATGTATGTATGTGTGTATATATATATATATATATATGTATATATATCTCACAACTGCCTTATCCATTCATCTGCCAATGGACATCTAGGTGGCTTCCATGTCTTAGCTATTGTGAATAGTGCTGCAATGAGCATTGGGGTACATGTGTCTCTTTCAATTCTGGTTTCCTCAGGGTATATGCCCAGCAGTGGAATTACCTTCTCAGCTCATTTTAGGGATGAAGTGATGGAGGCTCAGAAATAAGAGTCATCTTTTCAGCAAATGGTACTGGGACAACTGGAGATCCACATACAAAAACTTGAAGTTAGACCCCTTCCTCACACCATATACAAATATCAGCTCAACATGAATCAGCCATCCAGCATCCTGGTGGGTACCAGTAGGTGAACACCGCAGTGGAAGAGGGTTGAAAGGTCGAGGCCTCCTGGGGGAAGGCTTGGGATGCCATACAGGGAAGCCGAGATGTCCTGTGATTCTTGTTTAAGAAATGAGAAGCCACTGGAAGCTCTTGCACAAGTATTGAGTTGATGGTAGAACACTTACATGTGCAGAAGACTGTGATCGCCAATAGGCAGACAGAGGTCACCCACTACTCATTCAAAGTCAGTCACAAATAGAATAATGTCAGTGATCTAGAAGAGAAGGAGAAATGAGAAAGATGAAGGAAAGTAGCAGCTAAAGGAGCACTCTCGGTGTGCCAGGCACTCACCATATCATCTAATCATCACGGCACTTAGGGAATACTTTCTCCACTTGACAGGTTTGTAAACTGAGGCATCCATCCCCACCCCCACCCCCGGATTGTGGTTGTTTAGTCACTGAGGCATGTCTGACTCTTTTGTGACCCCATGGACTGTAGCCCATCAGGTACCTCTGTCCACAGGATTTTCAGGCAGGAATACTGGAGTGGGATGCCATTTCCTTTTCTTTCCGAACCCAGGGATTAAACCCAGGTCTCCTGCATTGACAGGTGGGTTCTTTACCACTGAGCCACCAGGGAAGCCTGCCTGCCCCAGGGTGCCTTACTAGTAGAAACAGAATTGGGATTCAAATGCAAGTCAGTCTGCTTCTAAAGCCCACGATTACTTTTCCCACCACCCCACCTGGGCTTGGTATCATTCATTTGAACTAGCGTGTTTACTGCTACAGCTTGCTCTTTTCAAAATGCGTGTCTATCTTTCAGGCACGCTTTTTAGCTTTGGGAATATTGAACAAGATCCTCAGGTACGGTTCTTTGCTCCTCCTTTTTGGAGTCCGCCATGGCAGCTCCCCCGCAGGTAGCAAACAGTCAGTGGTCCTCACTTTTGTATCTGTTACTTTTCATAGGCAGCATGGTCACAGATGAGATATTAACTAGAGTTACTGGTGACTCAAAGACAACTGAGTGGTCAGGCCTTGTCAGAACCATCCATCCTGGTTAGCACTGGGAACCTGGGGGTTCAGAGAATATGGGACAGAGCAGTTACTTTGCTCAGGGTCAGGTCAGAGAAACAATCCTAATTGGAACATGCCAATTCTCATAGGCGTGTGTGCTAAGTCGCTTCAGTTGTGTCTGACTCTTTGCAACCCCATGGACTATAGCCCGCCAGGCTCCTCTGTCCATGAGAGTCTCCAGGCAAGAATCCTTAACTGGGTTGCCATGCCCTCCTTCAGGGGCTCTTCCAACCCAGGATTCGAACCCGCATCGCGTTCATCTCCCGCACTGGCAGGCAGATTCTTTACCACTGGCGCCACCTGGGAAGCCCGGGTTCGTGTGTAAATGCTGAATGAAGCAAACATGACTTATGAGGCTAAGCATGTGTTGTCACATTTGGTGCCGATTATGGCAGTGAAGCAAAGACGAATGGACGTTCATTGAATTTTCTGTGGGTTAGTATCTGTGCTGGGCACACAGCATGTCTTATTCTCGTTATGCAAACCTAAGTGTTCGGGGCTCTGTGAGCTAGGGACAGTCCCATTTTCCAGCATCAAACTGAGACACAGAGAAGACGCTTACTGAGGACAAGGACACCTATGTCCCAGTCCTGGGTGGAGCTGGGCTTTGAAGCCAGGTCTGTGTGCCTCATCCTCGGGGGTCCCCACGCCATCCTCCAGCTGGGGAGAAGCTGCCGGGTCTGGTCCTGGTGAGGCACCCTGCTTCCATTTGTGAGGTACAGCAGTCCAAACAGGGCTGCCATGGCTGCCATACCCTCATGCTGGTTTTGGGCTCTTTCTGCCCAGACCGTCTGCCTGTCCTCCAAGACTCCTTTTCCCTCCCTGAGCTGGCATCTTCATCTTCACTCCAGACACCTGGGATGCCCACCGTCCTGCCATCCTACCATCCTCTTTTTATGCCTGCTGCTGCTGCTGCTAAGTCACTTCAGTTGTGTCCGACTCTGTGCGACCCCATAGATGGCAGTCCACCAGGCTCCCCCATCCCTGGGATTCTCCAGGCAAGAACACTGGAGTGGGTTGCCATTTCCTTCTCCAATGCATGAAAGTGAAAAGTGAAGTGAAGTCGCTCAGTCATGTCCAACCTTCAGTGACCCCGTGGACTGCAGCCTTCCAAGCTCCTCTGTCCATGGGATTTTCCAGGCAAGAGTACTGGAGTGGGGTTCCATTGCCTTCTCCGCTTTCTATACCTAGTGTCTGCTTAATCAGTGTCTGGAGTCAGTAAATGCACAGATGGTCTAAGGAGGAGGAGGAAGGGTCTGGTGACCTAACATGAAATCAAAAAGGTGCCCCAGATGGAGCTCGAAACCCAGAAGTTCCCGGTTCATTCAGAAGAGGAATCCTGATGAGGGAACCATTTCTGGATAGCCTCTGCCAGTATTTTGGAACGTGACAACCAGACAGCCGTAGAAACCAGGGGTGGAGTTCTATCCTTCCCTGAGGCCTTGCCGCAGTCCTGGTTCAGAGAGTCGCACAGCCACTGCTGTGGATGTTCCTGCCCTTTTGCACCTCCTCTGATGGAGCCCTCGGCTGCCTGTCTTCCATCCCTGGGGCAGTGCTACGGCGCAATCCTGGGTGCACAGATGCATCACAGAATGACTTATAAGCTGAATCCCTGGTTCATTTCCGAATGGGAAGGTCAGTGCCATTTCCCTCAGCGGGTTCAAAGACCAGATCCTCATAAAGGTAGGGCTTGCTGCTCATGGCGTCTTTAGCTGCACGTCTCAGTAGCCAGTTTAGCCAAAGCAGCCAAGGTCATGGCCTGAAGGGCCTCTTCTGAAGCTGTGAACCTCTCTCACTATGCTGCCTTGACTTACCTGCTGTGAAATGGATGCGCTTGGACATCTTCCACCACTGACACTTTGTGAGAGCTCCCTAGGTGGGAGAGAGCAGCCCGTCAACATCTCTCAGCACAGAATCCTTTGCCTCTTTGGATTCTAACCCTGATGGAGAAGCCGAGTGTGCAGCAAACGCTCCAGGGGTGAGAACAGACATTTGTTGAATACCTGTTATATGTCAACCACTGCGCTAGGCATTTCACAGTCCATTTAACCCTCACAACTTCCAGTGAGGTAAGCACTGTTATTTCTGATTCACAGATGGGGCCATGGAGCCTCAGAGAGGGTCAATGGCTTGAAGTCACACAGCTGGGAAGTGGGGGAGGCCGGAAATGAATCAAGGTCATCTGCTGCCAAGCCCGACTCCTTCCCACTGGGTTGAAATTAATAAGAATGACGGCAGCAAGAGCCACCATCGGTGGCGTGCTCGCTACACGCCTGACTTGTATTAGCTCACCGGATCACAGCAACAACCCAGTGAGAACAGGTACTATTATGGTTCAGATTTTACCCACGAGGAAACCAAGTCACAGAGCAGTGCTTTCAGAGTGAAGTGTTGTCCAGAAGTGGGTGTTCGGAACGTAAGCCCCAGCAATCTGTTACAGTTGGCTGCTCCGTCATAAATACCTCTTGTCTAAAATAAACACAAACCTTCTTCATAGGATGTACTTAATAATATTAATATTTGGCCACTGGTAATTAACTCCACGGTGCTCTTGCCACCCACTGGAGTTGGAATTCTTGTTGCTCTTAACAGCCTGGGCTAGCCATTTAGCTGTCCCTTGCCCTGGGAGACTTCTAATAGGTCAAAGGATCCTAGAGGTGGAATTCTGGATGTGAGGAGTCAAACAGGATAGAAGGGTATATAGTGGAAGAGAGCCGGCTCTGCAATCATACTGATGAGAGTCCAAGCCTGGTTGACCCACTCTGGATACTAAGTTACTTAACCTCTGCTTCAGTTTCCTAATGTATGAAATGGTCATCATAAGAGCCCATATCTCAGTGGACTATTGTAAGGGTTCACAGTCTCATAAGATGCTTATAATCAGAGGTGACTCAAAAATCAGGTGCCCAGTAACTGAACTGTTGTATTGTAGAATGTTTGTTGACAGAGTTGGACTTAAGAGGTGATCTAGTTCCACACTTTAATTTGCTGATATGGCCAGTGAGGCCCAGAGACAGGCAGTGATTGGCCCAAGACACACAGTATTTTGGTTTTCTGATTCTAGTGCCAAAGTTCTTTCTGATATTGCAGGTGCACTGGAGTGGGTTGCTGTTTCTGACTCCAGGGGCTCTTCCTAAACAAGGGATTGAACCCACATCTCCTGTGTCTCTGGCATTGGAAGCAGATTATTTACCACTGAGCTGCCTGGGAAGTCCCTCTGACACCACGCATAGACTATATTTAGAGCAGCCTCAGGAAGCCTGTATGTCAGCCTCACTTCTTTCTAGAAGTTCTAGTTATCTTTCAACCAGTTTTATGAATCTGATAATTTCGGCACCCATAGGTCTGATTCTTTTGTTCATTATTTTTGCTGTCTCTTGCTCATGGTGGCTCGTTGCCTCACGTGTTCTGTGAATTTTCATATCATGTGTTCATGATTGTTTTGTGGGGCTCCTTTGAGGCCTGAGCTGAACCCTGATTGATCCAGAAAGAATTTGCATTTGCTTAAGCTAGATGCCTGGAGGAATCACCAACTTGCGATTACTTTAAATTCAGTACTCAAATGGACTTAGGGTTCTTTTCTGGCCATAAGGTAATATGTATCAAGCACCAGATCCACGTGAGGACCACTTTGTGATTGGGAATTTTCATTCAAAAAAACCACGTGTGTGCTCAATTGTGTCAGACTTTTTGCGACCCTATGGACTGTAGCCTGCCAAGTTCCTCCATCCATGGGATTTTCCAAGCAAGAATACTGGAGGGGGTTGCCATTTCCCTCTCCAGGGGATCTTTCCAACCCAGGGATTGAACACGCATCTCCTGCGTTTATTGCATTGGCAGGTGGATTCTTTACCACTGCATCACCTGGGAAGCCTCATAAGAAACATTAAAATTTTTTCCTTTCTCTTCACTCATCCCCACAACCTAATTTCCCTTGCTGTCTTCTTTGGTGGGGTAGGATTTTGTGTTTTTCTGACTCACCTGTTCATTATGGCACACATGTCTCCTTTGGAAATCCTAACCCTAAGTGAGGTCTCAGTCTGACTTCTACCTTTTCAAGGACTTTGACTTTGCCTCTTTCCTTGACTCTTTAAAACTAAAATCCCCAGACCACCAAGGGCAGTCAGAGACTGTCTCCCAGGACTGTCCCCCACTCCCTGCTTGGGAACCTCTAGAGATTCAGGCTATCTTGTGGTCATCTTGACTTCTGAAAGTTTGCCTTCTCTTTCTTGACAGGTCAGCTCTCTATATTTTTAAAAAATTGTTTGTATGTTTATTTAATCCAGTATTTTTCCATGTCTTGCATTAGGAGAATTTCTTAGGGTAAATAAGCAGACATATTGTGGAAATAGAAGTTGAAAGTGGTCACCTCTATCTTTCTTTTGGTGTGAACATGAGGCTTCATTGGCTAAGATTTTCCTGATTATTATGGGTTGGCAGTTTACTATATTTTTGGTCCAGAGTCCATGGAGTGTGCCAAGAACACTGAGGGGCGGTTTCCATGCCACAGACCAAGTCCCTCTCAGTGGCATTGCCACTGCTCTCCTGAGATCTCACCCTGTGCTCATCTCAGCCCCACAGGCGCCGTGACCAGGAACATTACCTATCGGTGTTGTCATGAGAACTCTGGTTTTGTGATAAGTGCCCAGGAGGTACCACGTTCTGAAGGCAGGCCTACATGTCATTGCTATGATTCAGTTGTTCAGTGTGGTCCTTGAAAACGCTTTAGCCAAGCACAGCAGAGGCAGCGTGAGCAATCTTAATGTCATTGCCCTTGGATTCATTCACTCCCCAAACATTTACTGAACACCCACACCATGCTGTGCCCATGTTAGACCTTGGGATACAGAGACGGAGAAGGACAGGGACGTTTACATGGACAGTGACCATTGTCTGACCATTGCTTTGGCAGAAAGAAACTGGAGGTGGAAGGGGACTAACCCAACTTCCGATAGGGATGTCTAAGCAGACTTCTCATAGGAAGTGACAAGTGAGTCTATAAAGTATGAGAACCGATAGCAAATCTAAAAACGAAAAGACCATGACTCACCAGCTCCTTGAAAGAAAATATGAGCACCCCACTTGAGAACTGAGGGTCCAGCTGATTCTCCTTTCCTGGTCTTGGTTTAGGGGTAGATACTGCTTCGTCCACCTTGGGGATAACACTTTGAGAATCACTGGTGTAATTTACATATCCTTTGCAGGGACACTGTCATCCCCTAGAGGGCAAGACTGGTTCTTGGGGGTGAAAAAAATCTTAGTTATTATAGTGACTGTGGTCCTCTGAGGAGCCCAGTTCATAAGCAGAAATACACTGTATGTTCAGTATTAACATTTCACAGGAGGTAGAGGAGTTTGCCAGGGGTCAGGGAAGTCTATAAAGTCTCCTTAGCAATGGGTTTGGGGGGGCCGTGCAGCGTGATGTTGGGAAGGATTGTAATGAATAAAAAACTGAGAACCATTGATGTAACTGGATGAGCAAGAGCATTGGAGTCAGATATGCCTGTTCACAGCTGCCTCCCTCACAACCTGTGTGTGGCTGGGACTGTGCTCAGTCGCTAAGTCGTGTCCAGCTCTCTGCAGCCCTGTGGACTGTCACCCTCCAGGCTCCTCTGTCCATGGGGTTTTCCAGGTAAGAATATTGGAGTGGGTTGCCGTTTCCTTCTCCAGGGGATCTTCCCGACCCAGGGGTTGAAGCCTCATCGCCTGTACTGGCAGATGGATTCTTTACTGTTGAAACATTTGGGGAAGCCCCACAAGATGTATAATCTTGGGCAAAGGTACACCTCTCTCTGTGCCTCAGTNGAGGCTTATTAACTCCGTCCTGATGCACTTGCCCAGTCCTCCCCACCTCACTCAGTGAACCAGAAACCTGGGCACTCTCTTGATTCTGCCACCTCTTTGGTCCTGCACATCTAATCTCTCCAGGGCATCTGCTTTCCATCATCAATCTCTCCATCGTCTCTTTCCTGGGTCACCGCAGCAGGCTCCTCACTGTCTTCCTGCCTCTCTGCCTCTAGACATGCCCCTCCCAATGGGTGATGCATGCTCCAGCCCACAGTGATCTTCCCACAAAACAAATAAGATGAGGTTGCTTTCCACCTTAAACTCCCATGAAGGCTTCCTTTTGCCTTGAGGATAAAGTCAAACTTAAGCCCGTCTCTTCTCCACGCTTCTACAGCTTTCCGTGATCTCCGCAACTGCGTCAGCTATGATAGGGATTCATTTATCTGTCTTCCCCATCCACCCCTGGGCTCTCTAAGAGCAGAAATTCTGGTTTACTCATGTCAATATTCTGACATCTAACGGAACTTCTGACTTGAGGTAGGCATGCCCTAAATGTTTGCTTCCTCTTGTGTTTGAACAGTCGTCACAATTTCTGGGACTCTTTTGCCTTGTTTGTTTCTCAGTTTGACGTTGACCACTCTGAGCTGCAGACAGTAGCTGTTGTTCCCATTTGACAGATAGGAAACCTGAGGCTCAGTGGTGTGAAGTGATGATCTGATGATAAGTTCTACAGATGGCAGAACTGTATTGGCACACAGATCCTCCAAATGAGCCAGCACTAGAAGGCCATGAAGGCCAGACAGGTTACTATTGCTGGTGGTTCTCANACAGTAGCTGTTGTTCCCATTTGACAGATAGGAAACCTGAGGCTCAGTGGTGTGAAGTGATGATCTGATGATAAGTTCTACAGATGGCAGAACTGTATTGGCACACAGATCCTCCAAATGAGCCAGCACTAGAAGGCCATGAAGGCCAGACAGGTTACTATTGCTGGTGGTTCTCAAAGTATGGTCCCCTGACCACCAGCATCGGTATTGCTATTAGGAATTCAAATTTGGGGGCCCAGGCACATGATAGAATAGCAAGTGGCCCAGCCCAAACTTCCCGTCTGTCTTCCAGCCAAGATAGTGTTTTCTGTGTTGTCTAATGTCCTACTTCTAGGGCTACTCATGTTCTTCAGCCCTAGTTGTGGGCTCTGCTGTACCAGTTAGAAGGAAAGCTTCTTCCTACAGGCCCTCTGCAGTAGGCCTTTCCCCATAAAGTCAGAAAGCAACGTGGGGCATAGTAGTGCTCGACCTTCGAACATACTTCCTACCAGGACTGATTAAACCTGGTCTGACAAATGTCTCTCTGGAATGACTCTGAGTGTTGAGGTGGCCAGAGTATGAGTCCCTTGTAATGCCCCCAGTGAAGTGCCTCCAAGGCAAGATAATCCTGCAACGTGAACAGAAACTACATTGACAGGCACAAAATTCAGAGACTGTGCTTGTGCCTAGAGCGACAGCTTTGTCCTCTCGTGCGCTGCCTTGACTTTGAAGCATCTGTCAAGAATGATCAGCCTGGAATTGAAAGGCATCCGCGTGCCTGCTGAGCAAGAGAGAGGTGAGATGCACACAGACGTTCCCCCTGGTGGTTTTGCTGGGTGTTCACATCCCTTAAAGACACCAAGCATGGCTGCTGTGATGACGAGGGTTAAGCCTAGAAGGCCTGGCTTGCATCCTCAGGGTGTGGCCTTGAACGACCCTTGCCCTCTCTGGGCCAGATCTGCGAAGGTGCTAAATCTCCAAGGCCATTTTCGGCACTGATGTGTCACCTATGGCATGTCTGGGGGACACTAACTGCACTGGGTGGCTTTCTCCCAACTTCACGGATGAGCAATCTGATACTCAAGAACACAAGTCAACCCCAGCTGTTTCCGCTGAAACTGGATGGCCGTGGCCTCTGAAAGACAAGGAGCAGGGCAGGGGGGAGGTCGGTGTCCTCCTGAATCTCTGTCTTTCGCTCTGAAGGTCATCTTGTCCTTTCCAGTCTGCCTGTCCATTCCTCAGTGTCCCAGCTCACTGGTTCTCAGATTTCCCTGTGCACTAGAATCACCTGGAAGGCTAGCAAAACACAAACTGTTGAGCCTCTGCCCCAGTCTCTGATTCAGTAGGTCTAGGGTAAAGCCCCAGGCTCCCTTGGTGGCTCAGATGGTAAAGAATCCTCCTGCAACGTGGGAGATGTGAGTTCAGTCCCTGTGTTGGGAAGATCCCCTGGAGGAGGCCATGGCAACTCACTCCAGTATTCTTGCCTGGAGAATCCCCATGGGCAGAGGTGCCTGGAGGGCTACAGTCCACGGGGTCACAAAGAGTCGGACACGACTCAGCGCAGCACAGCACAGCAGCAGGGTAAAGCCCCAGAGTTTGCATTTCCCACAGGCTTCCGGGTGGTGCTGCTGCTCCTCTGCCAGCACAGTGAGGACGTCTGCTCTGCAGTGTGGTACCAGCAGCTTCTGTGGTACTTCTGCTCTCCTATGGCCTGTGATGGGAGCTCCCCCTCCTCAGGTGGCCCTTCCAGCCCTTGGGCAGACCTTCCCCACATGGAGTTTGTAACACCCGCTCTTACTAAGTCTCAGAATCCATGGCAAGTACAAATACTTGAGGTGAGAATAATCAGTTACCTCCGCTTGCCAGGCAGTAGGCCAAGCGCTTTACAGACAAAACTTCGTTAATCCCCTCCAACTATACAGGGATTAAAATATTCTTCCTGCCTCCCAGGATCACTGTAAAAATAAAAAGAATCAAAAATGTGAAAGTACTTTGGAACCTTATAAACTGTGAAGAGTTCTGGTTTTGTTTTTAAGCTTTATATTAATTTGCTAGGGCCACTATAGCAAAATACCACAGACTGGGTGTTTTAAACAACAGAATTTTTTTTTTTCAAAACTGTGGGGACTAGAAGTCCAAGATCAAAGTGCCAGCCACCAGGTTTGGTTTCTTCTGAGGCCCCTCTCCTTGGGTTACAGGTGGATGCATTCTCACTGTGTCCTTATTTGATCGTTCCTATGTTTGTGTCGTCCTAATCTCTTCTTTGGAGAAGGCGATGGCACCCCACTCCAGTACTCTTGCCTGGAAAATCCCATGGACTGAAGAGCCTGGTGGGCTGCGGTCCATGGGGTCGCGAAGAGTCAGACACGAATGAATGACTTCCCTTTCACTTTTCACTTTCATGCTTTGGAGAAGGAAATGGCAACCCACTCCAGTGTTCTTGCCTGAAGAATCCCATGGACAGAGGAGCCTGGTGGGCTCCAGTCCACGGGGTCGCAAACAATCAAAAATGACTGAATAGTCACATTAGTCACATTCTGAGGTGCTGGGGGTTAAAGTGTCAACATGTGAGTTTGGGGCAGACACAGTTCAACCCTTAACAAACTTCTAATGAAACTGATTAATGAGTAGCTGTGTGACCACAGAGATGGCACCATACCTCTCTGAACCTTGTTTTCTTCGTCAGGGCCCAGCTTGTAATACTTCTAGGCACAATGAAAGGATATAAATGGGGTAAAAAATATCTCAGCTTCCTGGGGAATTGGATAACAGAGAAGAAAGGTGATCAGGATGGAATCTGGCTGAGAATCAGAAGAGGAAGCCCATTGTCCAGGCATTACTTTGAGGCATAGGGCCCTAACTAAACACCAGGAAAAGGGAGTCTGCAGAGGGAGCCTGGCTTGGCCCCAGCATTCCAGACTTTTTGCAGGGCTTGGTGGTGGAGGCGAGAGGCAGGTCTCTTTGGGAGATAACCTGGGTAAATCTTTGCCAGCGTGCCCCTCCCCACCCCAACCTCTACCCTACCCCTATTCACCAGCTAATCTGTTACTCATTTGCAAGGCTTCTAAGCAGGGGGCCACCATCTTAGCCCCCTCTGTGAACTCCAGAGCCTCCCACAGAAGGGAGGAGTGGCAGGAGAAACTGGGCTTTGGAAACAAGCGAAATGCCTCTCAACAGGCACATCGTTAACTCAGTGCTTGTTCAGTGGAGCTTGCTGTCAGTGGCGGTATCATTATTATCTGCATTTACCGAGGAGTTTTGAGGAAAGTGGTGCACTTTACCTTCCTAGCTATCGCAGGGTTGGTACTATCACCCACCCCGTTTCATCAAAGCGAAAGCTGAGGTTTACAGAGTGTAAGTAGCTGCCCATGGCCACAAAACCTGTAAGTGACAGAGTTAGGTCTTGAGCTCAGATCTTTCTGAAGCAAAACATGCGTGCTTAACCGCTGTATTATGCTGAAATTAAAAAATCAAGTTGGAGAAGTATATTGAATGACAAAGGAAAATACCTCTGATGTCAGTGGGGAAAAAAAAAAGGCAAAATGCAGTATCTCAATTCTATAAATGTACGCATCTGTGAGTGTGTGTTATAGAGAAGAGAGAAATGAGGAAGAACAGACTAATATCAGTGGTTATTTCTAGTTGCTGAGATTACTTTTCAGTGTTTTCCATGATATCTAAAATAAATCTCTATTTTTAAATCAAAGGAAAAATGGATTTTTTTTTTTAAGTGGAAACAGGAGAAGGGATGTGGAAGAAACAGCCCGGGTGAGCCCCCCAGCTCTGACCCTCTCTTTCATGCAGACCTTCTCTGTTGTGTCTGGGTCTTTCTGAAGGGATCTTTCTGGGACTGGTGGGGGAGGTGAGGAGTTAGGCGTACCTGATTAGGGTTCTATTTTTGAAAGAGCCTTCTTGCACTGGCATCCCCAGAGATGGAGCGCGGTGTATTTTCCCCAAATAACCACTGCTATTTTTACTGGGCACCAATGAATGCACCCAGGGAGAGAGGGGGGAGAGGAGAGGACTGCACGCTTCCGCAGACCCTGCAGGTCCTGAGCTGGGTCTCAGTCCCCGTCTTCAGAGGTGCGTGCCTGGGAAGTTGCCCACCAGCCCCGCTGGACCCTCGGTTGGTGCACAGGACCCCTGGTGTCCCTTCCGCTGTGAGGGCGGGCTGGGGGGCCAACCTGAGGGGACTTTACACCCTTGAATGACATGCTCTTTCCAAGTGTCATCAGCTGCTGGGGCAGGAGATGCCTGGATTTGGTGTCTCTTTGCAGAGGCAGGAAAACAGGAAGAGGAGAATTAATGTCTAGAGCCAAAGCCTCCAGGATGTCTGTGAAAAGTTTTATCAATGGGCTGAAGCTAATAGAGATTAGACAGAATCATGGATCTGGAAGAAGGCATGGCAGCCCACTCCAGTATTCTTGCCTGGAGGATCCCAGGAACAGAGGAGCCTGGCGGGCTACAGTCCATGGGGTTGCAAAGAATCAGACAGGACTGAGGGCAGCCCAGCACAGCTCACAGAATCATAGATTCTTGGTCTGCCAGGGCACCTCATCTGGTCGTCCTGCAGGGGGCGCTGTCCAGCCCTGGCCTTGTACTCCTGCAGAGCAGGGCACTTCCCCTGGGAGAGCTTGTCCCATTTCCGGGAGTGAGTTGGTTGTTTACAGCTTTGCTCCAAGTGGCTTATCCTCTGCCCAGCGCAGGTAATGATTAAACATGAAAATGGTGACAGTGAACTTGAACGGCCTGCTCTCCACAATATCAGGTATCGTCACGCGCATTCCAGCTCTACCCTCTCATTTAACCTTCACAAGGGTGTTCTAGTTAGATACGCTGTTATTCCTATTTTGTAGGTGAGGCTGAAACAATGCCATAATAATAATACCAAATGTTTATGAACTACTTAATGTGTTCCAGGTACTCTTCTGAGTGGTTTGCATGAATTGAGTGAGACAAAGTGAAAGTGTTAGTCACTCAGCTGTATCTGGTTCTTTGTGACCCCACGGACTGTAGACCACCCACCAGGCTCCTCTGTGTATGGCATTCTCCAGACAAGAATACCAGAGTGTATAGCCATTCCCTTCTCCAGGGGAATCTTCCCGACCCAGGGATCGAACCTGGGTCTCCTTCATTGCAGGCAGATTCTATATCATCTGAGCCACCAGGAAGCTCTTGCGTGAATTAACTAATTGAATTGTCACAAAAACTCTTGGAAGATAGCATTATCTCCAATTGGGGATTCCAAGTCACAGAGATATTACGTACATAACCCAGAGTCACAGAGCTTGTAAGCGGCTGAGGCAGGATTTGAACCCTGGCACTTCAGTTCTAGCAGCGGTGTTCTTTGACCAAGGCTGTGGTTCCCCGACCTTCCTCTCCATGGATTTTCGTGTCATGAATGTCATCCTACCTCCTTTTCTGCTCTCATTCTGACCACTCTTCCCTCTTTTGTCTCTCACACACCATGCTCTATCTTCAAATTCCCACCCTCAGCCCTGCACTCATAGTGGCAGCTCCCTGAGGGCAGGGTGGTACCACCACCTGCCTCACTGCAGTGATGGACACAAAGTAGGTGCTCAGTAAATAATCGTTACTAAACGTACGAAGGTGGGGCTAGAAAACCAGGAGGCACAGATGTGAATGAAAACAGATGGGTCAGCTCCCACCGACTCATCCCACTGTACTGAGAACACATCTGTGTTGCCATGAGTCTGGAGATTGTCTCCAGGTGTCAGTCATCCATCTGAACCGGGAGAGGACTGAGACAGAAAAGGGAAGAGTGAAGAATTAAGCAGAGGCTCTCAGCCCAGCTGGTCTCTGGAATCCCCTGGGGAGCTTAACAGACACCCTGGCCTGTGCCACCAAACCCTGGCCAGTGGAGCCAGCACCTCTGACAGCAGGACCTGGGCACTAGCACATTTTACATTCCATTTCCTCAGCCTGACGCTCACAGATGGCATTTGAAGGCCAGGCTGTCCAGAGAGAAGACTTTCCTAGAATGGCCTAGTGTGGTCCTCATTGCCCCAGGGGCTCCTCTGAACATCGCAGGTCCAGTCAAAGGACCTGAACTTGCAGAAATCAAAGATTAGGACGGCAGTCACAAAGATTAGGGCAGAGTCACATCTCCAGCATTTAATAATAACAGCTACCAGTTTTGGTTTTGAGTAAACAATGTGTGAGGCCTTTGCCATCATCCTCTTAGGTGGCCAAGGTGAATGCTACAATCGATGGTGATGGAGGTTTTCAGGAGGAGAATGCCTAGACCACACAACTGCAACAGAGAAGGGGTGGAGCCCAAGTTTGAACCTGGGTCTCTGCGAGCCCCGAGCATGTGCCCCCGGGGACCTGCATGGTGTACAACGTGCATCTTTGTCTTGCTGCATGGAGCACACAGTCCACAGGAAAGGCTTCTGGCCTCATGACTAACAAGACTCTGGAAAAAAAAATCCTGATGGGAAGCCTGCTACATTTACACTCCGATTTAGGAGCCAAGAAAGTCGGGTTTCCCCTCACAGGCCTCCCCCAGGAAAACAATGCATTTTACGTGGCTCCCAAATTGCTAAGCTATTTCACTGCTTCAGAGCGAAATAGCTTGGGGGGAGCTATGGGCCCTTAATGCCCTGAACATCAAAACTAAATGCCAGATGGGAAAATGAAATCGCAGGAGGTTATGGGACATGGTGGTGGGTAGTGGGGACGTCGGCTGTTACATGGGAATAGTTTGTGGTGGATGGACCATGGGGAGCTTGCAGAGCCTGGATTTCTGGGTGGGTCTGGGAGGCTGTGTAGTACCGCGTCTGCTGTCAGAGAGACCTGGTAGAAACGCAGCCCATGAGGAGTGCTCCTGTGGTGACCTGCCTGTGAGAATTAAGTGTAAATAAAGCACCTTGTCGGCAGAAGGTTCTGAGTGGCTGCTGGGAAATGCCGACGGCAGAGCCCAGCCTGGGAACTTCTGATTCCGATGGCCCCGGGGGACGGTGGGTGCCGGGTGGTCGCCATGGGGCCCCAGTATGTGAACAACCAGAGCCGAGGAGCCCTGCCTGATTCCCCGGTTCCCGTCCCTCCTCCACGCTCTGTCCACTCAGGGTCCCGGGTTCCTCCGCTCTCAGATGCGCGTGACATTTTGTGAGGAAGCAATCCCCCAAACACTCCGGGTGACACAGCCGTGCTCTCACTAAACTGGGGAGCGACTGGGAACAGCCCCAGCTGTTTTCACTCAGAACTTGGCCGCAAAGAGGACCCAGAGCCAGCCCCGTTTTCTAGTTGGCACAGGAGAAAAAGTCCCCGGAAAGGCCCTGCAGTCGGCATGGAACCCCCCAGGCCCAGAGCCTTGCTTCTTTCCGCTGAAATCCCATCACCCCGGGCAGCTATGGACCACACCCCAGACACACATGGCTTGGCCTTTGGACGCAGAAAGTTCCTGCATTCCGGGGACCTAGGCTGCTGCCACAGGGAGGCTGGTTGGAAGGTTCTAGAAATGCGGGTAAGGCAAGCCCTGGGCCAAGCCTATCACAGCAGAGACAAAGCCGCAGCTCCCGAGAAGGCAGAGCCAGCGCTCCGGCCTCCGTAGCCTTCTGTTTGCTGAGTGCTGTGGTGGGGGAGGAAGCCTGAGAACAAGGAGCCCGAGGGCCTGCACTTTCAGGAGACGTGCAGAGCGATTCCCGACCCCCGCGTGTTCCCAGTGACGGTGGCCGCCGCTGAGAGCACCTAGCAGGCCTGACCCCTCAGACACGGTCACTCCCCCTACACACACACACACACACCCGGAGGCTTAAGGGACCACAGAACACAGAACACTCCCCTCACACACACACACACACACACACACACACACACCCGGAGGCTTAAGGGACCACAGAACACAGAACACTCCCCTCACACACACACACACACACACACACACACACACACCCCTGACCCCTCAGACACAGTCACTCCCCTTACACACACACACACACGGACACACACATACACACACATACCTGGAGGCTCAAAGGACCACAGAACACTCCCCCGACACACACACACACCTGATCCCTCAGACGCGGTCACTCCCCTGACACACACACACACACACACACACACACACACACACACACCCTGACCCCTCAGACTTGGTCACTCCCCTGACATACACACACACACACACCGGAAGAGCAGGGGACCACAGAACACTCCCCTGACACACACACACACACACACACACCTGACCCCTCAGACGCGGTCACTCCCCAGACACACACACACACGGAGGCTCAAGGGACCACAGAACACTCCCCCGACACACACATACACACACACACACACACACACCCCTACCTGGAGGCTCAAGGGACCACAGAACCAGTCACTGGTGGGACTTGTGCTTTTAAGAATTGTGGGCAGCTGCTTTCAGACCCTCTTCTCATCTGATCTTTTCGACAAGCCTACGAGATGGGCAGAGGAGAGGTGGTCATCCCTGCTTTAGAGATGAGGAAGGGACTTTCCCGCGGTCCTGGGGTTAGGACTCCATGCTCCCATTGCAGGGACACAGGTTCAGTCCCTGGTCAGGAACTTGAGGTCCCGCGTGCTACGCAGGGTGACACACGCACACAGTGAGGGCACCTGAGACTCAGACACGGTGATTGCTCCAGGTGTCACCAGGAACATAGGAGCCCCAGGGCCGGACCTGCGGCCGGGCCTGGGGGTTAAGATCCGAGTTTCCCCTCCGGAGCCCAGGCGGGTGGCGTGTTCCCTGCTCTCCACCAGCCGTGCCCACCTCTGGACACCTCAGTGGCCAAGCTGCCCCCGGCACCAGACATTGCCATTCTTCATCCTCTCCTGAAACCCACCCTGGTGACCGTGTTCTAGCTGGTGACCCTGGACAGCCTGATTACCCCGGCCTCTCTCAGTTTTTGTTTTCCTGCAAAGGAGAGACAGGAGAGCCCACTTCCAGGGTCACTAGAGAACAAATGAGGTGATCGTCCAGGTACCTCCGGCAGGGCCCCTGCTTGGCAAATGGCCAGGCCTCCTGCTGCGGGCCACTGGATGATCACTGGATCAGAGAAACTCATCTCACACAGTGTCATCTGACCCAGCCCTTCACTTTGAGGAGGAAACTGGGAGCGAAAGGGGACAGTGCCTTGTCTGGGGTCACACGGCAAGTGGAGGCCAGGCCGAATGGTCCTCAGACTCCTGTGTCCTGATCCCTAGTCCAGCACTCCACACACCACGGCAGATAACACCCTAGCCCTGGGGAATGGACGACACAGGGGACCAGATCTGGGAAAGATACCCCTACCTTAAACCCCTAAAATCAAAACTGTCCTGGTGGGTGGCAGCGTCCTGGTGCTGCTGGTGGTGTTGGCGGGGAGCAGGTAGGAAATCTCCACTGGCTGTGTGTCCAGCCCCCTCACGGCCTGTGCAGGGTCCTGGGAGCTGAGAGGTATGGAGAGCAAGCAGACCCGTGACAGCCTGCGTGGCTTCTTACTGGCACTAGTGGTAAAGAACCTGCCTGCCAATGCAGGAGACATAAGAAATATGGGTTCAGTCCCTGAGTCAGGAAGATCCCTTGGAGGAGGGCATGGCAACCCACACTGGTGTTCTTGCCTGGAGAATCCCAGGGACAAAGGAGCCTGGTAGGCTACAGTCCATGGGGTCACAAAGAGTTGGACATGACTGAAACAAAGCAACTTAGCATGTATGCATGCATGTGTGGCTTCTGGTACCTTCTGCAGCATCCTGGAACCCCTACCCTGACCCCCAGCTTACTGGGAAAGGGTCACAAGCCAGGAACTTGAAGCTGATGACTGAGAGGGGTGGTTGCCACTCTTTCCCTATAGAGAAAGTAAACACCATTCCTGGATTTGTCTCCAAAACATTTTTTTTTTTTTTTAAATACCTGAGATACTCAGATGCAGACTCTGTACTGAAAATCTTTTTTTAAACCATAATTATAATTAAACCTGCTTTGCAACATGAAAAAAAATCACACTCCTTGAATTGTACCACCTATTTGAATTATTTACATTTTTCTGATTCCTTACACATTTATTCTAGCACAGACTATATCTGTGTTTGAAGGGACAGTCTGTAGTCTGTATAAGGGTCTTCTGGATGCTTGGTGGGGAGGCTTAGGGGGAGAGTAGTCTAGAGAGTCTGACACTCATTTGTTATAAAAATAAATCCTGAGCATCTACTCTCTATCAGGCTCTGTTTGAGGTCCTTGAGAGTCTTACAGAAAAGTCAGACTTCCAAAGAGGGCAAGGAGAGGAAAGAGAAGGCAGGCTGCCTTTATGGGCCACCTACTATGCGGAAGGCCTGATGCAGAGCGCGCTATACACCTCATCGCATGGAAGCAGGGATTCTTAGCCCATTTTACATATGAGGAAGCTGAGACCCCAAGGCAAAGTCAGCGCCTAGGGCAGTGTAACTGGTAGCTGGCAAGAGGCCGGCTCGCAGAAGTGGGAGCTTGTGCCTGTTTCGCAGGAAAATCTGATCATCTTTTTTTTTTTTTCTCTGTATACCCAATTAATACTTTTAATTTACATTTATATGCACATATACAGAATTTTTTTCCCAACATAAATTGTATCACACCATGTTTTGTTTTGTAACTTGCCCTTTTCACTAAACTACTTATTTTGATCATCTTTTTAAAAGCTCTGGTGGCATCTACCAAGTAAGATAAACACACAAACAGTGAACATCCTGTGGTGGGGATAAAGCTATGAGACTTTTTGCCTCCAGCTATAGCAGGACCAAGAAGGGAGAGACCAATGTTGCCAGGATTGAAGACTCCAGAAGACTGCCCAGAGGGGCCCCATTTCAGTGAATTAGAAAGTAGAACTGTTCATCGTTCAGTCGAGTCTGACTCTTTGCAACCCCATGGACTGTAGCCCACCAGGCTCCTCTGTCCATGGGATTCTCTAGGCAAGAGGACTGGAATGGGATGCCATTCCCTTCTCCACGGGATCTTCCTGACCCAGGGATCAAACCCAGGTATCCTGCATTGCAGGCAGATTATTTACTGTCTGAACCAGCAGGCAGTAGAGTAGAAATCATCTCTAAATCCTGCGAGGTGTGGGGAATCCGGCCTCCATTATAGTAAGTGACTGACTACTTACTGTGGCCTTTCCTCTGAGCACCAGTGGTCTGGACATCCCACCACACTCCGTGATCGGACACTAAGACCAGGAGCATCTGCCCACACAAGTCTGGACCCAGCCAAGCCCAAGCAATTCTGAGCAATTTCTGATGTTACACTCTTAGGCCTCTTTCTCCTGTTATTCATGCCAACTGTGAAACTGGTCAATATTAGCTTTTGGTTCCATCTCAAATCGGAGTAAAAATCCATTTTGCAAATATTTGTTGAGGCCCTACCACTTATACAGGCACTACGTACCCAGGGTATGAAAAGATGGGTAAGACCAAAAGTTTGGACTTCGAGGGGCTCTTAATCGAGGAGGAAGAAGAGAGCTAATTCCTATTTAAAAAGCTGTCACGGGCATCACAGGACCATTTGGAAAAGAGATGTTTGATGGGTTCTCCTGCCGCTGCTTCAGGAGCGCCTGCTCCCAGCTCAGCCCCGGACGGCTGCACTTGCAGCTCCCTACCTGCTCCTCTGATGCCCCGTCTCCTTCTGCATCCTCCCCTCCTCCCTTCTTCCCTGTCTTCACTCTCTTTCTGCTCTCCTCCCTGCTTCTGTTTTATCTTACCCTCCGTCTTCCCCTTGTGGTACCACAGCCTGGTCCCTTTGTGCTTTGTTCAGTCAGTCGTGTCTGACTCTGCGACCGTCTGGACTGCAGCACACCCAGGCTTCCTGGTCCCTACTTGGAAGAAACGCACACTCTACTTCCTAAAAATTAGAAACACAGACATGTAACTGTGAAAAAGGGGTCTTCCCTGGTGACTCACTGGTAAAGAACCTGCCTGCCAATGCAGGAGACACAGGAGACAAGGGTTCAATCCCTGGGTGAGGAAGATCCCCTGGAGAAGGAAATGGCAACCCATGCCAGTATTCTTGCTGGAAGAATCCCATGGACAGAGGAGCCTGGTGGGCTCCAGTCCATGGGGTTGCAAAGAGTTGGACATGACTGAGCAACTGAGCATGCGTGCAGCTATGAAAAAATATTTGTGAGATGAAGGAGAAGGGGAAAACTGTGGGAACTCAGAGGAGGGCTGTCAATGGAAGGAGAGAAAGGACCTAGTATTTGTCAAGAACCTCCTCCATGCTGGGGGTTTACGTATATTATGTCACTTCCCGGCTGCTCTTGATAGATTTGTTTGGATGTGGAAATTGAGACTAAATTGAGTTCAAGTAACTTGCCCAAGATAACCAATTATGAATACATAAAGTTTTGCATTCCACATAAACATCCATATTTACATTCATGTGAAGTGGTGTTTTCAATGACTTGCTGATATGTGAAACTGATAGCCCATTGGGATTTACCTCATCTGTTCCCTGCTTCCTCTTCCATCCCCTTGTAGGAAGTTAGTTTGAGAAAGTAGCAGGACTATCAAGGTCAGGAGGAATTATGCAAATGCCCTGACGAATATTTTTACATTCCCTAAAATTCAACAATGAAAAAAAGGAGTCCCATGTAAGGAACTAGGACAGTTGTTTTAATACCGGTGGATTTCACACTAATAATTTCCCTGAGCCCTAGGAGTTCTTTAGGCTATCCTGCCTCATAAGGTCAAGAGAGGTTTAAATAATTATTTTGCATGTTTGCAGGAAATACATATGCTAAATGTCCTCATATCTGAGCCTCCAAGTATTGACCACACNGTGGATTTCACACTAATAATTTCCCTGAGCCCTAGGAGTTCTTTAGGCTATCCTGCCTCATAAGGTCAAGAGAGGTTTAAATAATTATTTTGCATGTTTGCAGGAAATACATATGCTAAATGTCCTCATATCTGAGCCTCCAAGTATTGACCACACTTCTG
Organism: Neotragus moschatus; assembly: GCA_006410615.1. Lineage (NCBI taxonomy): Eukaryota > Metazoa > Chordata > Mammalia > Artiodactyla > Bovidae > Neotragus > Neotragus moschatus. The sequence goes on from SJYA01003128.1 coordinate 173,742, forward strand.
AGGTTAGGACTTGGATCCGCCAGCTGCCAGGGGTTAAACCGGCCTGGATCAGACACAGAGCTCAGCCCCAGGCGGCCCCTCCTCCCTTCTCCCCGGCCCCTCCTCGGAGGCCTTTCTGCCTTCTCTTCTGCGTTCTCCCCTCCTCTCTCCTCTTCTTCTCCATCTCCACTCCCTTTCTGCTCTCCTGCTTCTTCTCTTTATTTTGCCTTCTGTCTTTCCCTCATCCTCCTCTCCTCCCTCCTCAACCTCTTTGCCTTCCTCCTTTGTCTTCCTCTCTCCATCCCCATCTCCTCTCCTTCCCTTTCCCCCACCTCTGTTTTCCCTTCTTTCTTCGTCATCTCTTCTCTACCACGACTCCATTGAAACCCTCCAATCTAGTGGCTTATAAGCTGAGGCTCTTAATTCCCTGCCAGGTCTGTACATAAGTTTAAAGAGTTTATTGAGCCTGGAAGTGGAATTCAGCATCCTGCATTCATGGGCAGAGATGTCTTTTCCTGGGGAGAAGTTGCACACCTTTGACTAGGTTCTGAGATTCCTAGACCCGGGCTCATTGCTTCTTTTTTCAGTTCTTAGTCTCCAGGTCATTGTTTCCTGGTCATCCCACAACAAGGGAGATTCGCCATGTACGTATAATTGATTGAAAACTTTGCAACTGCTTCGGAAGTATGAGCACCTCCAGCCATTGGGTGGATTAAATAAGATCTCGTGGATCAGTGTTCTGCATCTATCAGTGCTTGATAACGGTTACTTTCCATCCCCACCCCCAGTCAGAGAAGGCACTAGCACCCCACTCCAGTGCTCTTGCCTGGACAATCCTATGGACGGAGGAGCCTGGTGGGCTACAGTTCATGGGGTCACAACTGAGTGACTTCACTTTCACTTTTCACTTTCATGCATTGGAGAAGGCAATGGCAACCCACTCCAGTGATCTTGCCTGGAGAATCCCAGGGACAGGGGAGCCTGGTGGGCTGCTGTCTATGGGGTCGCAGAGTTGGACGTGACTGAAGCGACTTGGCAGCAGCAGCAGCACCCCCAGTCTACAATGAAACACCGTTCTCTGCAGATGAATAGAATGGCTTATCGTTTGCTAGAGCTGCTATAACCAAGCGGCACAGACTGAGTCATGGAAACAGCAGTTGCATTTTACCACAGTTCTGGAGGCTGGAAGTCCAGATCGAGGTGTTGGCAGGGTGCGTCCCTTCGGGGGCTTCTCTCCTTGGCTGTAGGTGGCTGCCTCCCCTCAGTGTCCTCACATGGTCCTTCTTCCTATGAGTCTGTATTCTAGGCTCCTGTTCTCTCCGTTTTTCCTTTTGGCCATACCGAGAAGCACGTGGAACTTAGTTCACTGACCAAGGGTCGAACCCACATCCTCTGCGGTGGAAGCACAGAGTCTTAACCACTGAGCCACTGGGGAAGCCCCTAATCTCCTCTTCTTAAAAGGACACCTGCCGTACTGGGTTAGAGCCCACTCATATGATCTCATTTTACCTCTTTAAAACCATATCTCCGAATGAAGTCACAGTCTGAGATAATGAGGATTAGAACTTCGACTTCACCTGAATTTGGGGTTGTGTTTTTTTAGTCGATAAGCATGCCTGACTCTTTGCCATCCCATGGACTGTAGCCCACCAGGCTCCTCTGTCCATGGGATTTTCCAGGCAAGAATACTGGTGCGGGTTGCCACTTCCTTCTCCAGAGGATCTGCCTGACTGACCCAGGGATAGAATCCTCATCTCCTGCATTGGCAGGTGGATTATATACCTCTGGGCCAGTGGGGGAGAGGGTACACCATTTAGCCCATAGCCAACGAGGTGGAATCCCTCGCTTGTATGGTCTCAGCAGAGCCCTGCTGAGGAGGCAGGCACAGGGAGGGGAGAGGTGGCCAAAGGCGATCAACTGGAAACTCTTGCACTTAGAACTTGGTCTTCATTCAAACCACTATTGGCAGAAGGTTATTTAGGAAGCACTTTCTGGCTGAGTAGGCCCAGGATTAATTATTAAGGACCCATCCACGGACCTGGCAGGAGTCATGGCAACCACACGAGCAACAGCAGGCTGACGTGGCGGCCTGGTCTTCCTGACAGATAGGAAGAGGCTGTGTTTTATTTATATATGCAGCTATTCTTAGTCTTGTACTTCCCTTTATCCCCAGTGGAAAGAATTATTGCAACGCTCTATCTTGAACCCCTCTCATGGTCAAATTAATAGATGGGGTTCAGGTCATTGCCCTGGAGTTCAGGAGCCTGGGTGTATTAACCCCAATGCATTAGCAGATCATTAGAGCTGTGTGTGTAAAAGTTTAACATCCAGAACAGGAAGGGGAGGGAGGGTGGGAAGGGACAGGGGCACTGGAGCTATAAAGCATATTTAAAGATTTCATATGAATATACCCCTCTCTTGTCAGAATATGGTTAACAAAATCCTTCCTGTNGGGGAGGGGGGGGGGGGGGGGGAAGGGACAGGGGCACTGGAGCTATAAAGCATATTTAAAGATTTCATATGAATATACCCCTCTCTTGTCAGAATATGGTTAACAAAATCCTTCCTGTAACATCACCTGCCATGTAACTACATGAGCTAAAGAGACTCTTTTGCCAAAGCCAATAGCTGGAGAATCAGACTCCATGGGGCTGTTTCAGATGCAATGAATTAGACCTGCATGCTTAATAATATACATTGGGTGCAGGTGAATCAATAATCTCGGTGCATTCAAGTGTAGGTGCAAAGTCGTTTATTCCAGGAACCACAACCCATGCTGTGTATTTGCATAATTCTATGACCTTAGGTGATTTCTTTTGAAAATTTGAGGTGATAAGAGTCTCTCTCCTCTCATTGTCCCACCCCATGGTCCAGTGTTTAGTTTTCCCAGATTGCCGGCCTCATGGATAGTAAACTAATCGATAACTTCACTACGCTCTGCTTTTCTCTGTCATGCAGACTGGCCCTGGATTCCTGCCGTGAGGCATTACAGTGTGAAGGGCAAGGTTCACCCCTGACTAGCTGTTTTGCTTTGGTTATGTCATTTACTTTTCCCAGCCTCATCTGTGAAATGAAGATAAGATACCTGCATATGGAATTGCTACAAGGATTAGAGAGAGCATGTGAAGCCTCTTCTGTAGTGCCTGGTGTACCAGTTGCTTGACAAATAAATGCAATTATTCTTGCAAGGCTCTGTAGATGGTGTAGAGGGGTGGAAGGGGCACTCAGGGCAAGAAGTACCCAGAGTCCTGTGTCCTCTCTGTTACCCAGAGCCCCTCACTCTGAGCTACAGCTGCCAGCCTAGAAACTAAAGCTATTATTAACTTGGCCAACTACAAGAATGAAGCTTGGCAAGATGGCAGTAATGAACTCATCCAAGACGTGAGAGCATTATTAACTTTGTGATATAGAAGAAAAAATACAGTTTTGCTGTTAGGAAGATTTGGGTTCAGATCCTAGCTTCTGCCACCTTATCTTGGGCACCTCATTTCCATGAGGCTTGGCTTCCTCATCTTTAAAAGGTAGATAGATACTGTTTTCTGGGAAAGACGGTTGGCACAATTAAATCTTCTACACATGTCGAGTACGCCCTTTAGTTCCTGGCACAGAAAAGACACTCAAACCTGGTGACTACATTATCGTCATCATCATTTTGCTGAATGCTACCTCACTGGCAGTTGTTTCTGGAGATTTTGCGAAATCACATCAGGAAGAATTGTGAAAAGGAGAAGAATTCTGTAAAAGGAAGGACTCTCTGTTGCCTTGTTGCTGTTTTCTAAGCCAAAGCACTCTTTCCGAGGACTGCTAAGGTTTGCGATTCCATCAGAACTAAACATTTGGCAATGAGCACGGCCAGCTGTGCCCCAAACCTTCGTTAATTAATTAGTCATTTTTCAAATGGTCCAAACATATGAAAATTAAGTGGTGTGTAGGCAGTACTCAAGGTGAATAGGCTTTCTGTGGAAAATCCAACATTGATTGGCTCCTTCTGGCACCAGGAGTCAAATGGTACCAAGCCAGCTTCTCCTGGTGCAGTACGGAAACTGGCCATTTAACTGGACCCAGTCAAACTGTTAGGACTTCCCTGTAGCTCAAGTGGTAAAGAGTCTGTCTGCGATGCAGGAGACCAGGGTTCAATCCCTGGGTTGAGAAGATCCTCTGGAAAAGGGAATAGCAATCCACTCTAGTATTCTTGCCTGGAGAATTCCATGGACAGAGAGGCCTGGCAGGCTATAGTTCATGGGGTCACAAATAGCCACTGCCTCAGATATGAGGCCATAAGCTTCTGTTTTGTCACTTTTTGAGTCAGGGGCCAAGAGGTAAAGAACTCTTTGATTTTATTCATATATGTTTAAAGTTGTTTTTTTTTTTTTTTTTCATTTCAAAGAAATATATAGATTGGCTTGGCTAGGATATAAGACATAAACATTCCTTTATACCTTAGAATGAGATATTGAGTCTCATTTATTTTTAAAATTTTTATAAATGGGAGTAAAATATGTGGAAGATAAATTTCATCATTTTAACCATTTTTAAGTGCTCAGCTCTGTGATTGTATGTACTCACACTGTTGTGCAGCCATCAGTCACCCATGTTTAGAACTCTTTTCACCTTCCAAATGGAAACTCTACATCCGCTGAACAATTACTCCCCCTTCTGCCCTTTTCCCAGCCCCCTGCAACCGCTGTTCTGCTTTCTATCTCTAATATGATGAGTCTGGTACTTCCCGTAAGTGGAATCGTATGTTATCTGTTCCTTGGTGACTGACTCATACTGAAGCACAATGAAGTCACCACGATGTTCTCAAGGTTCATCCACCTGGTATCGTGTCAGAATTTTCTTCTTTTTTTAAGGCTGGATAATACTTTATTGTATGCACATACTGAATATTGTTTATCCAGTCATCTGTTGATGCGCACGCAGGTTGCTTTTCACCTTTTGGCTGTTGTGAATAACGCGCCTGAAACCATGGGTCTACAGTTATCTGTTCAAGCCCCTGCTTTTTGTTATAAACACAGAGGTAAAACTGCCAGATCAGATGGTAATTCTATTTTTACGTTTTTGAGGAACTGCCTTACCATTTTCCACAGTGGCTATGCAGCTTTACATTTACACCAGCAACACACAGGGGCTTCCAGTTTTTCTACACCCTTGCCAACATTTGGTATACTCTGGTTTTGGTAATACCAGATATTACCCTAATGAGATACCCTAATGAGTATCGAGATTTGTGTGTTTGTTCAATTTTTCCTTTTTTAAATTAACAGATGTCATTTTAGTCATCGTCGTTTTTAGGTTCACAACAAAACTGAGGAGAAAATTAAGTTCTCGGGTACTCCGTCCCTGCCTCCTCCGCACGCGCACACCCTTGTTCACTATCATCAGCATCTTCTGCCACTGATGCATTTATCACAACAGATGACCCTACGCTGACACATCGTCATCCCCAGCCTCCATTTACATCAGGGTCCACTCACGGCGCTGTACGTTCTGTGGGTTTCGACAGGTGTATAATGACATCTTTCCACTAGTATAATATCAAACAGAATGAATTCACTGTCCTGTAAATTCTTCATGCCTTACCTGTTCATCCCTCTTTCCCCCAACCCTAGAAACTACTGATCTTCTTACTCTCTCCTTAGTTTTTTGCTTTCTCCGGAATGTCATGTGGTTAAGAATCTTGCAGTATTTAGCCTTCCCAAATTGGATTCTTTCACTTAGGAATAAGCATTAAGCATGGAAGGAAATGGCAACCCGCTCCGGTATTCTTGCCTGGAGAACCCCATGGACAGAGAAGTCTGGCAGGGATGGCAAAGAGTCAGACATGGCTGAGTGACTTAATACTTTCACTTTCTTTCCATAGCCGGATAACTCATTTCATTTTAGCACTGAATAACAATCCATTGTCTGCATGAATCGATTTATTTAACCATTCACCTGCTGAAGGATATCTTGGTTGCTTCCAAATTTTGGCAACCATAAATACGGCTGCTATAAACCTCCCTGTGCAGGTTTTTCTGTGGACATAAGTTTTAATTCGTTTGAGTAAATAGCGGAGAACACAACTGCTGAATTGTATGATAAGAATATACATAGTTTTGTAAGAAGCCTCAAAACTGTCTTCCAGAATGGCTGTGCTCCTTTGTGCTCCCATCAGCATGAATGGGAGTTCCTGCTGCTCCGTATCTTCACTCGCATTTGATGTTGTCACTGTTCTGAATATTGGCCATGGTAATAAATGTGTGGTAGTATCTTGTAACTTATTTACAGTTCTCTAATGACATATGGTGTTGCACATCTTTTCATATGTTAACTTCTTATCTGTATATTTTCTTTTTGAGATGTCTATCCAAGTCTTCCAATGTTTTAATTGGATTATTTATTTTCCTATTGTTGACTTTTTAGAACTCTTTGTCTGTTTTGGATAACAGTCCTTTATCAGATGTGTCTTTTGCAATTATCTTCTCCCAGTGTATATCTCGTCCTTCTCTTTGATTAACATTGTATTTCACAAAACATTTAAACGAAGTCCACCTTATCAGTTTTTCCTTTCACAGATTGTGTGCTGTAGTTGTATCTAAAGAGTCATCATCATCCCCAAGTTCACCTAGATTTTCTCCTATTATCATCTAGGAGTTTTGTGATTTTGCATTTTACAAGTATGTCTGTATCCATTTTGAGCTAGCTTTTGCGAAGGGTGTAAAAGCTGTGTCTAGATTCATTTTTTGCATGTGTATGTCCAGTTGTTCCAGCACCATTTGAGAAACGACTATCTTTGCTCCATTGTATTGCTTTTGTCAAAGATCAGTGTTTATGTAAGCCTATTTCTCAGCCTCTCTGTTCTGTTCTGTTGATCTGTTTGTCTCTTTTATAGCAATACCATACTGTCTCAATTACTGTGGCTTTAAGGTAAGTCTTGTAGTCAGGCATGTCAGTCCCTAACTTTGTTACTCTCCTTTAGTATCTAGTAGGCTATCCCGGGATTTTTGCCTCTCGACTTTAGAATCAGTTTATGCATATCTGCAAAATAACTTGCTGGTACTTTGATTGGGATTTTGTTGAATCTGTATATCAAGTTGGGAAGAATTGACATCTTGACCATACTGAGTCTTCCAGTGCATGAATCTAGAGTAGCTCTCCATTTATTTAGTTCTTCTTTAATATTTTTTCATCAGAATTTTGTAGTTTTCCTCATGAAGATCTTTTTAAAAAAGGTTATTTTTTGGCTGTGCTGGGTCTTCATTGCTGTGCAGGCTTTCTCTAGTTGTGGAGAGCGGGGGCCACTCTTTGTTGTGACAGACTTCTCATTGCAGTGGCTTCTCTTACCTTGGAGCTTGGGATCTAGAACCTGGGCTCAGTAGTTATGGCACATGGAATTAGTTGCCCTGTGGCATGTGGAATCTTCCCGTACCAGGGATCGAACTGGTATCCCTTGCATTGGAAGGCAAATTCTTAACCACTAGACCACCAGGGAAGCCCCCTTATATAGATCTTGTATATATTTTGTTAGATTTATACCTATGTGTTTCATTTTTCAGATATGTGGCTGTAAATAGCAAGGTGGTTTTTAATTTCAAATTTCACTTGCTCTTTCTTTCAGTATATAGGAAAATGATTGACTTTTGTATATTAGCCTTGTATTTTGAAACCTTGATGTAATTGATTGTTAGTTTCAGGAGTTTCGTTTTAATATTTGTGTACTGTTTGCGGCCGCACTGGGGTTTTGTTGCTGTGTACAGGCTTTCTGTAGCTGCAGTGAGCAGGGGTTACTCTCTGGTTGCAATGCACGGGCTTCTCATTGCAGAGGCCTCTCTTCTTGCAGAGCACAGGCTCTAGGGCCCGTGGGCTTCACTAATTGCACACGGACTTAGTTGCCCCATAGGTTGTGAAATCTTCCCGGACCAGGGATCAAAGCCATGTGCCCTGTCTTGACAGGTGGACTCTTAACCACTGGACCAACAGGGAAGTCATTCAGAAGTTTTTTGGTGTGAATTCTTTTGGATTTTCTACGTAGTCAATTGTGTCATCTGCAAACAATGACAATTTCATTTCTTTATTCCCAATCTATATACTTTTTGTTTCCTTTTCTTATTAACATTAATACATTAACTAGAACTTCTGGTACCATGAGAGAGCATGTCCTCATCTTGTTCCAGATCTTAACAGAAAAGTGTCAAGTTTCTCATCATTAAGTGTGATATTAGTTGTAGAGTTTTTGTAGGTGTTCTTTATCAAGAAAGTTCCCCTCTACTTCTAGTTTGCTGAGAAATTTTTATCCTGAATTGCTATTGGATTTTGTCAGATTTTTTCGCATGTATTGATACTATCATGTGACTTTTCTCCTTCAGCCTATTGATGTGATAGATTACATCTATCTATTGGTTTTTGAATGTTTGATCAACCTTGCATACCTTGGTCAAATTCCATTTAGTTGTCCTGTATAATTCTTTTTATACATTACTAGATTCAATTTACTGATATTCTGGTGGGTATATTTACACCTATGCTCATAAAAGATTGAACTGTAGTTCTCTTTAAATGTCTTTGTAGAGTTTTGGCATTAGGGTAGTTTTAGCCTCATAGAAGGTGGGCTGCTATCTATGGGGTCGCACAGAGTCAGACACGACTGAAGTGACTTAGCAACTTAGCAGCAGCCTCATAGAGAGAAGGCAATGTCATCCCACTGCAGTACTCTTGCCTGGAAAATCCCATGGATGAAGGAACCTGGTAGGCTGCAGTCCATGGGTCACTAAGACTTGGGCACGACTGAGCGAGTTCACTTTCACTTTTCACTTTCATGCATTGGAGAAGGAAATGGCAACCCACTCCAGTGTTCTTGCCTGGAGAATCCCAGGGACGGGGAGCCTGATGGACTGCCATCTATGGGGTTGCACAGAGTCAGACACGACTGAAGTGACTTAGCAGCAGCAGCAGCCTCATAGAATGAATTAGAGAGTATTCCTTCTGCTTCTGTCTTCTGGAAAAGAGTGTAGAGTGCTGGTATAATTTCTTTCTTAAATGTTTGGTAGAATTTACCAGTGACCCCATCTGCGTCTGGAGCTTTCTGTTTTAGAAAGTTAAGTATTAATTCAGTTTCTTTAATAGAAATAAGTGTATTCAGATTTTCTATTAGTCCTATTTATTTTTAACTGCATTGTTACAAAAATATTAGGACAACACAAATTGCTGGAAACAGAAACAAAGCGAAGCGTAGCCATGACTAAGCACCATGACTGCCATTTGTTCGGTGCTCCTGCTGGTGCTGCTGCTGCTGCTAAATCGTTTCAGCTATGTCCGACTCTGTGCGAACCGCTCCTACAGGCCTTCATTGTGTAGCACGCATTGTTATTCTCAGGCAGCAAACAGGAAACCTGATGCTTAGAGAGATGAAAGGACCTGGCCAAGGCAACACTGCTGGTCCATTTCAAGCAGCATCTAGTTCTGCCTGATTACTTCCCTAGTGTTGTAGGCACTGCACTGTAATGCTTCTTCAGGCTTTAGGATAAATAGTTTTTATTTACCTTGAGGCCCCTGTGAGAAGACCCAGGTCTGATTTCAGGCTCTGATTACCTCCCCTATGGCCACATTCCTATTATGGTAGCTCCACTCTCAGGCATGTTTAAGTATAGGATACAGTCAAGAATGCAGGAAAGTTCTGGTAATCCATCCCCCCTTCTCTTTTATTTACCAAAAATGCATTTTTAGAACCATGGTAATGAAGCTTGGAAAGCAGAATCCCTGTTTACCCTTTGCATGTCCCCTTGGTGTGCCTAAATATATTTATACAAGATGGCACCATTGAATTTGCATGGCAATCCACAAACTCAGACCTTAGCCTTTGGTGTCAGAGATACTGATTCAACTCCCAAAGCTACTGTTTTCTCACTGTTTGCCCATGGGGGAGACCCTTAATCTCTCTAAGCCTCCGTTTCTGCATCTGTAAAATGGGATAGTGTTGTAATACTGAATTCATCAGAGGGTTGTATGAATTAAGTGCGATAATGCATATGAAGCCCTTAGCACTGCACTTAAAACAGGCTGGACATGTAGTGAATGTCAACTCCAAACCATTCTGAGTGCTTGTGTGTGTGTGTTGTTAGTTGTTCAGTCATGTCCGACTCTTTGTGACCCCACGGACTGTAGCCCATCAGGCTGTTCTGTCCATGGAATTCTCCAGGCAAGAATACTGGAGTGGATTTCCATTACCTTCTCCAAGGGATCTTCCCTACCCAGGGATCAAACCCAAGTCTTCTGCATTACAGGTAGATTCTTTACTGTCTGAGCCACCAGAAAAGCCCATTTGAGTGCTTCCTATATGCCAAGTCCTCTCTCGTATCCCCTGCTTGATCTTCAGATATGTTCATTGTCTGTCCCTAATAGTAAATGGTTTTTGACTGTACATTCTCAGCATTTTCATCTTTATTTATAAACTATATTCATGATTTGCTCTTAATCCATGTACTAAACACTAAGAAACTTTAATGTTTCTTTTTGTAAAATGGAAAAGAGAGCGGGAGATGTTCAGATATTTTCTTCCCAAATCCCAATGGGATGGGTGGTCTTGAGCACTCTGTTTTGGGAACCTCTGGTTTAGCTTATTTAAGACAGAGATTGGCCAACTTTTTCTGTAAAGGGCTAGGTAGTAAACATTTTCATCTTTGCACATTCTCTGATGCAACTGCTCAACTCTGCTGTGTAGCCCCAAAATAGCCAGAGACAATATGCTAACACATGGGCAGGGCTGCATTCTAATAAAACTTTATTTACAAAAACAGGTGTTGGCCACAGCTTGCAGGCCTCTTTCTAAGACAGTTTGTCCTCCTGGTTAAAGGACTGCCCAAACCAGAAGCACTTGCAAATGTTGTGAGATAACTGGTAAAGAGGAAAATTTTAGGTGATGCATATGATAGCTCCTTCTAAAATGTACAAAGTCTGTTTCATTCTGATCATCATCATTGCTATTATTAAAATTAAACGTTTTCTTAGACATAAGTGAGCAAAGGCACTGGCTTCCTTTTACTAACCTAATTATGTAGGCATGATATGGAGTCTTGGGTAAACAAGAGCAGCCCTAGCTGAGCCTTTGCAAATGAGAGAGATTTTTCTGTTTGATTTTCTTTCTCAGCTACTTCTAACCCCTTCACCTGGTCCAGATACACACACATGTGAAAGGACAAGGTCTTTTCTGTGAAAATTAAGGGTCATGAGCAGAGACATACAAAAGATTAGTGACTTCACGAAGGAAGTGGCTTTGTCCACCACTAGATCCTGTTGCCCTCTGCCTGCCAGGCGCTGTGCTGAGTGGGAGAGGGGCACGGGGAGGCAGAAATGACTGAGAGGTGCTGTCTGCCCTTGAGGAATCCACTCAGGAGTTTCTCCCTTCCTCCCTTCCAGCATCACCCCTGTCAAGGTCCCCAGGGATCTCCACGTTGCTAAAACCAGTGGTCGTTGCAAGGTCCTCACATGACTTGACCATTTGACTCAGATGATGACCCTCCTTCTTGAGTTTTTCCTTCACGTGTTCTCGAGGACTCCAGGTTCTCCTGGTCTGTCTCACTTCACCACCTACTGCTTCTTCTGCCCCTTTTATTCCTTCCACTGAATCTCAAACCTCTAAATGCTGGGAGGCCCCAGGGCCCAGTCCAGGGACCTTTTCTCGTTCTACTTGCTGCTTCCTTGGAGATTTTATCCAGTCTTAGGGTTTAAAGGGATTTAAATGTAGATGGCTCCTAGATTTTTATCTGCAGCTTGGAGCTCTGTCCTGAACTCCTAATGCCCACATCCACCCAAATGGGTAATAGTGCTTTTCAAACCCAACACGCCCAAGCCCGTTCCCTGGTTTTCACCCTCCCCATTACCAACCTCTTCTTCCCCTGGCAACTCCATTCCTTGCTTTGCTCAGGCTGATTTCCTGAGCGATTTTTTGTCTCTCCTTTTGCTCTCGTGTGCCGTATCGCACGTCCAATCCATCAGCAAGTACTGTCAGCTGCACCTTTAAGAGCAAATGAAGACTCGAGCCACTTCCCATCGCCCTCACACCCTCACCTGGTCATTTCTCACCTGGATTCTCACCGTAGCATCCTACATGGACTTCCTGCTTTCTCTTTGCTCCCCTCCCATCTGTTGCTCCTCATTCTTCTGCTCAAAACCTTCCAGAGTCCCCATCTCAGAGGAAAAGTCGGAGTCTTACAGTGTCCCGCAGGGCTCTCCACCCCTGTCACAGCAGCATCTCACCCTGATGCCCTGGCCTCATCTCGCTCTCTCCCTGGCTCCTCCCAGTCCAGCCCTGCCAGCCTCCTTGCTGCGCAGCTAACACACCAGGCACTCTTCAGCCACAGCCCCCTGGCCCTTGCTGGACATGTAATACCCCCAGCTACTGCGGAGCTTGCTGCCTCGCTTCCCACAGGTGTCCGCTCAATGTCATCTATTCACGGAGGCCTTCCCTGACCTCACTGGATGAAGTAGACCGCTGCCACCCGTCTCTCCCCCTCTTATTCCCCTCTATTTCTCTTGATAACATTTACCATCACGTAAGCAGCAATATGTCATATATTTGGTATCTGACTTCCACATTATGCTCCAACACACTGAAGCTTTCTTCATTCAGTGTTCTAAACCTGAAACAATATCAAATTGGTACTCACTGAAGCTTCACAAAGGCATTGAGGAGGGAAAAAAAAAGAAAAGAAAAATGGTCTAATATCCACTAGAGCTTAGCACTAAGGCAATTATGTGTAGGACAGTGGATGCGGTAGATCTGAAAACCATGGAAGCCCAAGGGGGCTGCAACCCCTCACTCTTATTTTAATTAGAGCAATTCTTCTTGTATCTGTCTGTATACTGAACACCAATATAAATTCCATTTTAGGGGGAAAATTCCTACTGCTAAAAAAAAAGTAAGCAATTAATTAAAAGCAACCATTCTAGGCTGTGGATGGCCATCTGAGGGCATGGAGGTGGCATGATTATGTCTACTTATCATGAAGATGAACCTGGCATGGGTGTGGGGGTTAGCAGCATATGGCTGAGACCCAGAGCAGAGAATTCAGTAGCAGGGTCAAGGTGGAAGATAATGACACTGTGAACTTCTCAAGCAAGGAACCAGCAAACTCCCACTTATTTTTCTAATCTGGTAGAAGGATGCTAGCAGCTTCCTTTAGCCCATACCTTTCCTTCTTGGATGAATAAAATGGATGTGATTGTATTTCATGTACTAATACTGTACCATTACTACTGAATATGTACTATATATTCTATCTTGTCGTTTAGTCGCTAAGTCACGTCCAACTCTTTTGTGACCCCATGGACTGTAGCCTGCCAGTCTTCTCTGCCCATGAAATTTTCCAAGCAAGAATGCTGGAGTGGGTTGCTATTTCCTCTTCCAGGGGATCTTCTTGACCCAGGAGTCAAATCCATATCTCCTGCATTGTGGGCGGATTCTTGACTGCTGAGCTACCAGGGAAGCCCTTTCCACTATTTATTACTGTATACTAAACCCTACGTCTCCATGCATGTATAGGAACTTGTCTGCATGTATACGTGAACGTGCATGCAGTCTCATCTTGGCTAATTAGCTTCCTTGAGTCTTGGAGGCAGAGTAAAAATGAAGGAGTAAATAATTAGGTGTCAAATAATTAAAAGTACTGTTGAGAAAGAATGTCTTTTAAATCTTTTTTTTTTTTAATTGGGTTTTTAACATGACTGATTTGGAAACTTTCTCTCAGAAGATGTGTTGATTGACAGACTATATAGTTATTAATAACATGCAGTCAATCTGCTAGGAATATATTAAGTGTTCAGGAGAGAGAATGTTGGAGGATGGCTGCCAAGAATTCAGGCAACAGTCTCGGCTCGGGGCTCGTCATTCTCTTGGCGGAGAGTCAGTGGCTGTTGCGCAGAGCTGGAGGTGGTGGTGTGTAAGCCGGCCTAGGAGTCTGCATCTTTCTGTGCTGAAATGTCAAGCACTTCTAGGGAGACCAGAAGCCACCAGTTAAATGATCGGTCCTGAGTCGGACACGACTGAGCGACTTCATTTTCACTTTTCACTTTCATGCATTGGAGAAGGAAATGGCAACCCACTCCAATGTTCTTGCCTGGAGAATCCCAAGGATGGGGGAGCCTGGTGGGCTGCCGTCTGTAGGGTCACACAGAGTCGGACACAACTGAAGTGNCACGACTGAGCGACTTCATTTTCACTTTTCACTTTCATGCATTGGAGAAGGAAATGGCAACCCACTCCAATGTTCTTGCCTGGAGAATCCCAAGGATGGGGGAGCCTGGTGGGCTGCCGTCTGTAGGGTCACACAGAGTCGGACACAACTGAAGTGACTTAGCAGCAGCAGCAGCAAGCATGGGCAGTACTTTCAGCCAACAGTTTAGAATCAGAGACTCCTAACCAAAATTTTAGGCTCATCTATAAAACTGGGTGGGTGAATTTTAAAAAATTTAGTGTCATATTTTATTTAAAAATTATCTATCTTAAAAATTTAGAAACTACAGATGAGCAAATGGAAGAGAAGAAAAAATTAGGTTATCCTGCCACATAAAATCACTGCAGATGGTGACTGCAGCCGTGAAATTAAAAGACACTTACTCCTTGGAAGGAAAGTTATGACCAACCTAGATAGCATATTCAAAAGCAGAGACATTACTTTGCCAACAAAGGTCTTTCTAGTCAAGGCTGTGATTTTTCCAGTGGTCAGGAATGGATGTGNGGGTTCAATCCCTGGGTTAGGAAGATCCCTGGAGAAGGGAAAGGCAATCCACTCCAGTATTCTGGCCTGGAGAATTCCACGGACTGTATAGTCCATGGGGTCGCAAGGAGTTAGACACAACTGAGTACCTTTCACTTTCACAGTAGAGAGCTGCTAGAAGGTTCTGAGAAAGGGAGAAACATATCAGATTTACATTTTTGAAAAATTGCTCTTGTTGCCTTTTGGATAATGGATTGTGAAAAGAACATGTGTGGAAGTAGGGAGATGGATTAGAAAGCTTTTGGTGCTGTCCACGTGAGAAATGATGATGCTAAGATCAAGGTGATGTTGGAGGAGAAAGAACAAGTGGGGGATAACTTGTAGTTGGGGTTATCAGGATTTGCTGATGGATTGGAGCTGGGGCAGGGGGTAGGGTGGAGAAGGAAGACAAGGGACGAAGGGAGAAGAATTGTGAGGGATCTGGGTTTTTATTTGAGCCACTGAATAGTCAGAGGTGAAGTAGACAGAGAAGGGCAGGTTTGGGGTGAATGAATGATGATGTCCCTGGGTTGCTCAGTCACTTTTGGAGGCCCGTCATGGACGGACCATACATCCCTGTTTGCCTGGGACAGTTCTGGTTTATACCTGCTGACCCACCCTAACTGTTCAGAATGCTTCCTTTCAACCTCAAAGGCGACACGCTTTGGATGATCAAGTACCTGGTCACCTAAACTCAGAATTTTTGAGCTTGTTGAGAATTGTTGGAAAAGTGCTTTGCAATGTGTAAAATAGTACATAAATGTAAAGCATCAATCAACATTAGCTATGTTAATGAAGATTTGTCCCAAACCTGAATCTTCTCTGCTCATTAACTTGCATGATTATTTGAGATTATATTCTTGTGCTGTCTGATTCACCTTCTGTGCTTTGAGGCTCCAGAATGGGACTCTGTTTCCATAATATCCTCCCCCTATTCCCACCCCCACCCCCATTC
>SJYA01003128.1:189544-348981 GCA_006410615.1 Neotragus moschatus
ACCCGTAGCCCTCTCCCCTCCCCCTCTCTCCTCCTCCTCCTCCTCACTGCAACCCTCTCCCAGTCTTCAGTGATGTCTAAATCACCAGACTTCATAGCCCTGTGGGGATTCTCCATTTAGGGAAACCCAATGGTTAATGCTTTCATAGATCAGAACTTTGTTAGGTATTAAACAGTGGCTCCCTGCTCTACAGCGTTTCCTGGGCTAGGTTCACCTCAAGGGAGACAGTCTTAAGAAACAGTCCTCACTCATCCTGGCTTCCGGAGTGGTTTGTGAAAATGAAAATATCCACGTTGCAGCCGCCTTCCCTTCTTGAGAATGTCTAAATATACGGTGGTGCCCACAGAGGCTTTTGCATTTCACACAAATGCCAGCCTCTGTATGCTGGCTGGATGAGGCATGTCGAGATTGGGAGAAAGACAGCTGTGGATGCCTGGTCCTTGCTCTATCCCTTTGTGGATGCTGACAAAAATACTCCACCGTTGAGGTCTTCATCTCCTTACTTGTAAAACAGAGCAGGGGGTCTCTCTGACCTTTGTAATTCCTTCCAACTCACCACTTACTTTCATAATGTCATATGAAAAAGCGATGCTTGGAGCCAGGGAGAGTTCTATCACAGCCCTTATTTCTCAAGACAAATTTAAACTGACTTGAGCCTTCACACACGGACTGGCCCAAGTCCTGATTGTTTTCTTGTGCTTCCCTCCCGTTTGCCTTCGCAGCTTATCGCAGCAGCAAGGACACTTCTACGACCTCCGCCACCCCACCCCGCCCAGTGGTCTCACACTGCTGCTGCTGCTGCTGAGTCACTTCAGTCGTGCCCGACTCTGTGCGACCCCATAGACAGCAGCCCACCAGGCTCCCCCGTCCCTGGGATTCTCCAGGCAAGAACACTGGAGTGGGTTGCTATTTCCTTCTCCAATGCATGAAAGTGAAAAGTGAAAGTGAAGTTGCTCAGTCTTGTCCAACTCTTAGTGACCCCATGGACTGCAGCCTACCAGGCTCCTCTGTCCATGGGATTTTCCAGGCAAGAGTACTGGAGTGGGGTGCCATTGCCTTCTCCGGTCTCACACTGCGCTTCCTGTATTAGTTTGCTGGGTCTACCATAACCGTGTACCACACACTGGGTGACTTCAACAACAGGAAGTTGTTGTCTGGAGGCCTGAAGTCAGAGAGCAAGGGGTGACCAGGGGGCTGTGAAGGAGAATCTGCTTGCCTCTCCCCCAGCTTCTGGTGGTTTGCTGGCATCCTTGGTATTCTTTGCCTTGTAGAAGCATCTTTCCAGTCTCTGCCTTTATCTTCACATAGCATTCTTCCTGTGTGAGTGTTTGCCTCCAACTTTCTCCTTTTTATAAAAACATCAGTCATATTGGATTTGGAGCCCACCCTGCTCGAATCAGGACTTCCTGGTAGTTCAGATGGTAAAGAATTCACCTGCGGTGCACAAGACCCGGGTTTGACCCCTGGATTGGGAAGATCCTCTAAAGAAAGGAATGGCAGCCCACTCCAGTATTCATGCCTGGTCTATCCCATGGACAGAGGAACCTGGCAGGCTACAATCCATGGGGTCGCAAAGAGCTGGACATGACTGAGTGACGAACACAAACTACTCTGATATAACCTCATCTTGACTGTATCTGCAATGAATGTATTTCCAAATAAATCAGGTTCCGATGCCCTGAGGGTCAGGACTTCAGCATATGAATTTGAAGGCACCCAATTCAACCTGTAATACCATGCAGGTATTGAAAAGCTCCATTTTGTTCAATCTACTGCTGTAGTTAGTACCTTTATACCATTATACCTTATGAATAGGTACTGGCCCATAGGTCTCCCAGTGTAGCAAAATCTCATTTGCCCAACTTCCTACTCAAGCCTGCACGACCCTTGAAAGGAGAAGGGTCTTCTTGATGCTAAATTTTGCCTCCTGTGTTTCCCACTAGACTTCTGAGACCACTAGGTCCCTTAGCAGCATTCTCCTCCTAGCACTGCCAAAGTCCCACCATCCCAAAGGTGTTTAGAAGTGAGAATGGGAATGCAATGTGTACGTAGTTAATCGCTCAGTCGTGTCCGACTCTGAGACCCCATGGGCTACAGCACACCAGGTTCCTCTGCCTATGAGGATTCTACAGGCAGGAATACTGGAATGGGTTGCCATGCCCTCAAGGCCAGCCAGTTCTCTTTAGGGGCAAACCTCAGGCCCAAGAAGCAAAGTCCTGTCTCATTCTCATTCTTCCTTGGAATTGGGGGAAAAAAACTTACATTTTCTCCAAATTAATGTCAGGGCCCCCTGCCCTCTGCAAGATGGCTTTCTTGCTCTATCAGCAAAAAAAGAAGACATCCTGCTATGACATATTCGATCAGTGAGCATTCTTTGAGCAGCTATAATGCATTGTACTTGGTCCTGGGTTCAAAGGTGTCAACCCCATGTTCTGCCCTCAATTTACAGTGAATGGTAATGGTACCGGTTTCAAATAATCAGTTGGTACCCAATCTCCCAGAGAAGTGCAGGGACTTGCCCAAGGTCATGCAGCAGGTATGTGTCAGAATTAAAACTACAATCAATGTTCCCCAGCTCCTCCTGTGTGTGATAAAAAGCCAGTGTGGCTTTCCACCTGCGTGTCAGGACATTCTGAACACATGTCTTCTGCTGCCTGACAATGTTGCCTTTGCCCTGTTCTCTGACCATGATCGGACTGGCTGTGGCTTGTGGTTAAGTGTGAGTCCCATCATCCTTCATGTGGGAGAGGGCGTATAACGTGGTCTGACCCTGGATCTAGTAAAGAAAACCATCACAAGAGCTGGGGCATGACCAGAGATTTGTTAAATTAACAGTCTCTGGGGGGGGTCTGGTTACTGCAGCACAAATGTGCTGCTTACATAGAGAAAGCATGGTGGAAGGGGAAGGTCAGAGGCCTGGGACCGCGTTCCGTTGCCAGTAACCACTGGCTCTGTGATCCTGAGCAGGTGACTTAACCTCTCTGAGTGTCAGTGTCTTCCCTCTCATGACCCACTTGATGCCACACTCCTGCAGAAAAGCTTAATTGGTTCCCAACTGCTACAGAAGCCGAGAACCTGAGCCTCATCCTCAGTGAACCAGCTTATCTGTTTTCCATCGCTGTAGAGCAAACTTGGCACTTTAAAACCACAGACTTGGTGCTTTGAAACCGCAGCATTTATGATTGTGCCCTCGTCTGTGGGTCACAGGCAGCTCTGCTGATCTGTGTGAAACTGGACTGGGCTTGTTCATGCATCTAAGGTCAGCTTAGGATGACTCAGTTCAGCTCAGTTCAGTCTCTCAGTCATGTCTGGCTCTTTGTGACCCCATGAACCACAGCACACAAGGCCTCCCTGTCCATCACCAGCTCCCGGAGTGGACTCCTGGAGTCCACCCAAACCCATGTCCATCGAGTCGGTGAAGCCATCCAACCCATCTCATCCTTTGTCATACCCTTCTCTTCCTGCCCTCAATCTTTCCCAGTATCAGGATCTTTTCAAATGAGTCAGCTAGGATAACTAGCCATCCTGTTTGCCTGGGACCGAAAGCATTCTTGGATATGGACCATTTCATTTAAAACTAGGAAAGTCCCAGGCAAAAAGGCGTCACTTGGTCACTCTGGGTCAGGTGGTGGAGGGGCTCAGGGCTGACTGTCATCTGGGGCCATGGCAGGGTGCGGGTAAGGTCACTGAGCCATGTGCCTCTCGTCATCCAGTAAAGTAAGCGGGCAGCTGAGCACAACTCCAAGAGAGCAGGAAGATGCGAGTTCCGAACTCATGTGTCACCAACTTGCCTCATGCTATTGGCCAAAGCAAGTTACACTGTCAGCCCAGATTTAACAGAGGGGGAAATAGTCTTCACCTCTTGATAACAGGATCTGCAGTCACAGTGCAAAGGGGCATGAATACGACAAGGGGAAGACCTGTGACAGTTTTATGATCAAGCTGCCACAGCAAGCTAGGAGCCTTGCTTTCCGCAGCAGGTATTGTGTGTACCAGCCACTGGAATGCACAAGTGTGATGTGAGACGGAGCAGGCTTGGTTCTTCCTGAAGACTCTTCTCTATGTGCCATGCTTTCTGTCCACTCGCCTTAGCCCATTTGGTTCTTATTTAATGGGATACCCTCCCTTCCTCTTTTCCTGGCCAACTCCTATCTTATGGAATGCAGGTTGGTAGTTACTTCCTCCAGGAAGCCCACCTGGACCTCCCAGCCTGGTTTAGCATCTGCTCACTTCCCTGGACCCCCACTATGACCTCTATACTTCCCCATATCTCAGCACTGATCACTGGCACCAGTGCTGTGGAGACTGGGAACTCCCTGATGTCAGGGTGGTGGGATTCGCCTTTGCATCCTGGCAGCTCACCGAGGACAAGGGAGATGCGTGCAGAGAGGCGACTTGAAGTCACCACTAACTAAAGATCCAGCTGGGACGGGAGCCCAGGGCTTTTTGAGCCCCTGAGTCATCATCCTGCCCCCTCCACATGGGCCCCCGTCAGCTGCAGACATCAGCATCACCCTGCTCCCATCTGCCAGGCACAAGACAGTGATCTAACTGTGGCCCCACCTCTGCAAACCGCTTCCTGCTTTTTTGGGCCTTGGCACTGTCTGGGGTGAGAGTCTGCACACGAACGACAACAGTGATGTGGGTGTCAGTGTGAAAGTCAGGCCTGTGTCAGGCTCTGCCTGCCACCACGCTGTGACTCTTTTTGCAGAGTCCTTGAAGCCGCCCAGCACTGTTGCCCCTGGCCTCAGTCCTGCAGGCCTTGTGGACACAGAGGAGCCTGGTTTAGGGAGGGGAGTGTCAGACAGTCATAAGGTCCTCCCCTTCCCCTCTTGCCTGCCCCCTTTCTTCACCCATGCCACCATCCTTGCAAGGGTCGCATTCTCTCCACCTGGAGAGTTCAGCCTCTGCCCTGGACTCGCTGCCTCCGTACTCGCACTTAGTACACTTTCTAAAATGCAGGCGAACATGGTGATTAAGAGCAAGACTCAAAGCCAGACCACTCAGTTTCTGCCTCTTCTGCCTGGGCAGCAGGAGGTGATTTTCTTAACCTCTCTGTGTCACCTCATTTTTAAATGGGGACATGCCTGCATCTTCCTTCTCTGATGGCTCAACAGGTGAAGAATCTACCTGCCATGCTGGAGACATAGGAGACAACAGGTTGGATCCCTGGGTCAGGAACGTCCTCTGGAGGAGGAAACAGCAACCCACTCCAGTATTCTTGCCTGGAGAATCTCCATGGACAGAGGAGCCTGGCGGGCCACAGTCCATTGGGTCACAAAGAGTTGGACATGACTGAGCTTGAGCACGGATGGACACAAACCTGTGTCTTAAGGTTGCTTTGAGGATTAGCTGTGGCGATGTGTGTAAGGTGACGTGTGTAAAGCAGAACACTCCCTGGGGCGGTTAGTGCTCAGTATACGTTAGCCAGCATTGTTATCATCCTTTGCCCTGGCTCAGACTCTTCAGTGGGTCCTCAGTGGACACAAAATGAATGGAGTTTGAGCTCCTATCTCAAAGATCAGACTTTTGCTCTTTACCCTTTCTGCTTCTTCCTGCTTTGAACACAGAGAGACTGCTTGGGGGTGCAACCACCATCTTGCAACTGGAGGAAAATGTTAAGGATGACAGAGCTGTAAGGGAAAAGGAACCTGGGACCTTGATGACACTGTTAGACTGCTATGCCAGCCTGGAATATTTCCCCCCAAACTGTACTGCATAAAATGAATAAACCCCATGTTTGCTTAATAAGGGGTGAAACATCTTAGCTTCTGTGCCTCACATTCACGATTCTCCAGGAGCTGGTCCCTTTTCCTTCTGCAACCTCATTTCGGAAATCGTATCCCCTCCTGCATTCCTGTTCCTTGATTTTGTGTTCTAGACATACTGAACTACCTGGGATTCCTTCCACACACCACTCTGTTTTGAACCTCTCCACCACTGAGTGTGCTTTTCTCTCTTTACTTCTGTCTAAAACTTCCTGATCCACTCTCACCTAGTTTCTGCCTGGGCAAACTCCTATGCACCCTGCCAAACCCTACTCTGATATTAACTCCTCTGTGAAGATGGAACTGACTTCTCCATGCATCCTGGGCAAATTAGTTACTGCCTGCATACAAAATTGAGCTCATTGTCTGAGTTTGCTTCCCCTTCCGCCTCTTTCTAGTAATTCCCATCTCTGTGTGCCTCAGTTTCCTCTTGAATAAAAGAATAGGGTTTTGTGCAGGTTAAATGAGATGATAAGCATCAGTCATTCAGAAGAGCCAATAGTAAATGCTTAATAAGTGCTAGCACCCATCCCCTTCGTCATTCTTATGCTACCAGGCTTCTCATTCCCTCTTGCTCATAAACTCTCAAGGGCAGGGGCTTTTTGATTCCTCTCTGGAGACCCTCTCCCTAGCATCATGCCAGGCAACACACAGCAGACATCAGGAAGGGTGGCTGAATCTGCTGCTGAAAGTCTGTTAGCAAGCAGAGCACGCTGTAGTCTCTCAGGCCTGGAAGAGGTTCCTGATCTGGAGTCTTTCAGTGAGATCACAGGTGGGCTTGCCTTGACCTGCATCATCTCACAGGAGAGAATCAAGATATAAGTCCTCCATGGAATATAAAGGGCCTTCCAGACACAGCAGCACCACTGATGCTGGAGATGCGTGGCTGCAGTGTGCATGGAGCATGACCCAGGCCCCGCTGGGTCAGGTCAGACCCCGAAGACTCTCCCTGCTCAGAGTGCAGAAGGCGTGTCCGATTCTCCTGTGTTGTCAAGGAAAAAATTAAGGCAAACCTGGTACGTCCGACGTTTCCTGGCTATATAGCTTAGATAAGTGATTTCAGGTCTTTGAGCCTCAGTTTTCACATTTCTTACAGTGGGTTTATGGCAGAGGATTGTTGTGAAGATCAGATGTAACATCTAACATGAAGCACCTCGGACGGCAGACAACAGATCCTCAGCTAATTCCCTTCCCCTTATCCCTTTGAGACTTTTCCTCCTCTCCATCTGTACACTTGGGCCCAAGGACTTCCATCCTCCCAGTGACAGGGCTTCATTCAGCATGTGGTAAACTGGCTGGTTCTTGAGACTAAACCTGCTGCTCTCACCCAGGATGGGTCTGAGAGCCCCCAGATGGAAGGGCACATCTGCAGAGACAACTTGCTTTCCCTGGAGCACAGCTTGCACTGCAGAGATGGCCCAACAGGGCTAAAGAGCAGTCTGGTCTTATGTGGACATGGTCTGCGGGATCCTCACGTGGCCCCATGCTGCGTATATCAGCATGCTGAGCAGCTGATGAGGACTGCTGGCCCAAGGAGGTCCTACAGGCTCCAGCCCTGTTACCTTGGGTCCAGGAGAGGGACCTTCCAGGGCCTGCTAACTGGAGCCTAGGACCCCTACAACCAGACCACAGGGGTGTCTGAGCTGCCAGGGTGGGTGGAGAAGAAGGACCCAGAAGGTGACTATGGGCTACCATTTCATCTCTCTCAGATTTGGTTTCCTTGTCTGCAGAAGGAGGTTAATGAAGATTCAATACAGTAAATGTTGAGGTTGAGGGGAGTCAGAAAATAATACCTACATTCCTGGTTTAAGTTAAAAATTAACTGAGACATAGCAGAGTCAGGTAATGACATAGCTGATCACCACTAGTTAAATGCTAACACTGACTAGCACTTCATGTTTGTCGGTCTGTGTTGTGAGCACGTCATGATATAGCTGAGTTAGTCCTCTCAACAGTTCCGTGAAGTAGGTACTATCATCATCCCCATTTTACGGATGGAATTTTAGTTAATTTACCCGAAACCACACAACTAATAGATGGGAAAGTAGGACTGGGTCCTGCTAGCCTGGCTTCAGAGGTCATGATCTTGATGACTGCACTGCACTGACAATGGAAAGCAATACAGCTGCAGATCTGTAGACAGAGGGGCTCACTAAACGCTGCATTCTAGGGTCAGAGACATCCCTATGCATTCCCTGCAGGAGAAGAGAGGCTGGCTTCCTGGGGGCCGTTTTGGGGGCATGGGGCTGCAGGGGAAGACAGATCCAGTTCTGTCTGCCAAACCCACCCATCCAACAGCCATCCCTCCTCTCAGAGCGTGTGTTAGTTTCCTGGGTCTGCTGCAACAAATTGCCACAAACTTGGAGGCAGAACAACAGAAGTGTATTCTCTCACAGTTCTAGAGGCTGAAATTCTGAAAGCAGGTGTCAGCAGGGTCGGTCAGTCCTTCTTGAAGGCTCTGAAGGAGAATCCCGGCCTCTCTTGTAGCTTCCTGTGTCCCTTGGTTTATACGTGCATCATTCCAGTCTTTGCCTCCACCGTCACGTGGTATTCTCCTCTGCGTCTCTGGGTCCTTTTCCATCTTTGCTAAGGACATTCTCTCATTGGATATAGCATCTACCCTGATCCCACATGAGCTCATTAGATCTTTACCTTAATTACATCTGCAAAGATTGCAGTTCCAAACAAGATCATATTCTGAGGTTCCCAGCAGACATGAATTTTGAGGGGAAGCTGTTCAACCACAACAGAGGATTAAGTGAGGGAGCCGGAGAAGCCAAGAGTATTCCTCTAAAGGCAGTTTCTCCATAAAGAAACACAATGCAGGAGATCTCTCTCGTCTTAGTAAATATTAGCTTGGCTGCTTTAATGTAGATCAAAACAACATTGTCCAGAGCATAACAGATGCTTGTTTCTCTTGCATATAAAATCTCAGCTGGGAACATAGACAAGTTCTGCTTTATGCAGTTCTGCAGGGACTGAGATTTCTCTGTCTTGTGATTCTACTGTGCACCAGGATGTGACCTCAGTTCCAAAGGCAGAGATGGCTCACTGGAGAGGGCCATACTTTAGCTGGCAGGTAGTGAAGTAAGGAGTAGAGGGCAGCCAGTTTCCTCCTAAGGACACAGCCAAGAAGTTGCATGTAACACTTCTGCTCACACCCGTTGGCCAGGTGTTAGCCAGTCATGCCTCACTGCAAGGGGATCTGGGAAATCTAGTCTTTGGCTGTGAGGTTATGTGGACCAGTGAAAACTCAGGAGATTCTATTTCTAGAAGATAGGAAGCTGGATTACTAAGGGATGCTAGCATAAACGATGGGAAGCCCCTGGCACTGGGAAGCTAGTTCAACAAATTATAAGTTTGATCTTCTGCCACGACATTGCTAATAACTTCTCATTGGCCTTGCTGCCAATAAACTTCTTCATTGTCCATTGACCGTGTCACCTGTCATCACAGTAACCCGAACGCAGACGGATCGTGCGTCCATAGCCCTAAGACAGTCCACTCCTTTTCACACTCCTTAACCCGCCTGACAAAGTCCACTGCTCTCCAGGCCCGTCTCCCTCTCCGACTGGTCCCTGGACCCCAGATCACGGATCCCTAGAGCAGGGAAGCTCTCCAAATTCCCTGTGTCTCTGACTGCCAGCAGTCTCTCATGTCCTAGTCTCTGAACCCTGGGCGCTGCAGGCCCTGCCCATGCTGAGCAGATGCCTTCCTGCATGCTGGAGGAGTTTGGAGAATTTTCTGGCATTAGAGGGTGAAAGTCAAAACAGTCGTTCCAAGAACATCTGTTCCTGAATGGCAAGCATAGCCTCTGCACACCAGGACTCACGCCTGCACAGTTCAGCAAGCTGGATGGTAAAGGGAAGCGATGTTCTGGGAGTGAGGACTGACGGACCCCGCCGTGATGGAGGCTGGCCTTCCTGGAAGTGTGCTGGGCTGGGAAATAGGGAGTAATAAGTGTCGGAGGTGAGTGAGGGCCCGAGGGAGTGGCCGCATGGAAAGAAGCAGTGAGTGAGTGAAGGAAAAAGTGAATGAAAGGGTGAGCAAATGAGTGAGTTAATGAGCAAATGAAGAAACAAATAAGTTAGTAAATGCATAAGGAGATGAGTAAATAAGTGAAGAAATTAATGAGCAGGTGAACCAATGAGTGAGTGAATGCGTCTAATTTTGAGTGAATAAGTGTACACTGGAGGAAATAAATATAGTGAATGGGGGAAGCATTATGAATGAGTAATAAGGAAAGAGATGATACGTGATAGAAGAAGTGATTGAGTCTATGCTTGAGTGAGCCAGCACTTAGATTACTCTTCTTTTTCTGGGCGGCAAGACTGGAACTGTGGGGCAAGATAGGAGTCTAGTCTAGCTGGAGGCCCAAGGTCAGGGCTAGCATGGCAGAGCCAAGGTTCCAACCCTGGCGCCTTGTACCAAGGGGTATCTGTAGCCCCACTATGCTTTAGCTGGTGTGCCTGTATTAATACCTTGGAAGGGAAAATAATCCCCTCTTTCTTAAAGAACCATAGCAAAATTCAAGTGCAGCCAGAAAAGCTTCTACAAGGATTTTTTTTGCAAAAATATGCTAAAGGTAGATTTTCTTTGGATCATGAATGCATGAACATTTCCCAGCAAGTTCATAGAATGTCTTGAGAAGAGATGAGACAGGGCATCAGAGGATACAGTGTAAACTGCTCGGGTGCTGGGAGCAGAGTCCCCGGGTCCCATGTGAGCTGAGAACAGCCTCTGGAAGCAGAGGGAAGCTGCAGAGCAGGATCATAAGTAGGACAGATAGTGAGACACTTTCTGCCTTTTCTCTGAGCCTGGGTGAGTTAGGATGTGCTGGTCAAGAAGTTTTGATAGCAGTTCATTTTAGCCAGGCCCTCTCCAGCACTTGCTGGGTCAACACTGCTGTGGGTAGGATGATGAAAGTACTGTCCCGGGACTCATGGAGTTCAGAGCAGCAGGGCCACCAGACAAACCCACCTGTGCGAGATGGTGGAATCATTGTAGAAAGGAGAGGCTGTGTGACCCCAGCAGAAAGAGGTCAGAGAAGGTGTCACAGGATAGGCGGTGTGAGGACTAGACCTCAGAAGGGGGTGAGAAGACTGAGAGAGTCCAGGCAGCTATGCAGCCTGAACTGAATCGTGGGCTGGGAGCATAGTGAATGTTGGTGACATCCTCAGCTCTGAAAACTGCCTGGCTCAGCACCAGGAAAGGGGCCTGCTGAGGTCCCAAGGCAGGTCCTCGGTGAGGTGCTTCCTGAGCATTTGTGGGGTGCATGAATGAAGTATGAAAGAAGGAGACACAAGGCAGGGAGGAGGAAGGAGGAGAGAGAGGTTCACTCCGAGCTGTAGAGCAGATCCTTGGAGGGCAGCCCAGGACTTCAGAGACCTGTACAAGGGAGCAGGCCCAGGGGAAGGCGTTGGTCCCTGGGCGCCCTGTGGTTGAGCCCAGGTCAGCACCTGGCACACAGCTGACATTTAGTATATTTGTTTTGAATAAATGAATGAAGGGCTATTCCCTACGAGTAGGTTCTTGAATTTGTATCAGGATAAGACAGATCAGATGACATCACATGAACACTGACCTCGTTACTCCTCAGCTTCTTTCTTTTCTTTCTTTCTTTTTTTTTTTTTTTTGATAACCTCAGTCTCAGTGGGGTTTACAAACTGGAAGAGCCTTCAAGAATGACCTCTAAGCTTCTGCTTTTGTGGGTGAGAAAACTGAGGCCCAGGGAAGGAAAGTGGCTTGGCCTTCTGCATTTTCCGCTTCTGATGGGATCTAGAATTACCAAAGTTCTAGAGGCCCGGATTGTTTCCTGTGATGCCAAGAACCGGAAGGCCTCCCCGTCTCCTCTCTCTTCTCTCTGACCGCAGTCTTCCTCATTGACATGAGAGATCTCTAAGGCCCCTCAGGTCCTCCCCCTATTCATCTCATTCATCCCACAAATCTGAGCATCCCCACAAGTCAGGTTCTGTGTTATACCCTGGGCTAGACCAGAGGGAGGAATTCCCCAAACCCACACCAGGCCTCCACCCACATCACATCATCTCAGCTCCTGTTGTATATATATATTTTTTATGCTTATGTCTCTGCTATTCTACTCAAAGTTTCCCAGGGGTATTTTTCATTTTTGTGTTGTCTTAAATTCTTCCTGGAGCAAGGCACAAAGTTGATGCATAGATTAAACAATATATTGATTGTTACTTTTTTGTACCCGAAAACTCTTTTCTCTGTAAGCATTCACTGGAGATATTCATTGAAGACAGTCAGATAAGCAGATAATGTCACCAGGGTGAGAACTGCACCAGCAAGGGAAGCTCAGGAGATGTGGAAGCTCAAAAGATGGGCCCCTGATCTAGATCGAGGGTATCAAAGGCTTCCAGAGGAGATGAACTTCAGCTCAGTGTTCCAGGACAAGAAGGAATTAGGAGAGGAAGAAGTGATGGAGACGAAGGAAATGGCGTGTACAGAGTGCTTGAGCCCCGAGAGAGCCTTGCCCGTTCGAGGATCTGCTGGTCAGTTTTTCAAAAATATTTATTTGGTCGCACCAGGTCTTGGCTGCATCATGTGGCCTCTGAGTTTCAGCACGCGGGATCTAGTTCCCTAACCAGGGATCAAACCCGGACCCCCTGCACTGGGAGCTCAGAGTCTTAACCACTGGACCACCAAGGAAGTTCCATCTGTTGGTAATTTTTAACGATGCTGAAATCACCCTCTTCACCTTTCCCCTCCCCAGAATTTCCTGAGGACTATCTGTTACGCACAGTAGGAACAATAGCTGGAGGGGAGCTCTGAGCTGTCTGCACTGACAAGCAGCTAGGGAAAAAGCTGCTTTTTAGGACTTTGAGAATGGGGCTGGGGTGCTGGCTTCGGCTACAATGTACAGCAATGCAGGGCAGACTCTAAAGTCACTTCCCCAAGCTGCCGGCCAATAGCCAGAGCTGAAGCCCTGCTGCCCCAGATCCTGTGCATTGACTGAACCCCCCTGGCTGGCCTTTCTTCTGCACAGGTATGTGCCACTGCTTTTCAGTTCCAAGAAAAGCAGTTCACACTTTTCTTGGAACTGAATCTCACCTCTTTGTGACCAATAGCTTGAAACCGTTTTTAAAATATGAACATTTTTGAAGTTGAATTAGTCCCCTGGTCAATTCCGTGTGGGTCGAATGGAATGGCTGGGAGGAGCAGGAGGTGGTGGATGGAAAGGAGTGATGTGAGTCATTGAGCCCCATCAGGAGGCAAGTTCAGAAACCCGGAAGTGCCCCCAGGTACACATCTGCCTGCTCTTGTCCCAGGAAGAAAACTAAGGCCCGAATGTTCTTAGACAGGAAGGAGGAAAGGGAGAAGGGTGGAAGGAGAGAGGGAGGGAGTAGGCAACTCCTTTTGGAAACAAACACCCACTGTTACTTACACATCAGATAGATATTAGGGATAATCAGCAGGTTTCCAAAGTGCTCCAGAGTCAACCTGGTTAGGTTGCTCTTGCTGAGGTTAATATGAGGAAATAGCATTCTTAAGCACCCATATTAACCTGTCTGTTGTTTTATGGACTGTGACAGCTGCATTTTACATCTTAATGGCTAACCATTTATTTCCCTCCAAAAAAGGGGCATTTTTTAGCCCAGGAAGCAGAAACTCAAGGTGGGAAGCTTTGCCCCTCGAAATGAATTTTGAGGCAGAATCTCCAAGCAGACAATGCCACAAACAGCCCCCACTCCTTCCAGAGGTCCCCAACTTTTTCACCCATACCCTCCAGCAGACTCTCTCCCTCTTTAGCGTCCTCCTTGTTTTGCCCCTCTAGGCCTTTCTCTGGGCTGCTGTGGTCTGAGGGGAGTCAGGTCACTCTCTGTGATAACAGTGCACAAAAGGGTCCTCAGTGCAGAGAAAAGGCCCTGGGAGCTAGGAGAAAGAACAGAAGGACCCAGCTGGACCAGCTTCGGAGAAGAAGGATGTCAGCTGGGTCAGGGGAGAAAGATGAGGAGTGGACTTGATAAGAAGAATGGCCTTACTTCAATTCAGTTCAGTTCAGTTGCTCAGGCGTGTCTAACTCTTCGGGACCCCATGGACTGCAGCACACCAGGCCTTCCTGTCCATCACCCATCACCAACTCCCAGAGCTTGCTTAAACTCATGTCCATTGAGTCAGTGATGCCATCCAACCATCTCATCCTCTGCCGTCCCCTTCTCCTCCTGCCCTCAATCTTTCCCAACATCAGGGTCTTTTCAAATGAGTCTGCTCTTCACATCAGATGGCCAAAGTATTGGAGTTTCAGCTCCCGCATCAGTCCTTCCAGTGAACACTCAGGACTGATCTCCTTTAGGATGGACTGGTTGGATCTCCTTGCAGTCCAAGCCTCACTTACATAGTGCCAACCCCATGCCTGACCTTGCTCATGAACTTAGAATATATTATTTAATCCTCACAACCACCCTCAGAGGTAGGCATAGCTATGATTCCTTTCTTCTGAGTAAATGAGGAAACTGTAAATGAGGCGCAGAGATGTGAGGTCACTTCCCAGAGTAACATACCTGAGTGGAGAAGCCAAGGTCACACTGGGTGTTCTGGCTCCAGCACCCATGGCTTTCACCCCCTGTGGCACATCCTGTGTAACCAGCCTTTAAGCTCACATTCCTCCAACAAGTGTCGATTGAGCACTGACCTGACCACGTGCCACAAACAAAACAGACACGCTGATCGAGTGGCCGCTGTGTGCCTGGCCCCCTGAAGACAGCTCCCCGACCCAGGACATCCTGGTGATGAGACAGAAGTGGGCCCTGCCCCCTCTAACTGGAGAGGCAGACGTTCATCAACTGTCATTCAAAGAAGTACAAGTGCCCTACAGAAGAGATGGCAGAGAAAACCTGCCCCCGGAAGTGATTCCCAGTCTAAGCTGAGACCGAAATGGTAAAGGCAACTCCTGGAAGGGGAAATAGACTTTGCTGCCTGAGAATAATGGCCTGAAAGATGGCTGGCTTGGACAGAGCCAAGGGAACAAAGGGACAGACAAGAAGATACAGTCAGTATATCTTTCTGTGACTTGGGAACAAAAACAATTTAAACTAGGATGCGCTCGAGGGTCTGAATGAGAGCAACAGGTATTTGGCATAGTTTCCTAAGTGTTTCCAAAGTTTTTCACACTCACTCTCTTTGGTCTGAAAGCAGTCTGGTGAACTGGGCAAGTGTGGGTGAAGTCCCAACCTAAGTGATCAGAACACTGAAGTTCTCCTGAAATGATCCCTAAGAACTGAGAGCGTGAGAATGAGGGTCCCAGTCTTCCTGCTCAGGGGCCGGCTGGGGAGGCGGATGGGAGAGGAGGCTTTGCAGGCCGAACACAGTGACAGCCTCGGTGCCCTGTGACCCTGTGGCCAGGGGTCCCCTCGCAGGCTGTGAGTGGAGCTGGGAAGTGTCAGGGAAGAAGAGAGCTTCCTCTTCCCTTCTAGCAGGTTCTTCTGGCTGGTCTGAGAACCGAATTGACGTAAGACAGATAAACAGGAGAAAATGGAAAGTGTAATTACTATATTCATGGGAGAGAAAGAAAACTAACTCACCCAGGAAAACTAAAACTCACCAAAATGGCTGAAACCCCCACCTTAAATACCATCTTCAGCTAAAGTTGCAAGAGAATATTGGGGATAGTGATTTCAGACTTCAGGGAAGGAAGGCAAATGGATAAGAAAGAGAAAATATTTGGTAAATAAATGTTTTCTGAGCCATACAGAGATAGTGGGACAGAGTGTGGCCTCTGATCCATAGGTCATATCTCCCCACCATCCCCAGTCCATATTCTTGTTGCAGCAAAAAACAGAAATGAGACTTTTCTTAAACAGAAATGACTTTTCTGATAGAAAAGAAAAATCAGGAAACAGTGAACTGACTGGGGAAACAGCATAAACAGACCTGCAAGAATTAAGCAATCTCGGTTATTATTTTGCTGTTACTACTAACAAACACTTGTAGCTGGACTTGTCCTTCACAAAGCTAATTACTCTCTGACTCCATATGAATTACACTCTGCACCTGGCGTTCTTTTCTCCCTACACACTCTCATAGCATTCTGCATATCAGAAAGGTCACAGGCCAGATACACTCCAGAAAAGACCAATTCCAGTTGCCAAGTTGCCTGATGCCAACTGTGGCCATTTTGAAGTTTTGCACAAGAAAAATAAAACACAAGACTTTCATTAGGATGTAAAACTTTTCCCTTTTCTTCAGGGAGTGGGACACAGTTCTTAAGACTCTAGCCTACTATGTTCCCTCTTTGCCTGGCAAAGAATAAAGCTCCTTTTTCTTGTGCCTCCAAAACCCTGTATTTCCTTTAGCATCAGTGCACAGAGAGGCCAAGGTTTTGGCATCAGTATCTCTGGTGATAGCTCTATTTTGGGAACAGGCCCTCTATATAAATTTTCTAGGCAGCTAGGGGGAAGGTCAAAGTTTCTTCCCGAGTCTTTCAAGCCTTGATTGTTTTCAGTTCAAAATAATTGTCGTACTAAAGAGACACTGGGGGAGGGAGAAGAGAGCAAGTTTTGCGTCCCTGCAGAAGCGAAGCTGTCCAGTGCTGTGCCTGGCACTTGGTCACTGCTCAGTGAATGCTCATCCCCCTGCCTCTAACAAAGAGCGTGCAAGCATCACTTTGGTTTTGCACACCGCCTGGCCACCATCCTCACCTTCTGTGCCAGTGCGTGTTTTGGTGGGTGTTTGGCCCAGTGCGTGAGAAAGGAGAAAGTTGTTCACATTCCTTGTCCACAGCAGGATCCCTGTTTCCCAGCACCACAATGTTCCGCCAGGAAGATACTGCGAAAGGTAAAGGATCGGCCTCTGCCTGCATTCTGGAAACTCAAGGGGACAACTTTCCGGCTTTTCCCCTGCCCCAGCCCTGGCGCCTTACCACGGCATACTCTAGTGCTTTGGAGAGGAGCATCCCTCATCAGAGAGAGCTACTTTGGGAATGTCTTCACTCAAGAAGAATCACTAGCATTCACTCACAAAACCCCTTTGATACATTTTTCTCATTTAATCACCATGATAATCTTGTGAGGAAGATACGTATCTGTCAGCACTTTGTAAAAGAGACTTGACATGGTTGTCACTCATGGCATACATACAACAAAACCCAAACACAGTTCCTCTCTGACCCCCGCCCAGCCTTTTCTTAGCCTTTCCTTGGTCCAGGCTTCAATAGTCCCTACTCAGAGACATCACAGCAAACGTTCCCTGCCCTTGAGTGTTCTTGCTCATTGGAAGGATGGTTAGAACACCATCCCGGCCCCTGCAAAAATGAGCATGGATCCTTCATGGGGTAGGGGGCGGGGGGATGCTGTATTCTAGAAGTCTTGCTTCCCAGGCAGCCTGGAGGCCAGAGTTACAGTCCCCTCTCTGTGTCACATCTATCAGACATCAGTAGATGGATGCTGGCCAGCATCAAAATTGTGGCATCGGAAGGGGCTGGAGGAGGGTGGCTGGCTCCCAGCCTCTTAATTTTCCCATTCCGCTGGAAGGTCGTGCTCATTCGAGCTTTCAAACCAGAAATAAATTATTATAATCCATTTGCTAATTACACCACACTGAAGCTCGAGACGCTGTAAATTGCAGCCGTGATAGAGCTAGATGAAGTTTCGGGGAGTTTATTTTTAGCCATGCAGAGAGCACTCGGTTTCCTAGAGGCTTCATTTGCAAGTCTAGGAGGGACAGGGAAAATTTGTCTGCACGGTCCTTTCTGTCCCATGACTTGCATGGAGTCGCTGAACCTCCCTTGCCCTCCTTGGTAAAGCAGGTGACTGTCATGGTTGATGTTGAAGCACTGTCTCTAAAGTCTAATTCTCATTTCCTGACTATGGAAACTAGAATGTGTTCAGACGTCATCTTTCCCTGCCTCGGTCATCTTGGAGAATATCAGAAGCCATCACCCCAGCATGTGAACTGTGGGACAGAGGCCTCAGAAACCTCAGGTTAAGTGGATGCATGGTCCCCCTTTCCTGATCCTTTTTTTTGAGGGGAGGGGATTAGGTGGAAAAAGGTAGAAGGATTTTGTATAGGATGTTATGTGTACTTTACACCAGCTGTGTCCGCAGCTAGGTGCTTACCTTTGAGTGGCTGTCGAATGGCCTTCTCCATCCAAGGCCAGAGTCACCAGTTTCAGCTGGGCAGTCACACTTGAGTGTCTGCACGCCAGGCACTGAAAACACCATGAAGGTGAAGTGGGTGCAGTGCCGAGCTCCAAGGAAACCAACAGGGAAGGTAAAGCAGGAAATGAATATGATGAAGTGCTTTTTGAACTGCAGTATTAGCCACGGATGATAAAAGTGCTGAATGTCATCAGCGATGTCACAGACTCACTGTGGTGTGCAGGTCCTGGTTCGTTCATTCCTGATGGGATAGGAGAATCAGGGAACACTGAGGATGAAGGGGTGTTTGAGCCGGGCTTGGTGTATCAGTAGGATTTAGAACTATAGGGACTGGGTAAGGGAAATTGCACAGACCTGCCTTGGTAACCTTGGAAACCACCCTGACCAGATCACAGAGATGGCAGTCCCTGACCAGTCAGCATTCCCAGATACCTAGCAGAGCACTTTTCTTCCCTGGACACCGTGACCTCCAGCAAATTTTCTTCAATTTTGACCAAAGTATGATATGTTTGTTGTTTTTTTTTTTTTTTTTTCCAAAGGCTGAGCATAAAACACTCTGTGTTTGGATGCTTCTGTGTAAACAGTCTTCTACCATATTTGTGTGATTCTTGGGTGGATAGATGGATACATGGTCAGATGGATGAAGGGATGGTCTGGTATCATTATAGAGCTGCCACAGGAAGGAGATGGAAACAATTAACTGGCTGGGCTTGTAGGAAACGTTATGGGAAGAGGGCCATGGAGCTGAGCCTTGAACAGTGGATAGACTTCCCAGCTCACAGTGCAGATGAAGGTCTTCCATTCCAAGGGCAGCAAAATGGAAGCATGAACTGCACGACACTGTGGGAGAACAGTGAGTTCCAGGGCTTGGGGGGAGGATGAGTAAATGGAGTAGCTGAGAGCACAAGCTTTGAATTAGACAGATGGTGTTTTGAATCCCAGCTCCGTCGCATAGTAGCTGAGTGGTCTTGGGCAAATTATATTT
This sequence comes from Neotragus moschatus, assembly GCA_006410615.1. Classification (NCBI taxonomy): domain Eukaryota; kingdom Metazoa; phylum Chordata; class Mammalia; order Artiodactyla; family Bovidae; genus Neotragus; species Neotragus moschatus. Next base: position 208,417 of record SJYA01003128.1, read on the forward strand.
CTTTTCTTAGCTTCTCCTTTCTCATCCATTGAAAAAAAAAAAGGAGTATTAACAAAAACTATGCCCCTCAGGTGGCTATTGTGACGATTAAGTGAAATACTGTTTAGCACAGTGACTGGCATACACTTAATGTGCAGTTAATAAATAGCAGTTTATGCTTCTTATTTTATTGAAACAATTCTAATTAAATTATGAAACTAATAATGTTATATACCAGTTTTGCATCAACAAATAACAAGTTATGAAAATGCCAGTTGAAGCCACAGAATTGAAGGAAGAGGGGGCTCTTTACTCTTTCACATATAAGGATGAGACAAAGAAAAAAGAACTAGCAAGAAGCAGGGAACATCCTTGCAGGTAAAGGAGTATCAGGAAAGACTGGTGTTGTAGATGCCACGGAAGAAGGGTTTCCAGAGGAGCCGGTGATACTGCTGGAGGGTGACCCAGGGAGGCCACTGCAGACTGAGAAGTCTTTGGAATTTGCAGTGACAACATGATTGTGATCTTAAAAAGAACTCTCTGGAGGTGGAGCCCCACCACAGTAATTTGTGGGGTGTGTGGGTGTGGGGGAAGCAATTTAGATGACTCTTTCAGGAATTCTCTCAAAGGAGAGGAAGAACTTGGAGTGGGGTGGAAGAAAGGTCACTGGAAGGGCTGAGTTAGAGGAAGACTATTTGAACTCAGTTGTTTGTCTTTCTAACCCATGCCTCTATTTGATCAACGTAACATCACTGTCCCGTTCCCAATTCTGATGCTCTGGTACCTATCCACCAGCACTTACCCCAGCCCTACTGTGGAGCTGTGCCTGCCAAGATTTTGCCTGGATTTATTTCTTATAATCGCATTCTAAGAACAGTAAGAATTTAATGGTCTGTTTAAATAAAGCAGATAAGAAATGATGTTGGCATTGAGAAGGAGATAGATTTGAGAGTCAGCAAGTAGATCGAACTGAGCGAATGTAAGGAGTGAGCCGAATGGGAGTCAGCGAGGGGCCCTGTGGTTCCGGGCGGGAGGGCTGAGTGAACGGCCACGCCTACTGGTGGGCGTGTCCCTGCTCTGCGTGGGTCCTTATCTCCACCCTCCTGGGCAGCAACCCACAGGCTTATGGAGAGTAAGAAATCACATGGTAGGTGTGCTCATCATTTGGAATATTTCAAATGCTTGATAAATCAGGGCTATTCTTACTAATATTGTGATAAGCTAGAAACAGTGCATCTGACTCTCTTTACTTTGTACTCTATCTGCACAACCTCTTCGTCAGAAAGCATAATTCTAAATGGCAGGAGGGAACTAATGTGCATTGCTCAGGTACCTTTTTACAGATAAGGAAATGGGAGAGGCAGGGAGGTTTTTAAAAAACTAGCCTGAGATTGCACCTAATAACTAGAAAATACACTTTCTTTCTAAGCAACTGACTACATCTTGGGCTATAAAATGCATCTCAGTAAATTTCAAGGAATCAGTATCCTGCAAACCACATTCCCCCACCACAGGACAATTAAGCTAGAAATCAATAACAAAAGGATGAGTTTTAAAAGATGCTTTGGGCAGGGGATAAATAGTTTGGGGGGAAAAATGCATTGAGAGAGATTCACAAAAACACTTCTAACTAACTCATGAGTCAAACAAGAAACGATAATAAGAATTGTAAAATACATATAAATGGTAAGAGAAATATCAGATATAACATGTACACACTGCTATATTTAAAATGGATAGCCAACTGTATCAGTTCATTTCAGTTGCTCAGTCATGTCCAACTCTTTGCAACCCCATGAATCGCAGCACGCCAGGTCTCCCTGTCCATCACCAACTCCTGGAGTTTACCCAAACTCGTGTCCATCAAGTCAGTGATGCCATCCAGCCATCTCATCCTCTGCCGTCCTCTTCTCCTCCTGCCCCCAATCCCTCCTAGCATCAGGGTCTTTTCCAATGAGTCAACTCTTTGCATGAGGTGGCCAAAGTATTGAAATTTCAGCTTCAGCATCAGTCCTTCCAATGAAAACCCAGGGCTGATCTTTAGGATGGACTGCTTGGATCTCCTTGCAGTCCAAGGGACTCTCCAGAGTCTTCTCCAACACCACAGTTCAGAAGCATCAATTCTTCGGCGCTTAGCTTTCTTCACAGTCCAACGCTCACATCCATACATGACCACTGGAAAAACCATAGCCTTGACTAGACAGACCTTTGTTGGCAAAGTAATGTCTCTGAACAACTGTATAGGACCTACTATACAGCACATGAAGCTCTGCTTAGTGTTACACGGCAGCTTGCATGGGAGTGGAGTTGTGGGAGAATGAATACATGTATATGTATGGCTGAGTCCCTTCCCTGTTCTCCTGAAACTATCACAAACAACATTGTTAATCGGCTATACCCCAATACAAAGGAAAAAAAAATTTTTAAGTGGAATTATAGCTAAGACAGTACTTAAAGGAAATGTATGAACTTAAATGCTTGTATTCAGAAAGAAGAAACACTGAAAAATTGACAAATGGGCTATGTATCGAATTTAATAACAGTAGTAAACATAAATGGACTTCCCAGGTGGCACTAGTGGTAAAGAACCCACCTGCCAATGTAGGAGATGCTGATTCGATCCCTGGGTCTGGAAGATCCCCTGGAGGAGGCCATGGCAACCCACTCCAGTATTCTTGCCTAGAGAATCCTCATGCACAGAGGAGCCCAGTGGACTACAAGTCCATAAGGCTGCAAAGACTCAGACATGACTGAAACGACTTACACACATGCATGCATGCAGTAAATATCAAAAAATAAGAAAGCCCAGGATTGTGCAGTTACCGGTGGTGAAGCCTGGATTCAAACATACATATGGCTGCTTCTAAAACCCCCACTCTCTCCACTGTAGCATGAGCCTTGCTCTGTATCATTCTCCATCGTATGCCCAGTGCTGGGAAATTAGGTTTCTCCCGAAGAGTCCGAGACCTGAGCCTGTAGGGTGACTCCCTGTATCCACAGGTTGATGATCAGTCATGCTCACTTACTCATCCACCCTTTTCTTCATTCACTGATTCGATATTTATTGAGCGTTTGCTATGTGCCAGGCACTGGAATCCCTGTCTTAGTTGCCTTTCCTCTGAGTGTTCAAACCCAGTCTTCAGCCTGGGCCAAAGCTGCTGCTGCTGCCCACCCTGAACCCCCTCCCTGCCCCCCTGTCCCCAGCTGCCTGAAACTCAGCTGCTGCTTGTCAGAACAGCAGCCTCGTCAGAATTGACTGATTTCTCTCTTGTCTCTTTCAACAGGTAGACTGAAATTACCATGTGTCCAAATTAAAATTGCATACTTCAAGGATTATTTGAAGGACTATTCTTAGACCCTTTTAAGAAGATTTAAAGAAAAGTGAGTTGATTTTTTTTTTTTACACTTCAGAGAGTATTCATGATTTAAGTTAATGATATGGGTGCTTTTTTACTCTATCCCTTAAATATGTGTTAATAGGTAGACTTTGTATCCATTTATATTATAAGATATTTTTTTTAACCTAAAAACAATGAGCAGGGAGTACAGTATTACTGCATGGCTTCCCTGTACGATTTTAGTACATTTCAAAGGCTTGAGAAATTTTAAAGATGAAAGGGTCTTAGAGGTGTGGACCTTTGATAGAGAGATAGATGAATGGATGGATGGATGGATGGATATAGGTAGACAGATAGATTTGGCCTATGCTTGGAAAGCTCCAGGGACTAATGAGGAAGTGGTTATCTACCCCATTTGGAATTTTTATTCAAAAAATCTGGATTTGGTATCCACTATATCCACTGCTCCTCACATATTGCCAAGCCTGTTTTTCACCAGACAGCCCTACAATGGATGAGGACAAAAATCATACCCTTCCTTGAGATCTTTTCTTATTCTTTGTCCTTCCAATAATGCCTTATAATTTGATTTTAAGAGCAGTTTCTTCCCTGGTCACCTTCTTTCCAACACTGTTAATGCCTCCTTGAAAAGAAGCGTCGCCTAGAACAGGGGTCCTCACCTCTGGGCTGTGGACTGGTTCCTTCTGTTGGATCAGTGGCAGCATTAGATTATAAATAAAGTGTGCACCTGAATCATCCTAAAACCACCCTCTCATCCCCAGTCTGTGGAAATTTGTCATCCACAAAATTGGTCCTTGCTGCCAAAAAGTTGGGGTCCGATGGCCTGGAATACAGACAGTGCTCTACCAGCATCTTATTCCATGAGATCCATGAGAATCAGAGGAAGATAAAGTTGGGGAACCACACCTGGGTTCCAGTCCAAGTTCTGCTGCGATGATACCTTTGAGAAAATCCCTTCATCTCTCTGAGCTTGAAGAAAACAGGAGGATAGGACAAGATGGTCCTAAGATGCTGTCTCCTTCCACGTGGGAAGTTTTGCTGACTCAGAGTAAAGAAGCTGTGGCTTCTCTCTGTCCCGGGCACTGGAATGGGCCAGGACTTGGGGATCAGTAAAAAATACTGCGATAAGCAGGTATTTTATAAGATAGTCCAGGGATGTGGGTACAGTCTCAGTCCAGTCACTTGTTGACCATGGGGTCCTAGGCTGTCACTTCTCTCTGAGCATCTGTTTCCTCATTTATGAAGGAAGGTTATTAACACATATGGCAAAGGATTCATGTGAGGTGTGCTGAGATGATGTACATAAAGCGCCTGGTACCTGGTGCGTAGGAAGTGTTCAGTAAACTCCTAGTAGTCGCGTAAGTGGTGATGCTGTGCCTTACCTCCAGCTGGAGGAGAAGACAGCAGGTGGCAAAGACGCTAACAAGAGAGAAGTGTGAATCTGTGGGCGTGCTTGTTAGGGATGGGGGAGGAGTGGCCACATCCCGTAAACTCTCCTGCAAACATAAGTCCAACTTTGGAAAGTTCATGAAATTAAAACTCTGCTCAGAATCAGACAAGGAAAGATTGGTTGCTATGGAATATACAGTTAAATGGGAAACTTGTAGAGAGGATCTGAGGAGCTGCAAAATTCTACCAACCTCTGGCAGCTGATACAGCCCTAGTCATGGATACTTAGGATTGGTACCTGCAGAAGGGAGGTCCTTGGACCCCCAGTAGACCTGGGGGCTGGAGAATCATCATGTACTTTTATAAGTTCAGAAGGCTGGTTGTGAGGTTGAGATGAGAGATTAGCTGTGAACAAGATATACAAACTGTAAAGCACCCTCCATACCTACATATGCTTCTGTTATTCATGTATTATGAGATGGTTCACTACTTTGGACATCAGGAGACGGGGAAAATTCCAATGTAATGAAGCAGGAGGGTCCAGCCCACAGATTCCTGAGCAGGACAGCGTGTGTGTATATGCATGCACATGTCTGTGTGTGTGTGTTCACATGTGTGTGCACGTTTGCACGTGTGAGAGCCCCTTTGGGTGTGTCAGCACTCTCCATGGTGACTGGCAGCCCAGAAGGAGTATGGCATGGGAATGAAAACACAGGCCGTGGAGCTGGTCAGCTTTGCTCTGTCACTGTGTGATGATCTTGGCCACATTTTTCCATGAGGGTCCCAGCCTCTGTCTTCATGGAGCCTAAAGAGTGTATATGCTGGGCTACTCTGAGGGAGGGAACTGTGCAGAAGGTACCCTTCACACGAAGAAGGCACTCGGAATGTGTGTGTGCCCTTCTTGCATGGTTATCGGAATTTGTCAGAGTTTAGGGAAAGTCCTCTTGACCTGTTGGCTAAAAGGAACCTCCAAAGGCATCTTAGATTCCACCGGACCCTCCCCCGAGGGTCTGGGCACCTTGGTGAATGGAAAGCTCGTGTGGGTGAGCACACTCTCCACCCTCTGCAAAGGCTCATTCCAGAGGTGCTCCCACACCACCCTTCTGAGTCCCCTGCCTCAGTCTGGGCTGTGGGGCTGGTGACTCTTAAATTCAGGACTGAGAACTGTGTTGTCATTGAAGGTGTAGAACAAGGTTGCTGTTTAAATTGGGAAATTATGATAGCTGATATCATGGCCTTTGTTCTTCAAACGCCTGCTGGCTGTTCATACCAGATCCTGCCCCAGGCTAACACTGCAGCAGCAGCCACTGGCCAAAGGTGTCCCTTTCAGGGTTTCTAGATCCAAGGAAAACGGCATTATCGTGTATTGCAGTGTTTTTCAAATTATGGATTGTGACCTATTAGTGGCTCATGAATTTAATTTGGTGGTTCAAGATCATCGTGCATTAAAGTGAAGCAAAGTAGTCCAGTAATCCATAGAGTGGGTGAAGATATTTACATATGTGTATTCAACACAGGTCTCATATCCAAAGTATATACATTTGATCTTGGAACAATGCAGGGATTGGGGCACCGACCCTCTCTCTGCACAGTTGAAAATTCCGGTATAATTTACAGTGGCCCCTCCATGTACATGGTTTGTCAATATTCCAGGCTCTGCATCTGCAGATTCAACCAACCATTGTCTATATAACACTGTAGCATTTGCTGTGGAAAAAAATCTGTATCTAAGTGGACTTACGCCATCTAAACCCATGTTGTTCAAGGGTCAGCTGTGTAGTAGAAGAGCAAACTCCAACAAATAAGTAAGGGAAAGACAAGCGACCTAATGGAAAAATAAGCAAAAGATACTTCAAACAGACACTTCACAAAGGAGGATATCCAAACAGGCAATAAGCATATGAAAGCATTATCAGTTATCAGGAAATTACAGATTAAACCAGCAATGAAGCGCCACTATACACCCATGAGAAGGGCTAAAATGAAAAAGGTAGACAATATCTAGCATTGGCAAAGATGTGAAGCAACTAGGCAGTAAAGAATTTGCCTGCAAGGCAGGAGACACAAGTTCGATCCGTGAGTCAAGAAGAGCCCCTGGAGGAGGAAATGTCAACCCACTCTAGTATTCTTGCCTGGAAAATTCCAGGGACAGAGGAGCCTGGCAGGCTGCAGTCCATGGGGTTGCAAAGGGTCAGACATGACTGAGCGACTGAGCATGTGTGCACGAAGCAACTAGAACCCTCACATATGGCTGATTGGAGAGTAATTTAGAATGACAACTTTGGAAAACAGCCTGGCAGTATCAACTAATGCAGAGCGTATGCAACTAGCCGTCTCGTCCTTAGATACACATGGGACATGCATACACCTGTCCACCCAAAAACATGACCAGCAGCAGCAGCATAGATAAACGGTGGTGCAGCCACACAATGGAATCCTGTCCCCAGCTGTATCAATGGCCCTCACAAGTATAATGTTGAAATAAAAAGCCAGGTGCAAAGAAACTTTATGACAATATTCATCTTAAGTATGCTGCTGCTGCTAAGTCGCTTCAGTCGTGTCCGACTCTGTGCGACCCCATAGACGGCAGCTCACCAGGTTCCCCCGTCCTTGGGATTCTCCAGGCAAGAGCACTGGAGTGGGTTGCCATTTCTTTTTTCAATGCATGAAAGTGAAAAGTGAAAATGAAGTCGCTCAGTCGAGTCGAACTCTTCTCGACCCCATGGGCTGCAGCCCACCAGGCTCCTCCATCCATGGGATTTTCCAAGCAAGAGGACTGGAGTAGGTTGCCANTTGGGATTCTCCAGGCAAGAGCACTGGAGTGGGTTGCCATTTCTTTTTTCAATGCATGAAAGTGAAAAGTGAAAATGAAGTCGCTCAGTCGAGTCGAACTCTTCTCGACCCCATGGGCTGCAGCCCACCAGGCTCCTCCATCCATGGGATTTTCCAAGCAAGAGGACTGGAGTAGGTTGCCATTTCCTTCTCATCTTAAGTATAAAAACAGACAAAACTAATCTATATTGTTAGAAATCAGGATCCTTGGAGGAGGGGCTATAAAATGGTCCAGGCACAGGGGGGCTTTCAAGGTGTTGATAATGCTCTGTCTTTTGATCTGAGAGCTGAGTACATAGGTGTTTTCAATTTGTGAGAGCTTATCCAGCTCTTTATCTATGATACATACATTGTGTACATATATATATATGATATACATCATATATATATGATGTATGTATATACAGTGCTTCAATAACAGTTTATAAAGTGAATGTGTAAATTATAATAAATTACAAACGAATAAAGAGGACTAGAGAACATAGCAGGTAGTAAGGGCAAGCACTGCTAAGTGAAACTCAGGTTACATGGCATCCAGGCTGAGCTGAGACATCCAATATACTCCTTCCAGAGAGTCACAGACCAAAAGCCAGAGAGCCACTGACGGTGTCGAACCCTCTCCTTTTAAAAACGATGCAAATCAAAACCACAATGAGGTACCATTTCACACCAGTCAGAATGGCTGCGATCCAAAAGTCAACAAGCAATAAATGCTGGAGAGGATGTGGAGAAAAGGGAACCCTCTTACACTGTTGGTGGGAATGCAAATTAGTACAGCCACTATGGAGAACAGTGTGGAGATTCCTTAAAAAATTGCAAATAGAACTGTCTTATGACCCAGCAATCCCACTGCTGGGCATACACACCGAGGAAACCAGAATTGAAAGAGATGCGTGTACCCCAATGTTCGTCGCAGCATTATTTATAGTAGCCAGGACATGGAAGCAACCTAGATGTCCATCAGCAGATGAATGGATAAGAAAGCTGTGGTACAGATACACGATGGAGTATTACTCAGCCATTAAAAAGAATACATTTGAATCAGTTCTAATGAAGTGGATGAAACTGGAGCCGATTATATAGAGTGAAGTAAGCCAGAAAGAAAAACACCAATACAGTATACTAACACGTATATATGGAATTTAGAAAGATTGTAATGTTAAACCTGTACGCGAGACAGCAAAAGAGACACAGATGTATAGAACAGTCTTTTGGACTCTGTGGGAGAGGGAAAGGGTGGGATGATTTGGGAGAGTGGCATTGTAACATGTATGATACTATAAGTGAAACGAATTGCCAGTCCAGGCACGATGCAGGATGCAGGAAGCTTTGGACTGATGCACGGGGATGATCCAGAGAGATGGTGTGGGGTGGGGGGAGGGGGTCAGGATTGGGAGCTCATATACACTCGTGGCTGATTCGTGTCAATGTATAGCAAAACTAATACAGTATTGTAAAGCAAAACAAACTAAAAAAAAAATAATAATAATTAAAAAAAATAAATAAAGACGAAGAGTCTTAAGGCCCAGAGACAAGGGAATTGAGAGAGAGCTGGGAGGAAGCAGGGGAAGAACACTGACTCCAGGACTCCTCCCGACGCTGCGTCTCCCGCTTCCACTGTCGGTGGGATGGCGCGTTCGGCTCCGTCTGGCACCGCAGTCTCCGGGGACAGCCCGGTGCTTCAGTCCAAGGGGAGCGGCTGTTTTCCCACCACAGACGGGCAGGGGCCCGGCTCCAGCGCCCCACACGCCCTCCCCGCTCCTTCCTGCCTCTCCTGCCCGACCTGCCCCCCTCAGAGCCCCGGAAACACCGCCTCACTCACAGGCGCTTTCATTTGTGTGAAACAACTGCCGTGCCAAAGCTAGCTCACGCCCGTGGAAGCTAGAAAACTGTGAAGACAATACATAGGGAGAACACGATTCAACAAAGCGCTGAGTCAGTCCTGGCTTTGTGCTCTTGTTACCAAATGGTGAGACCACTCCGCAGTCCTCTCCTGCGAGGGGCCGGGGGGTGGGGGATCCGGCCCCTGAGGGCCTGAGAGAGCCCTTCCAGGCAGGGCTTCACAGAGGAGGACAGCGCCCTGCGGGTTTTAAAAGGCTCGCGGTGAACCTTGCACGGGCCAAGAACCATCTGCAGTAGGAGGGTCATGTAACATCAGGGGTTTTCCAACTGTGTTGGCTGTGACGCTCAGCACAAAACACCTGCGGCATCTTCACTCGGCACACAGCCCCACCCAAACAGGGAAACGGGCCCAGTGTAGGGTACAGCGGCCCAGGCCTCCCCAGCGTCTAGCTGGATCCTGGAGATGGGGTGCTGGAAGAGGCCTCAGAGATGGTTTCAGGGAAGCCAAGTAGTTGGAGCTAAGGATCTAACCGAGGGAAACTGCCCAGGCAAGATTTCTCAGGGCTGGCCAGTGGGTAAGAACCACATTTGAGAGAAAGCCATCTTGCATTCTGGAAGCTTCCATAGAGTCAGGGTTGAAGAAATGTGTAGTGAAGATGAGGGTCCAGAAGATGTGGGCGGGGGCCAGCTGAAGGCCTCTGTGCCCTGACCGGGTATGTCTGGGGAGAAAAGGAAACATTGCCTGAGGTTCATACACACAAGACATGCCTGTAGCCTTGGAGACAGACTCAGATGTAGGCAGACATAGGTATGAATGTTGGTACAGTCCCAGAACTTTGTTTTACAGCATTTGCTTGTGCCATTTGCAAAAAAAAAAAAAAAAACAAAACACTACACTTTTCTGAGCAGGCTTCTGATCCAGGTCTGGCTGATGGCAGAAGCTGGAGCGACGAGAAAGGCAGAGTTCTCAGCCTCACCTTCCTTCAGTGGCTTGACGGGTCAAACTCAAACACAGATTTGATGTGGTATTATTATTCTAAGGCTGCTGCTGCTGCTAAGTCGCTTCAGTCATGTCTGACTCTGTGCAACCCCATGGATGGCAGCCCACCAGGCTCCCTGTCCCTGGGATTCTCCAAGCAAGAACACTGGAGTGGGTTGCCATCTCCTTCTCCAATGCATGAAAGTGAAAAGTGAAAGTGAAGTCGCTCAGTCGTGTCCGACTCTTAGCGACCCCATGGACTGCAGCCCACCAGGCTCCTCCGTCCATGAGATTTTCCAGGCAAGAGTACTGGAGTGGGGTGCCATCGCCTTCTTCGTATTCTAGAGCAGAGTATCCCAAACAGTGTTTTATGATGCATCAGCCCTACAAAATGTTGTTTGGGAAAAAAAAAAAAAAAAAGTTTTCCATGTTGAACAATCTGGAAAGTACTGCATACTGACCCCACTTCTGGGGGTTCTCACAGCCTCTGCTACTCTACAGGCACTGAGGAGCCCTGCAGGGAGGATGCCTTTCTAATGTTTCCCAAACTTACTCTAAAACACCTTTTTGCGTGTCTGTTGAAATCCCTCTGTGTTTCCAAACTCATTTGGTGAAAGTCCATCCTTGAGAATGGCCTGAAGCTAGTGGGGAGCTCTGAGAAAGGAGAAATGGGCTCTGCCTGGATGCAGACACAGAGAGCTCCCTGGAAGAGGTAGATACGGGGTCCTTGGCAGAAGGCCCAATCTGAACCCAGCCTGGGGTCTGGGCCCCAGCAGATGCTGCATCAAGATCCCACTTGCCACAGAGCACCTAAGCCTGCACACTGCAACTACCCAAGCTGTACAGCCTGTGCTCTGCAACAAGAGAAGCCTCCACAGTGAGCAGCCTTGTGTACTGTAATTAGAGCGTAGCCCCTCCACCCCACTGCAACTGGAGAGAGCCTGTGGGCAGCCGTGAAGACCCAGCACAGCCAAAAAGAAAGAAATGAGTGAATGGCTCTGGTGAAAAGAGTTTAGCTTCCTTCACGGCCACTGAAAACAGAAAGTCCACGTGGCACTGGGGCTGTGCAAATGTGGCTTTGGCAGTTGGATGCAAGGTCTCTTTCCTCACACTTGTACCTCCCTCTGGACAGTTTTGGTGAAGGCAGAGGGGCTTAAGGTCACATACTCTGGGGCCAGACTGCCTCGAGTCCCAGCTCCACCACATCCTTGCTGGTTTCTTAGGCAACCTGACAGAACCTTTCTGTGTCTCATCACCTGCATCTGTAAAATGGGCCTAAAAGTAGCCTTCAGCTTCATGGTGTTCCTCTAGGCATGGCCTTTGGACGGGGATGTGCAGTAAGCACCCCATCACCGCTAGCAGTCCTCCTGTGTTGGCTGCTTTCTCTCATTTCCTCCCAGGCCTTTGTCCAAGCTCCCTTCCCCGGCGTTTCCCAGCAGCCTGCGATCCCTATGTTCCTGAGGGAGGCAACCTGCACATTTGCTCTCTTTCCATGAGCATGAGGAAGGGCCAGGCTGATGCTTCTTCATTTTCAATAGTCGGGGCTGTTTAAGGCAAGGCTTGGGCTCCACTCCTGGTTATTAGCCTGCAACCATTCCGGCTGGGTAAATATTTCAGAAGGAATTCAGCTCTTCTATTATTAATTTACTGCAAGCAGTTGCTATACTTTCCAGAACAGCTCTGCCTACAGGTGTTTTGTCAGCCTTGTCGAGTTCTCCTGATCTTAAACACTTTCCATGGGGTGTGCTGACACTGTCCCTCCAGCCTTTGTCTCCCCGGGGAAGGACGGGCAGTTGTACGAGCAGTGGGCTTGGGGTCCTTGCTGGATCCTGGGTAGTTTGGACAAAGATGCTGGTGGAGTCTTGTGCTTTACGCCGCTAGTTTCAGCATCGCAGCTGACGTACAGCCCGGAGACCTGGGGGTCATCCTTGAGAGCATGCTCCCTTTCATGGCCTCTTGTCCAGTCGGTCCCCAAGTCTTAGTGGTGCCATCTCCAGAACCTCACAGTCCAATCCCTTCTCTCTTGCGCTGCCCTCCATCAGCTAGTCCAAGCTGCCGTCTTCCCTGTCTTCCAGGCCCCAGCTTCCCTGATGGCTGAGCTACTTCAGAATCCTGCTTTGTGTTCCCAGTGAGACTCCTCCACCCCAATTCTTTTTCAATCACCTTCCAATTTTTAAATTACGTGTTCCTGGTCTAGCTTCTCTGCTGAACCATAAGACCAGAGATCGAGTTCATCTTCTTAACAAATATAAATATCCTCCCAGGTACCAACGGACAAGTCTGTGCTTTTCCTTTCTCCTGCCTTTCTATTTTTTTCTTCTTTCCTTTCTTTCACTTAATCATGGTTAAAAGGAGCCTAGTGACCAACTAGTCAAATTCCCTAGAGGAAACCCAAGGCCACAGTGGGAGGGAAGGAGGCAAAACAGGCAGGACCCCGAGCTCCCAACCCCTCACCAACCCAGAAGTGACCCTTTATCTCCTTTAGACATGAGTCTTATTTTAGATTTTCTTTAGAGCAAGTAAAGTGGTTCTTCTATGCTGAAAGCTTTTGAAAACGCTGATCTGTTCATATATTCTCATTTCTCAGAGCGAAAATGTACCAAGTATTTTGAATATGTTCACTCAAACAGAGCTTCCCTGGTGGCTCAGATGGTAAAGAATCTAGATGCAGTGCAAGAGACCCAGATTTGATCCCTGGATTGGGAAGATCCTGTGGAGAAGGAAATGGCAACCCACTCCAGTATTCTTGCCTAGAGAACCCCATGACAGAGGAGGCTGGCGGGCTACAGTCCATGGCATGGCAAATAGTCAGGCACGACTGAGTGACTAACACTTTTACACTTTCACTTATAGACAAGGAAGGTGTTATCCTCATTTCAGAGATGCAGAAACAGGTGCCCAGAGCGGTTAGGAAACTTGTCCGTGATCACACGGCCAGTGTGGGTCCAGAATTCCTATCTAGTATGGTCAGACTCCAAACTCTTTCCACTGCCACCTGCTGCCTCTCCAAGATCCATCATCCAGGAAACAGTGGCTTCCCAAGCCAGCCTCTCCAGCTGGCACAGCATGTGGCCAGAGACAGATTGTTGGGATTTAATTGGGCACCGCTTGCTCAGAAGGACAGGACCTTCATTTCTTCGTTTCCTGGCTGTGTGGGCTGTAAGATGCAAAGCAGAGAGAAATGGATGCCGTGAAAGCCAAGGGAGAACTGAGCTGCTCCACCAAATGGTCCTTTGTGCCTGAAATAAAGTGACTTGAGCTGGGGTCTCTGAGTCCCGGATACCTTCACCACACCTGGGTCTTGCTTCCCCTGTGTCAGGAGTTTCTCCCAGGGATGTCCAGGAGAAAGTGACAACCCAGGAAAATAAAACTGCTCTACGTTCTACAAGAAGACAACATGTGTCTTACCATGAACTTTTCGTGTCTCTTTCCTTTACTTTGTCCTCATGCCCAGGTTATTTTTACTTTAACTTGGAGGTAAAGCCTGGCTTATTTAAACAGCAGTGAGACAGAATGGAAGAGAAAGCTGAGATCTTACCCTGGGCTGCCTCAAGAACTCACCACGTGACTCCCTTTGGACTTGTCACGTGACTTCTCTGAGTCTCATCTTCCTCATCCATCTTTACAATGAGTGTGTTTAGACAAGATGCCCTTGCCCACCGTGGCAGGAAGCGTTCAAAGTATTGAGTTTCCTCCTCTACTTTCCCAGATCTGCTGTTATCGCTGCATGAACTTGGGTGAGTTATGAAGGCTCTCATGGTCAGCTGTATCGCCCACAAAATGGGGTAGTGATAATGCCTATCTCACAGATTTATTGTGGGGACTTAGAACTAAGGCACTTAGAACGATGCCCAGCATGTTGTTCCTAGTTTAGTTAGCTGTTGTGGTGGTGGTCGTGATTGCCTCCATTCATGGAATGGTACATTGTGATTCTGCACTTTTGTTTGTCTAGACCATGTCCAGTGGTTAGTAGTCACACTTTTAGCTTTCACTGGCAGAGAAAACTACAGTGACAGATAGCTGCTTTAGATTTAGTAATGTTTGAACACAATGTATATTCCTCATAACACCCCTACCTATATTGTGCAAAACATCAATTCCGTTACAGACAATCCCCAGTGAGCCAACATACAAGTTCCTAGATTGTTGCAGGAATAATATGCCCTCAATTAGAAACTTCTGATCTAGGATCATTGTGGTCTCCTCCAGCATAACTCATGGCACAAAATTAATGTTTGAATGAACAAGTGACTGAAGGGATGGATGGATGGATGGGTGACTTTGATTTTCATTTGCCTCTCAATTAACTTTGAGCAGAATAACAAGTGAATATTTGTGTTCATGTGGGTATGTGTCTATGAACATTTTCAGAGAAGATGTCAAAGAACATTTCAAGCTATTTCTGTCCCGAGGAAGAAGATAGTCATAGTTTGCATATTCCCCTCTTTTTTAGTTTACAGGGTCATTTTTCACTGGAATCATTTCAGCTCTCTGGCCCTGACAAAAGATAAGCACTCCCTCTGCCTCTCCCAAGCCTTCCTCCTCCAACAATGAGGGCTTTGTGCTGGCAAGACTGCCTCGAGATGTCTCTTTCCCAAGGCCCCACAGCCTTCTCTGGCTTCTCTCAGGAGTGTTAATGGGGGAGGGACACAGACGGTTGAATTCAGGGAGCAGTACCTATGGCCTGGTGCCAGCTCCACAAGTCAGGCCAGGGCAGGCAACTCCATATCTGTTCTGGGATACAGGCAGCCCAGTTACCTGAGCTGGTCATCCAGCTCTCTGCAGCCAGCGCCCTGAGAATCATCAGGCTCTGGTTTCCTGGAGTCTTTTGCTCCATGCCCAGGGGAGGATCAGAGCTGGGGAGGATGGGTGGGAGATGGCAGAGGGATGGAGAGTCAGTCTCACAGTGTGAAGAATTTTACCCCATCAGCACAAGGGGCTGCTGTGGCTGCAGCCTCTTAGGGCTTCAATTCACTAATAAGATTAGAATGCCAACAGCCTGCCTCTACACACACACACTTAGGAACACATTGGTCTGAGCTGCTTAATGAGTGTTAGTCAGGAGTCGAAGAAAAGCCGGGGAAGGCGCCTGGCTGATGCCTTGTTGATTAGAACACTAAATGTGTTGCCCTTTGAAAGCCAGCACTTGCTGGAGAACAAACCCAGGGTTGAGATTTCCTGGTAACCCTTACATTCCCCACTGTTTGCAGATGTTTACAAATCGTAAGCTGATCTGGGTAAGGCAGGGTGACAAGGACATCTGGATAATGACAAGGACAACAGTGATGCCTGTTACCCCAACAGTGGGCTTCCCTTGCAACTCAGTCGGTAAAAATTCTGCCTGCGATGCAAGAGACGAGGGTTTGATCGCTGGGTTGGGAAGATCCCCTGGAGAGGGGAATGACGACCCACTCCAGTATTCTTGCATGGAAAATCCCAAGGACAGAGGAGCCTGGCAGGCTGTAGTCCATGAGGTCGCAAGAGTTGGACACGACTTAGTGACTAAACCACCATCCCAAGAGTAAACAGTGGTTATCTAAACCTGGCTGCCTACCAGAAACACAGAGCATTTATTTATTTCTTTGTTGTTTGATTTTTGTTATTTTGAAAATACAGACTCCTGGGTCCTATCCCTGGAGGTTCTATTTCTTGAGGCCTGGAGACCCGAGAATCTATATGTTTAATACACTGGATGATTCTGATACTTCTAGCTGAGCCCTGGCCTCAGGAACTGTTACTCTGTAGAATGAGGCCACCCTGGACCCAGACTGGAATCAGACTCTCCCTTCTGAAGCTGTGGCCTCAGGCCTATTGCTCAGCTCTAAACCTCAGAGGCATCATCTCTAAAAAATAATTAGACAAAATTGTAGACACTATAGAGAACAGTATGATGATTCCTCAACAAATTAAAAATAGGATTGCCGTGTGAAAAGGCAATTCCGCTTTTGGGTATATAAAAGAATTGAGGGTAGGGACTTGTAGTGGTAGTTGCATGCCCATGTTCATAGCTGCATTATTTACAATAGCAGAGAGATGGAAGCAACCCAAGTGTCTGCAGTGTCCATCAGTGGATACATGAACAAACAAAATGCGAAATAGACTCACAATGGAGTATTAGTCAGCCTTTAAACAGGAATGCCATCCTGACACATATACAGCATGGATGAGCCTTGAAAATATTAGGCTAAGTGAAATAATCAGTCACAAAAGGACAAATACTACAGGATTCCACTGTAAGGTACTTTACCAGATTATAGAGACAGTAAAATGCTAGTTGCCAGGGGCTGGCTTGAGGGATAAAGGAGGTTCATGGGTACAAGGGTTTCAGTTTTGCATAGATGGAATGAGTTCTGTAGTGGGATCTGGGTGATGACTGCACAATGAGATGAATTAATGTATTTATTGCCACTGAACTATACACTTACTAGTGGTAAGAATGGTGAATTTTAGGTTATATATATTCTACCACAATTAAAAAAGAATATAGCTAGTATCTTCCCTCCGGAGTCATTCTGAGAATGGCATACTACAGCATCTGTCAAAAAACCTAACACGATGCCTAACACACAGCACATGCATAAAAAAAAAAAAAAAGGTTTCTTTTCTTTTCATCATTTACCTATTCCTTTCATAAACATTTTCTTCCCTGAGAGCTTTTTAATCTTGTTTCCCTACAAAGATATGTCTGAAAGGAAGGGAAAGAGGAACTGATGTTTGTTGATAGCTAATTATGAATTTTTACCCTTATTTACCCTTGAGAAGTGGGTCTTCCCACTTTACAGATGAAGAAACAGGCTTAGAAAGGGTAAATGACTTACCTAGGATCACAAAATGGAGACATAGCAGAGCTAAGCTTGCCTCACTGTATCCTTCTGAGCAGCTATTTTTTTTTTTTTTACCCCTTGTAACTTTTTTTTTTTTTTTCCGTCTCAGGTGTACATGAGTTCCCAATCTTAAACCACCCCCTCCCCACCTCCCACCCCATATCAACTCTCTGNGAGCTGGATTTCTTCTCTCTTGAGCGTGGGGTATCTCTCACAGCTGCTCCAGCAAAGCGTAGCCTCTGCTCCTTACTTTGGACGAAGGGTGTTTCCTCACCGCCGCCCTTCCTGACCTTCAACATGGGATAGCTCCTCTAGGCCCTCCTGCGCCAGTGCAGCTACCACTCCTTGGACGTGGGTTGATCTTCCTGGCCCCTGACCCTGACCTCGGACGTGGGGTGGCTCCTCTGAGCTTTCCTGTGCCATCACAGCCTGGCACTCTCGGCCGCTGCCCCTGACCTCGGATGTAGGGTAACTCCTCTCAGCCGCGCTGGGTGCGCCGGTCATCGCAGCCACTTGTGCTGAGTGCATCAGCCCTGCCGTTGCAGCCGCTTGCACTGAGTGCATCAGCCTGGCATCGCAGCCACTTGTGCTGAGTGCCTTCTGAGAAGCTTTTAACCTACAGATGGCTGAAGAAGTTGGCTGCCACTCTCCAAGGAAAATATGCATAAAGTTACTCTTGTTGATGGACTCTGATGTCAGTTAAGGCAGCGCAAAATCTGGTTGGACATCTCCTCCAGAGAGGAAGCAGAGCCTTGTCTGAGCCGAGGTTGTGTTTGGCCCCAACCTGTGCTGGCCCTTTGGTCAGAGCCGAGCTCCTGACAGCCCTACCTGTCCTACTATTAGGCAAGATGCAGTCTTGCTAGCACTCCTAAAGAACGGCCTCTTCCAGGGCTCTCTGACATCACGTGGAGTCTAAATCAGCCTCAAAACTAGCCACCTGCCCCCTTAGCCCAAGCAGGAGAGCCACGTGCCCCTCAGGGACAAAGGGATGCTGATTCCCATGCAGCACATCCAATGTGAGATGAAGAGAGTGAGAGAGAGCTGATGAAGGAGAGAAGTGTGGGCACCGTGTGGGCAGGACACCAGGCATGTGGTTACTGCCAAAGTCAACGTTAAGGGTAAAGGTTTATTACAAATGCGTGAGCTGAATTAGACAGCAAGCTGAGTAGCTGCATTTTCAACATCATCATCATAGCAAAGTAAATAACTAAATTGGATGCTCAAATATATATTGAGTATATATAAACATCCTGATGATGAGAATGATAGAGGTAAATTGAGTAGCTGAACTGGATAGTAAATTGGATCGCCCCAAAAAAATTTAAAAATAAAAATTGTATTTATCATACCCGAATCCATGCTAAGCATTTTATACTAATTTCCTCCATCTTCCCCTAAAAAGTCCTTTGAGGTATATACTATTATCACTGTTTTACAGATGAGGAAAACTGAAGCCAGGGGACTTAGGTGTTCAAGGCAGTACAGCTAATGCTGCTCTACAGTTGAAACCCAAGGTCTGCCTAGCTCCAGACAATATCATTTTTTACTCCAGCAGATTTAGTATGTTGTAGGTAAATCAGAGTTGATTATTCATTTTCAGAAACAAAATCATTTACTTGTTTTACAGGAGTAGTCCTTTGAAAGGCAACTCTTATACTGTGCATTTAACATAAAACCCTGATTATAAAGATTCATTTGGGGAGAGTGGTTCCAAGAATAATCCTTCCCATCTGGGTGGCTGTAATACTGTATTGCAGAGTACTGTCGCAGGTATTATAGTAAGTGTCAATTTGACTTAGACAAAGGCCTGTCACTCTTTCCTCCACAGCCATAATGCATATTCGGTTTTTGTCAGTGGTTAAACAGCACCCCACTCCAGTCCTCTTGCCTGGAAAATCCCATGGATGGAGAAGCCTGGTGGGCTGAAGTCCATGGGGTCCCGAAGAGTCGGACATGACTGAGTGACTTCACTTTCACTCTTCACTTTCCTGCATTGGAGAAGAAAATGGCAACCCACTCCAGTGTTCTTGCCTAGAGAATCCCAGGGACGGAGAAGCCTGGTGGGCTGCCGTCTGTGGGGTCACACAGAGTCGGACACGACTGATATGACTTAGCAGAAGCCGCAGCAGCAAACAGCAGGCTCTGGTGCTGAATTTGAATCCCAGCTCTACCGCATACTGCCTGTACAAACTGGGGCAAGCTACTTTGCTTCTCTGAGTCTCCGTTTCTTCATCTGTGTGCATCCGTGCGTGCTAAGTTGCTTCAGTCATGACCAAGTCTTTACAACCCCATGGACCATAACCCTCCAGGCTCCTCTGTCCATGGGATTCTTCAGGCAAGAATACTGGAATGGGTTGCCATTTCCTCCCCCCCCCCCCAGGGATCTAACCCAAGTCTCTTATGTTTCCTGCACTGGCAGGTGGGTTCTTTACCACTAGCGCCACCTGGGAAACCCCACCTATAGCCCATCATCTGTGAAGTAGGCATAAAGACTGAGGATTTTTATATAAGGAATGTTAGGCCCTTGTCCAGAGCATCGCAGAACAAGTGAGGGACGTCACTTGTAATCTACATGTTCACCCAGTGGCCTTCAGGAGATAATTTGGCTCCCTGCATGGAAAGCTTTGATCAGACTAATGCGGGTGAGTTCGTTTCTCAGTGTCAGTCTACTGACTTTCTGCCTTATACTTCAGTCTTGTGTGTACTTTCCAAGGATCTTCAGATCTCATTAACTGAGCTGCGACACTGATGGATTTAAGTTTCTGGAAAAGTCAGGCTAATATCCTGACCCCAGGGTGCAGAAAATTCCCCAGATTCTGCTTCTGTGCCTCGTTTCCTTACCCTGCTCACAGGATTCCGGTACCCTGAGCAAGCACTTTGGAAGGCCCAAGTAGAAACCGCCTCTGAGACCAGGTGGAAAGTTGGAAAGACTTGCCTTCTTTCAGACACTAGAAATGCTCAGGAACAAAGGCAGTTGGATATTGAGATCTGGAGTTCAAGAAAGAGGTCAGGGCTAGAGACTAAGGCTCTGGCTGCAGGCCCAAGAGTAGGTGCAGTTGCCCAGGGAGCATGAGATGTGAGGGTGTAGCATGAGGTGAAAGATCAAGTTTACTGCAGGGATTCAGGGGAAATGAAGACCTGAGCTAGTCCACGGCAGTGGGAATGAAAGCAAAGTTACGAACATATAGTCAATAAGATGTGATCTCTGCTGGTGTGAGAGCCAGGCAACAGAGATGGGGATGATTCAGAGTTGAGTAACTCCCAGCCCCTTCTTCGGCCGTCTCCAGGCTGAGCAGGTTGCTCCCCACTGAGGCTCCCACCGTGTCTGTTCACGGCAAACCCCACAGTGTGTTTTGATTTTCTCTATGTGTGTGTCAACATCTCCCACATTTCTACCATCCAGGTGCATCTTCACTTACTCTCAGGTCCTGAATCAGATAGCAGTATGCCCCACTCCTCCAGCCCCTTTCTGTCTCCCTCACCCTGATCCAGTTTTCTTCACAGCTCTATTCTACAAAGATAATTTATTTGTTTATCGTCTGTCTACCCTGACTGGCACTGAAGCTTGATAGGGTGGGGACTTGGCCTAATTTGTTCAGGATTCTGTACCTAGAGCCCAGAGACAGCTTAAGGGGCTCTATAAACTGTAGCTAAGTGTCCCCTGGCTCCTTACTTGCCCAAGCTGAATATGTCCCATCCTCATAATCACCCTAGTCATAGCCTGGAGGCCCTTACTTGACACAACAGTCCAAAGACTGTCTGCATTGTTCTGCCCTGAATAATTAGACTGTGATTTCTCTTAATGAACATACTCGGATGAACAGGTACTGTTACATAATTTGTGGGAGAAAGTGCAAAATTAAAATGTGGATCCCTCGTTTTAAAATTAAGAATGTTGAGATAGCCATAGCAGAGCATTTAACCAGGCATGGACCTTTCCTTGGCTGCCTTGGTGGCTCAGGTGGTAAAAAATCCACCTGTGATGCAGGAGACACAGGTTCAGCCCCAGGGTCAGGAAAATCCCCTGGAGAAGGGAAGGGCAACCAACTCCAGTATTCTTGCCTGGAGAGGAGCCTGGCGGCCTAAAGTCCACGGGTTGCAAAGAATCGAACACAACTGAGCAACTAACACTTTCTTTGGCTTCCATGGTGGCTCAGAAGTAAAGTATCAGCCTGCAATGCAGGAGACTCAGGTTCACACACACAAGGGTCTTTCCTTAGCGCTGGTCTTTGTGTGACTACACGAGTCACACACACGTCCGTGTGGCTGGCCCTACAATGAAGACCAGATCTTAGTCTCAGAGTTTCTATTTTGTCATGTAGAAAATAAGGAACGACAGAGGATTTTGAACAGAAGTGAGGTTTAAGTTTTTGTTTTTGGTGAAAACTTGCCCAGGTTAAAAAGGTATAAAGCCCTGTTCATCTCTTCCTTCTGCACCCTCCTTCCCTGAAGGTACCAAACCTAAGAGTAACCAGTGACTGGTTGGTTAATTTCCTTCTTTTTGAGCTTTGGTTTTTGTTTTCTGTGTAATGTAATGAGGATCATAGTTCAGCTACAACATCTTGTCCTGCTTTGTTCCTTTGACAGTGGAGGAAGTGGAGAGGGACTTCTTAAATGCACGCTTAGGGGAGACGGGCCTGGAAGCCAGCTTACAGAGCAGACTAAGGGTACAGAGTTGGCAGCATTTAAGGTCCTGGAAGAGAGAACCAAGGAGGCCCTGGATTAAGGAAGGGCTTCTGGCCTGGACAAGTCCACAGACATAGTCCATGGGGCCCCAACGAGTCGGACACAACTGAGCGGCTCTCTCTGCACTTCACTTCACAGAGGTAAGAGTGGAAGGACAGTTTGGCAGCTGCAGTCACTCTGATGGGAGGTGACTACAACCCCCAGACCTTTTGAATTCTCTTGACCAGCTGGAAAGAGCATCAAAGTCTAGCCCTGTCTTTCAGGGATTATGCACGCTCCGACAAGCATTGGGGTCATTTCGCAAACACAAGAAATGTGTTTGGCTTTTGCCCTCTAGAGCTAGACTTGCCCACCCCCCTCCCCTAGGGCTCAGATTCCTAAAGCTGGGCCCACCTGCTGCCACACCCCCAACACACACCTGATAGCTCATGACAATAGCAAATGGGAATCCAGGGAGAGAGCAGGCAGGGTCCAGGTTCCCAGGGGTCAAGAGATGCCTGGGGG
This sequence comes from Neotragus moschatus, assembly GCA_006410615.1. Taxonomy (NCBI): domain Eukaryota; kingdom Metazoa; phylum Chordata; class Mammalia; order Artiodactyla; family Bovidae; genus Neotragus; species Neotragus moschatus. The sequence goes on from SJYA01003128.1 coordinate 230,811, forward strand.
TTTAGATTTGCCCATTTTGTTGATAATCCCCAGTGCCTGGGCTGGCAAAGGGGAGAGTTAACATTGTCATTGGATCCTTAATTGTGCGTTTCATGAATTTTCATGTTTCCGCTTGCAAGCTTAATGTCTCTTTCTTGGTGAGTTTTTTTGTACTTGAGCATAAGAGCCTTGTAATTACAGAGTGTTGTGGATTGCAGAGAGTGATTAAAATGGATTTCATGAAATCTGAAGCTCCCCACCTTCCCCCACTTTGCTCTGTCTCCCCTCTCTCTCTCTTTTACATACACACACATACACACTCACACACACACACTCACACACAGAGTCACCACCAGCACACACACACACATACTCACACACTCACACACTCGCACAGAGCCACCACCAGCACACACACACACACACACACACACACACACACACACACAGAGCCACCACCAGCACACACACACACACATACAGACTCACACACACCACACTCACACACACACACACAGAGCCACCAGCACACACACACACACACAGCCACCACCAGCAGTCTAATAAGCAGCGGGGAATAACTCAAGCCAGAATCCCATGAAGTTCAGAGACTCAGGATGTGAGGACATGAATTTTCTTCCCAACGCTCTTCCTCCCTGACTCTTGGCTCTGCTCCCAGACAGCGTGCTCCCTTTTCCTCCTCCTCCCTTTCCTGAGTGAAGTCCAGCTACATCCCTGACCCCCAGCCAACTCTGAGCCCCAGGGCTGGCAGCTTTCTCACTCACAGCAATCATAAAGCAAGGAGTAGGTTTTCATCATCGCTTCTGTACAGTCGTTAAGTGTGTCTCACTTACCTTTGCCATCAGCCTTTGCTCCCCTCTAAAAGCGTGACTTGTTTTCAATAGGGGCCTGAAGGTTGCTGAAACCACGAGGGTATAAGAATTCCCATCGCAGCATCTTTTTTCCTAGGACAAGTTGGTTCTTGTTGGCAGTGAGATCTACTCTACCTTACACTGAATCAGGGAGGGCTGGCTGGTGCTCTGAGGACACTTGAAAGAATGTGTGCCCTGGGAGTGGAGCGTGGAGATGTGGGAGGGGTGGCTGGAAGGCTTCCTAGAGGAGCATCGTGGTAGGACCCTGGGGAAGGACAGCAGAGAGGGGCTGCTGCTCGCATGGCACCATATTGTATCTGGGTTTCCGTGGCATTTTCCCCGCTAGAGTCGGGGGAACTCCCCAGCATGTGTGTGTTAATTGCTCAGTTGTGTCTGACTGTGTGATCCCATGGACAGTAGCCTGCCAGGCTCCTCTGTCCCATGAGGATTCTCCAGGCAAGAATACTGGAGTGGGTTGCCATTTCCTTCTCCAGAGGATCTTCCTGACCAAGGGATCGAACCCCAGTCTCACGCATTGCAGGCAGATTCTTTACCATCTGAGCCATCTGTTGCTTGCATGGCACCATATCACATCTGGGTTTCCATGGCNAGGCAAGAATACTGGAGTGGGTTGCCATTTCCTTCTCCAGAGGATCTTCCTGACCAAGGGATCGAACCCCAGTCTCACGCATTGCAGGCAGATTCTTTACCATCTGAGCCATCTGTTGCTTGCATGGCACCATATCACATCTGGGTTTCCATGGCAGTCTCCCCACTAGAGAGTGGGCTCCCCAGGATGGCCTGCAGTCTGTCTCGTCTCTGTGACCCCTGTGCCCAGTGTGCGTCCCAGCACACTGAGGAGGTGCCCACAGTGCTCCTGCTTAGTCAGAGCTGACAGCCATGAGCTGGATGAGTCAGCCCTGAAGAGGAAGGGAGGTCCTTCACCGCACAGGCCCAGGAAAACAGCCGCAGCTTAATCACCTGGGAAGGCTGGGCCAAGCACTTGACTGGCACAAGGCCTGTCTCAGATAACTTGGAGTCCAATGTCGCCCTTCCGAAGTAGACTCATGCCACCCGTCCTCCCAGAGGGGGAGCTTGTAGAGTGGACAACCTCTTTCTTGCCCCGAACTTTTAAACTTACCTGACATATGCATCACCAGGTACCTTGCTACCTGGGCTTCCCAGGTGGCTCAGTGGTAAAAGAATCCACCTGCCAATGCAGGAGACACAGGAGATGTGGGTTCAATCCCTGGGTCAGGAAGATCCCCTGGAAAAGGGAATAACAACCCACTCCAGTATTCTTGCCTGGAGAATCCCATGGACAGAGGGTCACAGTCCACAGGGTCACAAACAGTCGGACAGGACTGAGCGACGGAGCCCCCACACACACATGTACCTTGCTAGGTCCGTGGTTTCCACTTCAACGTGTGGATCCAGGAGCCTCCCGCAGACAGCCCTTTCCTCTCCCCAGCCAGCACCATCACCTGCTCCTGCTCAAACCACTGACAGGCAGAGATAGAAGCTGCTGAGAAGATCTGCATGACCTCTTTCTCTCCCCAGCACACATTGTCCTAGCAGCTCCTGAGTGCTAGGCCATAGTCTCTAGGCCCCAGGCTGGAACTCCCCACCCTGGGTGCACACTGTGAGTGAATGACTTAACAGGGAAGTGCAGCCAGGGGTCTCCTCTGCTCTAGTGTGGTTAGGGAAGGGGCTGCCCGACCAGTGCACACAGCCCTGCTGCCTGTAGCCCTGGGTTCTGTCTGCACGTAGGAGGCTGACTGTGAGCTTTGCTGTGTGCTTAGTTGCTCAGTCAAATCCAACTCTTTGTGACCCTTTGGACTGTAGCCAGCCAAGTTTCTCTGTCCATGGGATTTTTTCAGGCAAGAAGAACACTGGCATAGGTTGCCATTTCCTTCTCCAGGGGATCTTTCCCACCCAGGGATCGAATCAGGGACCAAAGGACTTGAACATCCATGGATTTTGGTATCTATGGGGATCCTAGAACCAGTCCTTCTTATATATGAAGGGATAACTTGATAAGAGTTGGGCAGCTGCATGTCAGGCTTGCAGCAGTGATCAAACCTGGTCCCACCCTGAAGACGATGCAGGTAAGAGGGTCTCCTATAAAGAGTGTAGGCACTGAGCTCTGAGAGCAATCATGATTGAGATGTACAAAGTGTCTCAGCTGCAAACAGGGGGATGTTATTATTTCTAAGAAAAGGATCAGGAAAGACTTTATGGGAGAGGTGATATTTAAACTAAGCCTCAAAGGATAAATAGAAATTCACCAGCAGGAAATATCTTTTGGGCCAGACCGTGGAAGGAGATAGGCAGAAAGTAAGTGAAGAAATGAAAACAATAAGAGCAGCTGTATTAGGTACTGACAGAGCGCCAGCTATAGCTTCTCTCATTTAGTAGTCCTTGCTACAGTGCTATAGGTGCCCCCATTTTGCAGCTGAGCAAACTGAGGCACAGAGAGGCTCAGTAATCGGCCAGGGTCACCCAGCTAGGAAGTGGCAGGGGTGGGATTCAAAACCAGGCTTTGTTCCACAGGCCTCCTTTTCGGAACATTGCATTTCTGAATGCTGTATTTGGAAGGCACTGGCTGGCTCTTTCCAGACGTGAACTTATTAGAGCCTCTCAGTGGGTGAAATCCTTCATGCCCATTTTACTTGTGGGGAAACAGAGGCTTAGAGGGCTTGCCCAGCTTGTCCAGCTTCCACAGATGAGCTGGGCTTTTTTCAATTTTATTTGGCTGTACGAGGAATTAGTTATGGCGTGTGGACTCTTTAGTCGTGGCATGCAGAATCTTTAGCTGCAGCGTGTGCGATCTAGTTCCCTGACCAGGGGTGGAACCCTGGCCCCCTGCATCGGAAGTGCTGAGTCTTAACCACCAGACCACCAGGGAAGTCCCTGCTCCAGGCTTGGAACCTCAGCCTCCTGCCTGGCTCCAAAGCGCCCTCCCTCCCTCCACCGCATGGCAGAACCAACCTCTGGTTCCCTGAGTGTTTTGCACCTCTCACTTCCTGGCTAGAAGGCCTCCTGGGCTCACCCCCTCACCGAGGAGATCACTGCCTCAGATGCCCATAAAAATGAGGCTGGTTCACGAGCAGGCTGGAGGAAGCTCACTTCACATGGCTGCCTTTCCCTCATAACACTTAGGCCCTGTCTCGCCAAGCCTTCTGAGAGGGCTTCATAAAAATACCTGTGCTCAGCCAAATTCATTGGCCAGCGATATTAATCACATTTTAAAACTAAAAAGTGAAATAAATAATAAGTGGCAATCTTCTGCTTCCATAAAAGCCACCTGCAGCTCCACCAGGTAGCTGGCACCTTGCTCTCCCAAACTGTCACAGAGCCCTGCTCTCTGCTGTAAATGTTAGCATCCCTCCTTAGACAGATAGCCGGCTCCAAGAGAAATCCACACACGTGTGCCCCGCCTCCCTGCTACCCCAGCATCGTAAAACAGGCGACGGAGTTTTCCTGGGCCTGCTGGCGGCAGAGAGGAAATGACATGAGTATGTTTGAGCCTGTGTGTGTTGGGGCAGGAGGAAGGGAAGGCGGCCAGAGAGAAGGGGAGGACAGACAGACAGGAGATCCTCATCTGGACACTGTCATCAGATGTGGACCCGTTTCTGCCCCAGGGGCACCATGGTTACCAGGGCCAGTGCCCAGTGCCATCGCTGGCCGGGGAGCACCTGAGGAAAGAGGGCAGATCTGTTTTACTGTTTGATTCATAGTTTGCCATTTTCCAATTAAAACGTATTAGTACCTTAATGATAAGAGGATGAGATGGTTGGATGGCACCACCGACTCGCTGGACATGAGTTTGAACAGGCTCCGGGAGTTGGTGATGGACAGGGAAGCCTGGCGTGCTGCAGGCCATGGGGTAGCAAAGAGTCAGACACGACTGAGCGACTCAACTGACCAACTGACTGACCCGAATGATGTGTCCTTCTGAGCACATAACATCTGGAGGCATACGACTCCCTTTTGGCCCTTTTGGGTGGCGTTTGTTTGGATCTCTTTGTTCCGACGGTGTACCAGGGTTAGAATATGTATATAAAGGGACTTATACATATATATTTGGAGAGAGAGAGTGCAAGAGAGAGAGACCTTAAGGAATGGAGTTGGCCCACAGCTGTGGGGCTGACCAGCCTGAAATCTGCAGGGTAGGCTGGAAATTCAGGCAGGAGTTGATGCTTCAGCCTTGATGTAGCATTGCTTTCTCTGAGAAACCTCAGTGTTTGCTCACAGGGCCTTTCTACTGATTGGATGAGGTCTACTCATATCACTGAGGATAATCTCCCTTATTAAATCAACTGATGTTTAGATGTTCACTTTCATCTATAAGACACATTCACAGCACCACCTAGATTAGCATTTGATCGAATGACGGGATGTTAGAGCCCAGCCAGGATCCCACATAAAACTAATCGTTACGCATGGTCTCCAATGCCCCTATTGTCCCTTTTTCCTTTGTAATATTTTTCAAGGAGATACTTCAGGACTAGGTAAATATCCTGTTTCTCATTAAGTCGTTTCCCCCTCAGTTTGGCATCCGTTACTGACTTTTGCTGGAATCCGTGTTTACAATTATAGTTACATAAAGAGCTTTCCCTGGGGGAGGGGTTGGGAACTTGGTTTCAGGCCCCAGTTCTGCCGCTCAGTGGGTCCTGGGACCTGGGACATGTTACCTGACCCTCCCGAGCCAGGGTCCTCCCTGCTCAAATAGAGGTGGCAGCACTTGCCCTAAAGGCTTCGAGTGCTTACTGATTGCAATAACAGATACCAAGAAAGTGTTCCCCAGAGTCTGACATTGAAGACACGAGATAGACACGTCTACGCCTCAGTGAAGTAACAGCTGGCTTGTCCCTGAGCCACATTGGTTAGCCAAGGGATCTGACTGCTAACTGCAAAGTCACTTCAGTCGTGTCCGACTCTGTGCGACCCCATAGATGGCAGCCCACCAGGCTCCCCCGTCCCTGGGATTCTCCAGGCAAGAACACTGGANTACATATATATTTGGAGAGAGAGAGTGCAAGAGAGAGAGACCTTAAGGAATGGAGTTGGCCCACAGCTGTGGGGCTGACCAGCCTGAAATCTGCAGGGTAGGCTGGAAATTCAGGCAGGAGTTGATGCTTCAGCCTTGATGTAGCATTGCTTTCTCTGAGAAACCTCAGTGTTTGCTCACAGGGCCTTTCTACTGATTGGATGAGGTCTACTCATATCACTGAGGATAATCTCCCTTATTAAATCAACTGATGTTTAGATGTTCACTTTCATCTATAAGACACATTCACAGCACCACCTAGATTAGCATTTGATCGAATGACGGGATGTTAGAGCCCAGCCAGGATCCCACATAAAACTAATCGTTACGCATGGTCTCCAATGCCCCTATTGTCCCTTTTTCCTTTGTAATATTTTTCAAGGAGATACTTCAGGACTAGGTAAATATCCTGTTTCTCATTAAGTCGTTTCCCCCTCAGTTTGGCATCCGTTACTGACTTTTGCTGGAATCCGTGTTTACAATTATAGTTACATAAAGAGCTTTCCCTGGGGGAGGGGTTGGGAACTTGGTTTCAGGCCCCAGTTCTGCCGCTCAGTGGGTCCTGGGACCTGGGACATGTTACCTGACCCTCCCGAGCCAGGGTCCTCCCTGCTCAAATAGAGGTGGCAGCACTTGCCCTAAAGGCTTCGAGTGCTTACTGATTGCAATAACAGATACCAAGAAAGTGTTCCCCAGAGTCTGACATTGAAGACACGAGATAGACACGTCTACGCCTCAGTGAAGTAACAGCTGGCTTGTCCCTGAGCCACATTGGTTAGCCAAGGGATCTGACTGCTAACTGCAAAGTCACTTCAGTCGTGTCCGACTCTGTGCGACCCCATAGATGGCAGCCCACCAGGCTCCCCCGTCCCTGGGATTCTCCAGGCAAGAACACTGGAGTGCGTTGCCATTTCCTTCTCCAATGCATGAAAGTGAAGAGTGAAAGGGAAGTCGCTCAGTCGTGTCGGACCCTCAGTGACCCCATGGACTGCAGCCTTCCAGGCTCCTCCGTCCATGGTATTTTCCAGGCAGGAGTACTGGAGAGGGGTGCCGCTGGCCAGTAGAAAAGTCCCTACAGCCAAATGGATGCAGTGTCAAACCCCACCGCTCGCACTGACTCAGCAGCCTTGACCAGCTGTGACAGGAGACGCCATCTGAAAAGCGCTCCCAGAGCTGGCCGCGTTCAAGCTGAATCCCGAAGGACAAAGGCAGGAGAAGTGCTCCTGGTGGAGGGGGTAACCTGGGCTGGAGGCGGGTGGGGGAGAGGGCGAGGTCATGGCTGTCTGGGAAACTTGGGTAGGTGTTTGTAGTTTTAGCCGCTGAGTGGTCGGTCTCTTCGTGATCCCACATACTGTAACCCGCCAGGCTCCTCTGTCCCTGGAATTCTCCACGCATGAACGGGACTGGGTAGCCATTCCTTTCTCCAGGGGATCTTCTGACTCAGGGACGGAATCCGCATCTCCTGCATTGCAGGCAGATTCTTTACCGTCTGAGCCACCAGGCAAGCCAGGTGTTAGTAAGTTCTCCCCAAAAATCGCAGAGGGAATTGCCAATCTGTATTGTCCTTTCTCCTGTTATTACTATTATGATGAGCATCGCTGTGCTTAAGTAATATTTAGCCACACTCTGGTATACACATTAGAAAGCAGCTCAGTCTTCTTCGGGGGGAAGCAGCATGGCATAGGGGTTATGGTGTGGACTCGAGCCGGAATACTTGGGTTCGAATCCTAGCTCTGCATTTTACCAGTTACAGGACCACGAGCAAAATTAACTTCTCAGAGCCTCTGCGTCCTCTTCTGTAAGATGGAGGTGACAATAATAGTCGCTTCCTCCCAGGATTTGAGTGGCAGTTAAGCGAGTTCATGTTTCTTAAGAGCTTAGCACGGTAACTGGCAGGCGCAGAGTAAGCAGTGTGCTTACTTGTTGGGTAAATAAGGAAGTGTATTTTAGATATTTGCTCAGAAAGTTACTGTTTTCCTTCCAGCTATTCAACAACAAGCTATCAATGCTCTCATTTATCTCCAGTCTACTTACATGCAGTTTGCTTGGCTGCTCCACCGCAGAGCTAGTCGCTGCTGTCATAGAAAATGCAGACGATAGGGGTGGGGAGGGTCAGGAGATGTGAGTTCTGGTCCTGTCTCTGCCATTACCCTGCACTGTGACCTTGAACATGACAGAGTCTCTGTCTAAGCCTCGGTTTTCCTTTCTGTAAAGTGAGAAAGCTGATCAGATGATGTCAAAGAGCTCTTCCAGCCTGAAGCCCCGAGTATTGGTGACCTGTGAGTGGCTTTCCCCAGAGGGACAGGCAGGGGACCAGCACCTACCACACGCCACGCACTGCTGGGCTCTCTCCTCACATGCTATCTGCTTCTGGTCCTCATGGCAAGCTGGTAAAGCAGGAATTTTATTCTCACATTACAGTTGGAGGTGCCAGGACTCTGGGAGATGTGGCCAGCTGGTCACTCAGCTGATAAGGATCACAGCCAGAACTCCAACAGGATTGCCTGTCTCCAAGCATCCTCTTCCCGTTGGATTAGACTGGCTTCCTCTCAGTAGGTGTTCCGCAAAGGTTTAAGGAAGGAGTGAGTGAGTGAGTAAGTGAATGAACAAAAGCATCCTTGCTCACTTACACTTGGGGAAATTTCTCCTCTATCTCGTCTTTCAAGTAGCTACACTTTGGAGCTAGACAGATTGGTTAGAATCCTGCCTTTGCCACGTGCTAGCTGTGTGACTTGGGGCACATTATTTAACCTCTCTGGGACTGTTTCCTAGTCTTTAAAAGAGGGATAGTAATTCCTACTTCATACAGCTATCTTGAGGCTTGAAGGAAGAGCATGTGTGAAACCTTAGTACAGGGGCTAGAATCTAAGTAATCTCTAAAAATAATATAACTTCTTGATTGTGGTTGTATAAATCAGTGGTTTTCATATCTTGAAATGTCAAGGAAAAGCCAACTTTCAAAAGAAAAGTTGCCAAGTTTGTATTTTGCTAAGTAAGCCAATAAAGAACACAGTTAGCATATTGTCACATAGTTAATTGATAACGGTAACTAGCCTCTGCCCAGAACTGAGCTGGTTCTCACAACCAACCAACCGCTTGATTACCTAACTCTTGCAGAGAGCTGCCAGGGTCAGCCCTTTACCTGTCTGGTTTAGATACACATTTGCCAAAGTGAAGTTTGGAAAGTCCTTTAAGTCAGCACCAAAAGGCTGAAACTAGCTGGAGGAGGAGGGCAGGAGATAGGTGCTGACCAGCCTGGCCTACTTGGCAGGACCCTCCAGCTCTGCCAGATGGAAGTGTCTCTGAACTAGGAGTTAGAAGAGGTAGTTTTAGTCTCAACTCTCCTTCCTATTTACTATGTGACCTTAAACATGTCTCTTCTTTGCAGTGAGCCCCAGTTGGCTCCTCTCTAAAATAAGGGTTGCTGCAACAGCCGTGCTGGGCCAACCTCTCAAGGTCACTGTGAAGACTGAGCTCCACAAAGGGTTGTTGGCAAATGATAGCCTGTGCTGTGCTGTTTACATATGAAGGATTTGCACCACTCTGCTATCTGACTGCAGTGAGGGCAGCCGAGGCCAGAGCTGGGAGGGGCAGGGGCAGAATCAGATTTTGAGGATGTGAACCCTAGAGGATGGTGAAGTCCATGTTGTCACACATCTTTTGTTCCTGGGCTTCCAACCTGGAGGGTTTTACCCAATGACAGACTGGATTTGTGGGGGACACAGGTGACATGAATTGTAGGGAAGCAATGACAGATACAAGAGTTCCAAATGAAGCCAAGTTCTATTCATTGATTTTACACCAGTTAGTAAATATGCTGAGAGGGAGAAAATAGTGATTTTCCCCTTTTGAACTGAAATTGGGGTTGGTTAGCAGCTCACACCGGAGAAGGTGATGGCACCCCACTCCAGAATCTTGCCTGGAAAATCCCATGGATGGAGGAGCCTGGTAGGCTGCAGTCCATGGGGTCGTGAAGAGTCGGACACGACTGAGCAACTTCCCTTTCACTTTTCACTTTCCTGCACTGGAGAAGGAAATGGCAACCCACTGCAGTGTTCTTGCCTGGAGAATCCCAGGGACAGGGGAGCCTGGGGGGCTGCCATCTATGGGGTCGCACAGAGGCCGACACGACTGAAGTGACTTAGCAGCAGCAGCAGCAGCAACTCACACCTATGCTGTATTAAGTTGTGGGTTCAGTTGGGTATCATTACAACATTTAATTATAAATTGCTCTTCACTGGCATGTGCATGCATATTTATTTCAAGAGACAACCTTTCAAGGTAGTTCAACCTTGCAAGATAGTCAATTAAAAAACAAAAAAAAATGTCCACCATAACACTGCTACGACTAAGCCTGAAATGGCTCAACCACTAGCTCTGCGGGGCTATCAAAATGGGGCCATGGGGGACGTTATAAATCTCTCCAAGTAGACAGGAGTTGCCCAAAGGATGAAGGGAAGCCAGTCTCTTTCTCAACCCTCTCTGAACCTTGCAAAGTCCTTGCGCACAGTGGGACTCCTCACCTGAAAAGGGGTTCCATTCTTACTCTCTACCTAAAGTCTGATAATAAGTTCATACTGCTTGGCCCAATAGTAACACTTGAATGGACATAAGCAAACATTTGTACAAAGATGCTCCTTTGCAGCACTTCCTGTCATAACCAAAGGATGGGGACAAGCTCAAAGCTGCCTGCAAGGGCTGGTTAAATCTAGTAGGGTCACTCCATACAGGGAAATGGCATGTCCCCTTTAGAAACAGGGGTGGCCATCCAGGCATATGGATGTAAAAGGTATCCATGATATTGTAAGTAGAGGGGGTGGGGGAGCAGATTAGAAAGCAATATAAATAGATTGCATCTTAAAAAAAAGAAGGAAGCGTGTGACCACACACACGTGCAGAAAACACCCAGAAAGGTATTAATTGTGATTCTCTGAGTAGTGGGGACACAAGGGTCTTTATGATTTCCTTTAATGCTTTTCTGTGTTTTAGGTTACTCACAAAAATTGCTAAATTATCTGCTAGAAAAATATCCTCCCTTTGGAATAACTTACAGGGTTGTTGGGAAGAGACAGAATCAACAGGTACACAATTAATTCCTAGTGCTGACGAGTGCTGGGAAGACAATGAGGTCGTTAACGCGAGAGAAACTGACTGGGGGAGGATGAGACCAAACTCAGCAGGGGTGAAGGTGGCTCTATAGAGAAGCCCTTTAATGAGACCTGAAAAATAAGAAGCCCTGAGATGAAATCTGGGCCAGGGGTGTTCCAGGAAGGGGGGACAACTAATTCACAGCCCCTGAGATGGAAAAGAATTTTGTACAATAACCGTGCATTATTTCTATAGTCAGAAAAATAGTCATTCAGATCTGTTCGATCCATGCAAGGAAACAGAGGCCATTTTGGAATCTTCCTGTGGCCGGGGCCCGATCAGAAAGCAGTAGGAAGAAGACTGAGGCCCTGAGGAAGGGGCTCTCCAGCTACCATGGTGAATGATGTTCTAAAGGGGACCCTCCCAAGAGGCCAGCTCACACTTGCCTCTCTTTCCTTGAGGCCGTGTTTTCCCTTTACACTTTGACATTTCTGAAAGCAGAAGGTATCTTATAATCAATGTGTTGTTTAGACACAGTGTGCTTTTTTTTCTTTTTCTCAAAAAGGCTACCACTGAATTGATGATGTCCTTACAACTACTGGTGTCTTTGGACTGATGAAATATCAGTGGTATATGCAGGGGATGCTAAGAGGACCTGCCGTGGGAAGTGGAAGGAATTTGGTGAAGGTTGATGTTTCCTCCTAGAAGGAGAGCCTGGTGGGACCACAAGGATGGACTGTGCCATCTCCATTTCTGTGCCCTGCCTCCAAACACAGCCATAGCCACGCCTTATGCAGGGCCCCAGGGTGCAAAAATGCCTACAGCGTGTCCTTGGTGGACTCTCAGGGAGCAACTAGAAAGGGGGAGTGGCCTGTAACTAGGCAAGTACAACTGTGCCGTGTAAATACCAGGGTAAGGAGAAGCTCTGGAAGCTGGGGGAGCCAGAAGTGGTACCCTTGACTGCTTGGGTGGGAGGAGAAAGCTTCTAAAGAGATTACTGGACAGAAAAGGCAGAAAGGGCATCTAAAACAAAGGGGTGGAGGCACACGCCAGTATCTGCAGGTAATGGTGTGGAATAATGGTGGCCAGGCAGGGTGTACAGGGACAGCACCCCTCCTCTGGAGGCTCTGTTGGACCTTGCATGCATGTCAGAGGAATTGGAGACCTGGAGAGATATGAAGCCAAGAAGGGACGTGGCGACATGCCGTGATGTCCAGTATAGTAGCTATTCATCACAGGAGGCTATTTAAATTAATTAAAATTAAAAGCGCTTTTAAAAAGCCATGAGAATACTTGAGAAAAAAGTTAGATTCAAACCTCAGTTGCTCAGTGGCACTGGTCACCTTGGCGGATCTTTGCAGCCACATGTGACTGGTTAGACATGTGGACAGTGCAGATACAGAACGTGGGTCTTGACAGGAATTTCTTCTGGATGACACTGCTTTCAAAGGCTCCCTTGGGGCTGGGTGAGCGGGCAGATGGACAGACGGAAGAAGTGGCAGTGACTGTGGTGCTTACTGTGTGCCAGGGACCACCTACATGTTTCTCTCATGTGTTTCCTTGAACCTTCACCACGCCCCCCAGAAACATACACAGGTCCACTCAGCAGACAACTCTGGGGACCACTGATATCAGCTTTTATCAGCCTTTCCCCTGATCAGATTCTAGCCTCTTCTCAATCCTGGCTCCTATTGCTTGTGTTTTCAAATAGTGTTGGAGCCTTAGCTTTGCTAAAAAAAGGTCTCCAACTCAACAACTCTTGGTTGGCTAAGAAGGGGCTAGGTGGGCATCCTCCACATTTCATGAGTGCCATACATCCTCGAAAGGAAGTATCTCCAAGTATCTAGCCCAGGTTTCCAATTAATGACAGCAGCTGTTGGCCTGTTTCTTCTGTTTAATATTTTCCCCCACAGAAAATAGAGGTTGTAGCATACTAAGTAGAGGTTGTAGCATCTACTTCTGCTTCGTTAACTACACTAAAGACTTTGACTGTGTGGATCACAGCAAACTGTGGAAAATTCTTCAAGAGACAGGACTACCAGACCACATTACCTGCATCCTGCAAAATTTCTATGGAGGTCAGGAAGCGACAGTTAGAACTGGACGTGAACAATACATTGGTTCAAAATTGGAAAAGAAGTACCTCAAGACTGTATATTGACACCTGTTTATTTAACTTATATGCAGAGTACAGCCTGTGAAATGCCAGGCAGGATGAAGCACAAGATAGAATCAAGATCGCCAGGAGAAATATCAATCTCCTCAGATATGCAGATGATACCACCGTTATGGCAGAAAGTGAAGAGGAACTAAAGAGCCTCTTAATGAAGGTGAAAGAGGAGAGTGAAAAAGCTGGCTTAAAATTCAACATTCAATAAACTAATATCAAGGCATGAATTTCCATCACTTCATGGCAAATGTATAGGGAAACATTGGAAACTGGGAAAGACTATATTCTTGGGCTCCAAAATCACTGCAGATGGTGACTGCAGCCATGAAATTAAAAAAGACACTTGCTCCTTGGAAGAAAAGCTATGACCAGCCTAGATAGCGTATTAAAAAGCAAAGACATTACTTTGCCGACAAAGGTCAGTATAGTCAGCACAATGGTTTTTTCAGTAGTCACGTATGGATGTGAGTGTCGAACCATAAAGAAGGCTGAGCACTGAAGATTTGATGCAGTTGAACTGTAGTGCTGCAGGAGACTCAGGAGAGTCCCTTGGACCACAAGGAGATCCAACCAGTCTGTCCTAAAGGAAATCAGTCCTGAATATTCTTTGGAAGGACTGATGCTGAAGCTGAAACTCCAATACTTTGGCCCCCTGAGGCTGAGAACTGACTCACTGGGAAAGATCCTGATGCTGGGGAAGAGGAGAAGGGGATGATAGAGGACGAAATTGTTGGATGGAACCACCGACTCTATGGACATGCATTTAAGTAAGCTCTGGGAACTGGTGATGGACAGGGCAGCCTGGCTTGCTGCAGTCCATGGAGCCTCTAAGAGTTGGACACTAATGAGCTACTGAGTAACGAAAACAACATACTGATACGGGCTTATTCTATACTGGGCACTGTTTCAGGCACTTTCCAGACTAACTCATTTAATCCTCATAAGAACTTTATGAGTTTTCTATTATTTCCCCCATTTTACATGTGAGAGAAATGGCTGAGTCTTGGAGAGGGGCCGTAACTTGCCAAAAGCCATCCTTTGTTCAGCTAGTACGTGGTGGTCCTAGGATTTGAACATACACGGTCTGACCCTGGAGTCCAGTTCGTAGCCATGGCGCTCCCATCGTCAATCTTCTGGAACCAGAAGACAGCTGCTAAGTGTACTTTCCACCTGTTTTGGCTGGGGTGGCATGAGAACTTGATTCTGTGCCAGAAAACCTTGGCTGTGTGTTATGCCCAGTCATAACACAAATGCCTCACATTTGGAGGGCCCTTTATGTCATTTTTTGACTACTTCTCTGCCAGGAGTAGTCGTATCAATGGTCATCCTGCAGTTATACCGTTTTCTGGTTTACGAAGCGCCTTCATTTGCATGTTCTCATTTCCTCTTCACATCAACCCTGGAGGAAAGTGAGGTGAGAACTACAGTTTACTCAGTTTAATACAGGGAGACCAGGGAAATGAAGGCGCCTGGTTGGGATCCCTGTGTCCCTCTGGGATGTAGTTGTTTCTCAGATTCTGCTACCATTGGTCAAAGTTTCAAAGTCATGCCAGCATTGGGGTTGGAAAGCCATGACCCTGGGTGCCAAGGTCAGGACACAGTCTAATAAGCAGAAATCATTTCAGAAGAACTCAGCACCTCCACTTACATTTCTGAGATGTTGCAAGACACAGCAAGTCCACAGCAAAACTACGTAAAGCCTGCCTTCTCCGCATTCCCTCCACTGCACTTACAGACAATAGCTTCTCCTATGCCTCTTTTACAATATTTTCTATGAAATTTTTTAATGATAATACTCTCTCATAGTGAAGAGTATTTATAATAAATGTGTGTGGTTTAAAGAATGATGATAAGCCCTCATGTCCTCACCAGCTAGCTTAAGCAACAGAACGTGACAGTGCCTTCAGAGTCCTGGGGGCTCCTTCTCAGCCCCTCATCCCAAGGAACTGCTGTCGACGTGTGTGCCCAGTTTGGTCTGGCTTGGTCAGCTCCGGCTGCTGCAACAACACACCGTAGACTAGGTAGTTTAGAAACAAAAATTTTCTTTCTCAGAGTTATGGAAGCTGGTATAATTTCCAAAGTCAGAGCGCTGGCAGACCCAGCGTCTGGGGAGAGCCAACTTCCTGGTTCATAGACAGCCTTTTCATTCCTTCCGTGGCAGAAGGGGTGAGGGAGCTGGGATCTCTTTCGTAAGGGCACCAACCCCACTCATGACCTGATGACCTCCCAGAGGCCCCATCACCTAATCCCATCACACTGGTTGCAACCTGTGAATTTTGAAGGACATTAGCATTGGTTTATAATGTAGTCTTGTAATTTTTTAAAAAAGCAAATATAATATGGTTCTGGACCACTTTCCACCCCTTTCAGAGGGTCCAGGTGGAATCTTTTTTCAGTTAAAAGGAGTAGAAGATTAGGGACATTAGTGCACACACGTTGAGAGGAGGTGGGGAAGAGCTTCCTCATAAATTTTTTTATTACTTTTGTTTATTTATTTAGCTGTACCGGGTCCTCATTGGGGCCTGTGGGGTCTACTTCCCTGACCAGGGATTGAACCCAGGCCCCCTGCATTGAGAACACCAGGGAAGCCCCTGGTGTTAGCCACTGGACCACCAGGGAAGTCCCGGTAAGCGTATTCCTAGAGCAGTTTGTCACCGTATCACCTGAAGCAAAGCCTCTTCACCATGTGGACTTCTGAGCTTGGAAGGGACTGGGGTTTCCTGTGGTTGTCATTTATTCTGAAGATACTAACTGAGCACTTGCTGTGTTCAAGCAGTGTCCTAGGTACAGGGATGTGGTGGGAAAATCCCTGACCTCCAGGAATTTACTGTCTAGGAGGGGTCTTGTCCCTGCTCCACCACTGTCTCTCCATTCTCCCTTTGTCACTGACTTACTCATCTTCAAATCTTGGGGTGAGGATAAAATCTGCTGATAAATATCAAAGTGCTTGGAAGGCCTGAGGCAAATCCTGGCTGACTTGCTTGCAACCAGTGCAGCCCCTGAAATGAGGCGTGTGTGTCACAGGAAGGGTCTGGAACTTTGGGTACTCACACCTGCAGTTACTCGGCTCTGCCACTAGATGTCAGTGCTTTGTCGAAGGGGGTCAGGGAGCTTAGGGTGATGCACTTTTAGACTTAGGTTGTGAAAAGTGCAAAATAACTCTTTACTGTGTCCTAGTTGCTGATCTGTTATATTTCAGTGTCATTCAATGCTCGTAAAAAATGTAAGAGTTAAGCATTGCTCACAGAAACTATCATCCCCATTTTACAGACAAGGAAACGGGGGCTCAGGAAAGGGCTGTAAGTGGCAGTCTCACTTTGCCAATGATCCAGCGGATGTTGGCAATTTGATCTCTGGTTCCTCTGCCTTTTCTAAATCCAGCTTGAACATCTGGAAGTTCTCGGTTCACATACTGTTGAAGTCTGGCTTGGAGAATTTTGAGCATTACTTTACAAGTTTGTGAGATGAGTGCAATTGTGCAGTAGTTTGAGCATTCTTTGGCATTGCCTTTCTTTGGGATTGGAATAAAAACTGACCTTTTCCAGTCCTGTGGCCACTGCTGAGTTTTCCAAATTTGCTGGCATATTGAGTGCAGCACTTTCACAGCATCATCTTTTAGGATTTGAAGTAGCTCAACTGGAATTCCATCACCTCCACTAGCTTTGTTCATAGTGATGCTTTCTAAGGCCCATTTGACTTCGCATTTCAGGATGTCTGGCTCTGGGTGAACGATCACACCATCATGGTGATCTGCTTATATTGTACACATTAAATAGTTTAACAGACCATTTTTATCTATATCATCTAATTCAATCCAAACAGTTATCCTTTGAGGGAGAGTTTTTAATCTCCATTTAAGGATGGGGAAAGTGAAGGTCAGAGAAGTTCACTCATTTCCCAAGTTGTGGAGCTGGGATTAGAAACCAACTCTTTCTAGCTGCAGTACCACATTCTTTTCATGCTGAAATTGCCTAGAGATGATAAGGATGGGCTTCATAATGGTTTTCAACGGCTACAAGATATGACTTGTTAACTGCATTTTGCAGACGGAGCATCTGAGCCCCAGAGGGGACCCACCTGTCACTTGCCCATCGCAGCACAGCTGGAACTGGGAGAGATGGGGATGAATGCAGGCAGCAGTCCACAAGCCAGTTAGTGTCTCTGCTTCTGTCACTGACAGGAGTGAGAGAGCTCCTCATTCCTAGAGGGGTGGGGGCAACTTTGAGATGACTGTCCACCGGCTCACCTGCAGAGTGAGTGCTCGCAGGACACCTGTCCAGAGGTGACGGTAGCCAGGACCCTGCTTCCTACCTGGAGGTTCCCTGGCTGTGTGGAGCGGAGAACAGCACACAGCCAGGTGCCTTGCTTGAAGCGAATTCCTAGGGAGTGATGAGCAGTTGAGGGAGGAGGCTGCCAGGAGTGAGAGGCCAGGTGAAGGGTCCTGGGGGCAGAACCATGTTTGGCTTTGAGGAGAGGGGGGAATCACGAGAGATGAGCAGAGCGGGGAGTGATGTGATCAAACAGTAAATGTGAAAGATGACGCTCACTGAGCCGGGGAGGGTGGGAGAGACGTGGGAAACCCATGCGGAGGCTTTGGAAGGTGCAGACCCAGGGGTCTGGGCAGCCCGGAAGGACGGCGGATGACCCTGAGGACAGTGGATCCTGTGAGTTAAGAATAACCCCTGAGTCTTGGTCATCATGCTTGGTTCTTTGCAGCCTTCATCAGTTATAGGATAAACACCTCCCTTCTTCTCGGGGCTCAGCCTGTAACTACCAGTTCAGCCTACCTTGGGTCACTGTCTTCTTGGTTTCACTAAGTTATCTGCATAAATTGAGGTTTAACTTGCCTGTGATTGGTCTGCTAACTCAGAATTGCAGTCCCGGCGGTGTTCATTCATGAAAGCCTCTTCATGTTTTATATCAGATTTGAAAGGCAAAGGAACTTGTCATGGAAGCCCAGTGAGGAGTTTCTGGGTGAGAAATATCATCTACTGTCAACCTGAAGTTGCCAAACGGTGTTGAGCCAGATCCACACATTCACTCTCCTGTAATGTCTTGGAAATGCCATGCAGAGTGTTGATTTTTCTATTCTCAGCTTACAGGGCAAAATGGCGTTCACTTTTACTATTTATTTTTGGAGAAAGTTCAGGAGGAAGGAAGGAGAAATTCCTTTGGCATATTTCAAAGAGGACAAAAATACAACCTGACTTTTGGGTGGTGAAAATGTAGGAAATTTCCGTTTCTGAGTGTCTGTGCTGGAGGAAGCAGACTGAACTTTGAGTCTTGGTTCCTTGGGGCCTGGACCCAGAGAAGGGAACAGCTGGTAGGTGCTGAGCTGCGCTGGAAAGTCAGCAGGTCGTTTATGTTAGAAAATTCAACTTGGGGCTCCTTTCCTGGCCTCCGGGGTCATGGACTCCAGCGGTGAGAGAGTTGCTGTCTTTAGTCAACCTGACATGCCCAAAGGAAGGAAAATCTCTCCAACCGGTTAACTCCTTCAGCATGGTTGGAGAAGGCAGCACAAGGTAGTGATGGGGCTCCAGGCCTCTAGACCTGTGCGGTGACGCGGCCTGCCCTTCACATGTCAGCCCACCTCTGTTCCCTCNCTTATTCTATACTGGGCACTGTTTCAGGCACTTTCCAGACTAACTCATTTAATCCTCATAAGAACTTTATGAGTTTTCTATTATTTCCCCCATTTTACATGTGAGAGAAATGGCTGAGTCTTGGAGAGGGGCCGTAACTTGCCAAAAGCCATCCTTTGTTCAGCTAGTACGTGGTGGTCCTAGGATTTGAACATACACGGTCTGACCCTGGAGTCCAGTTCGTAGCCATGGCGCTCCCATCGTCAATCTTCTGGAACCAGAAGACAGCTGCTAAGTGTACTTTCCACCTGTTTTGGCTGGGGTGGCATGAGAACTTGATTCTGTGCCAGAAAACCTTGGCTGTGTGTTATGCCCAGTCATAACACAAATGCCTCACATTTGGAGGGCCCTTTATGTCATTTTTTGACTACTTCTCTGCCAGGAGTAGTCGTATCAATGGTCATCCTGCAGTTATACCGTTTTCTGGTTTACGAAGCGCCTTCATTTGCATGTTCTCATTTCCTCTTCACATCAACCCTGGAGGAAAGTGAGGTGAGAACTACAGTTTACTCAGTTTAATACAGGGAGACCAGGGAAATGAAGGCGCCTGGTTGGGATCCCTGTGTCCCTCTGGGATGTAGTTGTTTCTCAGATTCTGCTACCATTGGTCAAAGTTTCAAAGTCATGCCAGCATTGGGGTTGGAAAGCCATGACCCTGGGTGCCAAGGTCAGGACACAGTCTAATAAGCAGAAATCATTTCAGAAGAACTCAGCACCTCCACTTACATTTCTGAGATGTTGCAAGACACAGCAAGTCCACAGCAAAACTACGTAAAGCCTGCCTTCTCCGCATTCCCTCCACTGCACTTACAGACAATAGCTTCTCCTATGCCTCTTTTACAATATTTTCTATGAAATTTTTTAATGATAATACTCTCTCATAGTGAAGAGTATTTATAATAAATGTGTGTGGTTTAAAGAATGATGATAAGCCCTCATGTCCTCACCAGCTAGCTTAAGCAACAGAACGTGACAGTGCCTTCAGAGTCCTGGGGGCTCCTTCTCAGCCCCTCATCCCAAGGAACTGCTGTCGACGTGTGTGCCCAGTTTGGTCTGGCTTGGTCAGCTCCGGCTGCTGCAACAACACACCGTAGACTAGGTAGTTTAGAAACAAAAATTTTCTTTCTCAGAGTTATGGAAGCTGGTATAATTTCCAAAGTCAGAGCGCTGGCAGACCCAGCGTCTGGGGAGAGCCAACTTCCTGGTTCATAGACAGCCTTTTCATTCCTTCCGTGGCAGAAGGGGTGAGGGAGCTGGGATCTCTTTCGTAAGGGCACCAACCCCACTCATGACCTGATGACCTCCCAGAGGCCCCATCACCTAATCCCATCACACTGGTTGCAACCTGTGAATTTTGAAGGACATTAGCATTGGTTTATAATGTAGTCTTGTAATTTTTTAAAAAAGCAAATATAATATGGTTCTGGACCACTTTCCACCCCTTTCAGAGGGTCCAGGTGGAATCTTTTTTCAGTTAAAAGGAGTAGAAGATTAGGGACATTAGTGCACACACGTTGAGAGGAGGTGGGGAAGAGCTTCCTCATAAATTTTTTTATTACTTTTGTTTATTTATTTAGCTGTACCGGGTCCTCATTGGGGCCTGTGGGGTCTACTTCCCTGACCAGGGATTGAACCCAGGCCCCCTGCATTGAGAACACCAGGGAAGCCCCTGGTGTTAGCCACTGGACCACCAGGGAAGTCCCGGTAAGCGTATTCCTAGAGCAGTTTGTCACCGTATCACCTGAAGCAAAGCCTCTTCACCATGTGGACTTCTGAGCTTGGAAGGGACTGGGGTTTCCTGTGGTTGTCATTTATTCTGAAGATACTAACTGAGCACTTGCTGTGTTCAAGCAGTGTCCTAGGTACAGGGATGTGGTGGGAAAATCCCTGACCTCCAGGAATTTACTGTCTAGGAGGGGTCTTGTCCCTGCTCCACCACTGTCTCTCCATTCTCCCTTTGTCACTGACTTACTCATCTTCAAATCTTGGGGTGAGGATAAAATCTGCTGATAAATATCAAAGTGCTTGGAAGGCCTGAGGCAAATCCTGGCTGACTTGCTTGCAACCAGTGCAGCCCCTGAAATGAGGCGTGTGTGTCACAGGAAGGGTCTGGAACTTTGGGTACTCACACCTGCAGTTACTCGGCTCTGCCACTAGATGTCAGTGCTTTGTCGAAGGGGGTCAGGGAGCTTAGGGTGATGCACTTTTAGACTTAGGTTGTGAAAAGTGCAAAATAACTCTTTACTGTGTCCTAGTTGCTGATCTGTTATATTTCAGTGTCATTCAATGCTCGTAAAAAATGTAAGAGTTAAGCATTGCTCACAGAAACTATCATCCCCATTTTACAGACAAGGAAACGGGGGCTCAGGAAAGGGCTGTAAGTGGCAGTCTCACTTTGCCAATGATCCAGCGGATGTTGGCAATTTGATCTCTGGTTCCTCTGCCTTTTCTAAATCCAGCTTGAACATCTGGAAGTTCTCGGTTCACATACTGTTGAAGTCTGGCTTGGAGAATTTTGAGCATTACTTTACAAGTTTGTGAGATGAGTGCAATTGTGCAGTAGTTTGAGCATTCTTTGGCATTGCCTTTCTTTGGGATTGGAATAAAAACTGACCTTTTCCAGTCCTGTGGCCACTGCTGAGTTTTCCAAATTTGCTGGCATATTGAGTGCAGCACTTTCACAGCATCATCTTTTAGGATTTGAAGTAGCTCAACTGGAATTCCATCACCTCCACTAGCTTTGTTCATAGTGATGCTTTCTAAGGCCCATTTGACTTCGCATTTCAGGATGTCTGGCTCTGGGTGAACGATCACACCATCATGGTGATCTGCTTATATTGTACACATTAAATAGTTTAACAGACCATTTTTATCTATATCATCTAATTCAATCCAAACAGTTATCCTTTGAGGGAGAGTTTTTAATCTCCATTTAAGGATGGGGAAAGTGAAGGTCAGAGAAGTTCACTCATTTCCCAAGTTGTGGAGCTGGGATTAGAAACCAACTCTTTCTAGCTGCAGTACCACATTCTTTTCATGCTGAAATTGCCTAGAGATGATAAGGATGGGCTTCATAATGGTTTTCAACGGCTACAAGATATGACTTGTTAACTGCATTTTGCAGACGGAGCATCTGAGCCCCAGAGGGGACCCACCTGTCACTTGCCCATCGCAGCACAGCTGGAACTGGGAGAGATGGGGATGAATGCAGGCAGCAGTCCACAAGCCAGTTAGTGTCTCTGCTTCTGTCACTGACAGGAGTGAGAGAGCTCCTCATTCCTAGAGGGGTGGGGGCAACTTTGAGATGACTGTCCACCGGCTCACCTGCAGAGTGAGTGCTCGCAGGACACCTGTCCAGAGGTGACGGTAGCCAGGACCCTGCTTCCTACCTGGAGGTTCCCTGGCTGTGTGGAGCGGAGAACAGCACACAGCCAGGTGCCTTGCTTGAAGCGAATTCCTAGGGAGTGATGAGCAGTTGAGGGAGGAGGCTGCCAGGAGTGAGAGGCCAGGTGAAGGGTCCTGGGGGCAGAACCATGTTTGGCTTTGAGGAGAGGGGGGAATCACGAGAGATGAGCAGAGCGGGGAGTGATGTGATCAAACAGTAAATGTGAAAGATGACGCTCACTGAGCCGGGGAGGGTGGGAGAGACGTGGGAAACCCATGCGGAGGCTTTGGAAGGTGCAGACCCAGGGGTCTGGGCAGCCCGGAAGGACGGCGGATGACCCTGAGGACAGTGGATCCTGTGAGTTAAGAATAACCCCTGAGTCTTGGTCATCATGCTTGGTTCTTTGCAGCCTTCATCAGTTATAGGATAAACACCTCCCTTCTTCTCGGGGCTCAGCCTGTAACTACCAGTTCAGCCTACCTTGGGTCACTGTCTTCTTGGTTTCACTAAGTTATCTGCATAAATTGAGGTTTAACTTGCCTGTGATTGGTCTGCTAACTCAGAATTGCAGTCCCGGCGGTGTTCATTCATGAAAGCCTCTTCATGTTTTATATCAGATTTGAAAGGCAAAGGAACTTGTCATGGAAGCCCAGTGAGGAGTTTCTGGGTGAGAAATATCATCTACTGTCAACCTGAAGTTGCCAAACGGTGTTGAGCCAGATCCACACATTCACTCTCCTGTAATGTCTTGGAAATGCCATGCAGAGTGTTGATTTTTCTATTCTCAGCTTACAGGGCAAAATGGCGTTCACTTTTACTATTTATTTTTGGAGAAAGTTCAGGAGGAAGGAAGGAGAAATTCCTTTGGCATATTTCAAAGAGGACAAAAATACAACCTGACTTTTGGGTGGTGAAAATGTAGGAAATTTCCGTTTCTGAGTGTCTGTGCTGGAGGAAGCAGACTGAACTTTGAGTCTTGGTTCCTTGGGGCCTGGACCCAGAGAAGGGAACAGCTGGTAGGTGCTGAGCTGCGCTGGAAAGTCAGCAGGTCGTTTATGTTAGAAAATTCAACTTGGGGCTCCTTTCCTGGCCTCCGGGGTCATGGACTCCAGCGGTGAGAGAGTTGCTGTCTTTAGTCAACCTGACATGCCCAAAGGAAGGAAAATCTCTCCAACCGGTTAACTCCTTCAGCATGGTTGGAGAAGGCAGCACAAGGTAGTGATGGGGCTCCAGGCCTCTAGACCTGTGCGGTGACGCGGCCTGCCCTTCACATGTCAGCCCACCTCTGTTCCCTCATCTGTAAAATGGGAATACTGAGAGCCCACTTTCAAGAATCACTGTGAGCACTCTATGAGATGCCAAGTTGTTCTTTGTCTGGTGTTAGTTGCTCAGTCGTTTCTGACTCCTTGCAACCCCATGGACTGTAGCCCGCAAGGCTCCATGGGAATCTCCAGGCAAAAATCCTGGAGTAGGTAGCCATTCCCTTCTCCAGGGGATCTTCCTTGACCCAAGGACTGAACTCAGGTCTCCTGCTTTACTGGCAGAGTTTTTTGCTGCCTGAGCCAATAGGAAAGCCCTTACTCTTTACTTGCTGCTGCTGCTGCTGCTAAGTCACTTCAGTCGTGTCCGACTCTGTGTGACCCCACAGACGGCAGCCCACCAGGCTGCCGTCCCTAGGATTCTCCAGGCAAGAACACTGGAGTGGGGTGCCATTTCCTTCTCCAGTGCAGGAAAGTGAAAAGTGAAAGTGAAGTCGCTCAGTTGTGTCTGACTTTCGAGACCCCCTGGACTGCAGCCCACCAGGCTCCTCCATCCATGGGAGTTTCCAGGCAAGAGTACTGGAGTGGCTTGCCATTGCCTTCTCCGACTCTTTACTTAGCATGTACTAAACAAATACTAATAATTGCTAATATTAGATTTGTCACTGAAATTGTATTTAAGCATACCCAGGAACAAATTAAAAGTGTATGTGTGTCTGTGCATCTTAGAATTGGTCTTCTAAAAGAAAATGAAACAAATTTAAATGTGTGAGAAAGGAACAAATTGTTCCCTTAGAGACCGGGATACCCTGGGAAGTTTCCTATAAGTTGCTGAGACCATGTCTTCTCCTTGCCAAGATATTCCAGAGAACAGAGGAGAAGCCAGCCAGTGGCCCAGCTGTTGGCTTTACAGGGCCCAGGATCCATATGTTTGGCTGGGTTTGTCCTTCTGGCATCCTAGCCTTGGGGGCGGAGGGGGTTGCACGTCCCCAAGAGCGGCTGCCCTGGGTGCCTTCCAAACAGCTGCTTTGCTGAAAAACAGAACACAAGGGAGGTCTGAGACTCACCAGAGGAAGGGCGGATCCCAAACCCAAAGGCAAGTGATCCCAAAGCTGTGGAGGGAGAGGGGGGATTCCCAGGGGCTGGCGCCTATTGCGCTGGAAGTCAGTATCGACGAGCTCCATCTGGGAACTTCCCTGGCATCAATAGCACCAAAAGTTTTACCCAGCACTTTGGCGGTACATCCTCCCGGTTCATCTTCCCGTTGCGTTGGCAGGCCTTTCTTAGTGGCTGTGGACTCCGGGTCAGCCCTGGGCTGGCCCCCAGGGGAGACAGGCTTGTCATGACAATAAATAACTGGTTGATTTCTTCCCACAAGTCAGTCTGGTGCTGGGTGCTTCCCAGGGATGGGCCTCGTCACAGTAGGTCTCTGAGTAGGAAGGCCGTACCCCCAACTTTGAAGAGTAGAAATGGAGACCCAGAGAGGTCATGTCCCCTGCGGAAAGTCATACAGCTGGGAAGAAGCAAAGCTGCGATCCAGATCCAGGCTCTGACTCTAAATCCACACTCGTAATCTCTAGCATGTGTGTGGTTGCCCTGGCAACATCTGGCAGAGGAGCTGAGATGGCACTACAGGGCACTTCACATGCCGTCTCTGGGTGAAACCCAAGCTGGCCTGCCTTACAGGCTAGCTACTGTGATGGGAACACAGCAGGTGAGAAGTAAATATCGCCAGCTGGGGCCCCTCTGAGCTTCTGCAAATCAGATAAAGATACTTTGCCAGAATACTGAAATAAATTGTCATAACTGGGTGTTTTCTGGTACCTCCTAGGTAGATGTCTTTAAATAGCAAGAAGGACTAGAATTGCTTGACCCTGGGAAGTTACAGCTTCAGGGAGCAGTGAGGAGCAGTTTGCACCCCTCCCATCAGGAAAACCAGCCTCAGGCAGGAAGAAAGCTCCAGAGGTCGCCAGGCTCATAGCTCTCCTGGCAGATTGCAGCCCGGATGTCGGCCCTGGCAAGGCAACTCGTCTTGTTTTATACACTTCCCAAGGCTGGATAATAACCGCCTCCTCTCATCGCTCATTCTAGTTTATGAAAGAGCCTGAAAGAGTGTAAAGGAATGTGTACTTCCTCTTAAAGACAGAAGTTGTAAGTTTTATTTTTGTTGGTCGAGAAAGACTTGCTGAGTGCGGGGTGCTGCCCAGGGAGGCAGGGTGTGACAAGCAGGCGTTGCTACTGGAGCTCAGTTCCCATTCTGTCCTGGGCACCTCACCTGACCTCCCTGAGCCTCCACGTCCTCCTGTGCAAAGGGGACAATCCTGGCTCCCTGGAAGGGCTGCCAGCAGGCCTGAAGGTTGGCTCTAGGGCTGCAGCTGTCGGGAGTTTCTTGACTGCAGCCCGGAGCCCATTTTTCCAAGAGTGGCCTGGATCTACTTCCTTACCTCAATCCCCCGTCAGACTAGACCAGCAGTGCCCTGGCTGATCCAAGATCCTGGAGATGACACACCTCCCAGCAGGAATGGCTGGCTCTAAGCCCTCCTGCTGCACTGGGGGAGGGAAGAGATGTAGCCTGAGCTGGCTCCAGGCTCAGATCCTCTGACCCACCCATCTCTGGGCTAAGGCACAGCTTGGAGCTGGTGCAGGCCCTGCTCTGGGGCAGCCTGGAGCCGCTGGCAGCCTCATAAATCAGGCCCCGGCCTTTGAAGCTTCCGCAGGCTCCTGGGAGAGCCTGAGAAGCTTGATCTTGCCACAAGATCTCCTCCCCCCAGTCTGAAGTCTGCAGGGTGACTGGGGCCTGATTTACCGAGGTCTCTGAGAGCAGCAGCCCGGCCTGGGAGAAGAGGCCCAGGGAAGAATGAGTCTGCCCTGTGACCTGGTCTCCGGTCCAGGGAGACCGTGGGAGCTACCCTGAAAGGGGGGTTACCTCCCTCTGGGCCTGTGTGGGCGACAACCCCGCCACCCCTACTGGAATTTGGCCTTCCTTGCTGGAAAGATTCATCTCTTCCCTTTGGCGGTCCCTTCAAGGCGGGGGAAGGAAAGGGCTTCAGAGCTGACTCCTGGAAGAGAGAAGGCGAGGCAGGGGATCTGGATTTGGAATCTGATCCAGGGACCCGGGGCCCAGCTCCAGCATATCCTAGGTGTGTGGCCTTGGACAGTCTTCTTATGTTCCTGAGCTTTGGTTTCATTTTCTGTCACTTGAGGTTAATAAATGGCACTGGTGTGGAGTTGGTGAGACAAGTAAATGAGCCAGCATATGTCAGGCCCTCTGCCCCATGATCGGCGTATACTCCGCTCTCCGATGATGTTCTCCTGGCCCCTTTCTCCTTCCTCGTGGGCCCGGCTCCACGCTTGGGTCACTGTGCAGGCCTGTGTTCCCCAGGCAGGGATCTGTGAATGACTCTATTGGACCAGTCGCTAGAACTCTCTGTCACTCCCCATCCAGGAGCTGCTATCCACATGTGGCTGTTGTACTTTTGAAATATGGCCAGGGTAACCAAAGGACTGACTTTTATCTCATTTTGGATTAGAAATTTAAAGGTAATGTGCGGCAGGTTGGCTCTTGGCTACCGTTTTGGACAGTGTAAGTCTGGACCATGGAGAAGAGTGACTTGCAAGGCACTGACTTATATATGTGTGACCTTGGGCAAGCCGTGTCACCTCTCTGCACTTCTAGTTTCCTCATCTGTAACATATGGGCTGTTGGTACAACTACATGAAGCCATGAACACACGTTCACAGACACACATGTTCTTTATGATTATTTAGTGTTTATTGAGCTGAGAACAGTGAGAGGAGCAGGTGTGATCCCATCTTTGGGACATTGTACAGGTGTGATACAGAGATGAGGGGGCGATTCTAGTCTTTCCCCTAGCTTTTGCTGATACCTAAGTCCCAGGTGGTGCTAGGGGTAAAGAACCTGCCTGCCAGTGCAGGAGACCTAAGGAATGTGGGTTTGATTCTTGGGTCTGGAAGATCCTCTGGAGGAGGGCATGGCAACCCACTCCAGTATTCTTGGCTGGAGAATCCCATGGACAGAGGAGCCTGGTGGCTATAGTCAATAGGGTCGCAAAGGGCTGGACACGACTGCATCAACTTAGCATGCAAACTAGCGCCACTCTGGCTGGGCCCTCCCTCCTCTCTNTGGCATCAGGCTGAAGGGCACGCAAGTCAAGAGGGATGAGGCCAAGGGGCCAGTTTCCAGCCATCTGGCCTCTCAATGAGGCCTGGCCCTCCTGGGGGCTGGTCCCTGATCTGTGATGCTTCCTCAGGGTGAACACAGAGTCGGAGCCAACCAAAGCCCTCTCTCTGCAGGGCATTCAGGTTTCCCAAGGCCGCTGCTTTAGAGTCCGCTCTCCTCTCCTCTTGGCTCTGCAGAGCTGGAGGAGGGCTGGGGCTCTGCTCCGGAAAGGTTCCAGAACATGCCCCTTCTCCAGGCCCCCAGGTGAGCCTGTGGGTCTTCAGAAGAGCCAGGGTGGCAGCGCTACAGATAATGCCCCATCTTACAGATAAGGAAAGACCGGCCAAGGATGCCCTCCCTGCCTGTGGCCCATCCCTTGTAAACGCCGGGCTGAGATCCAAACTGGAACATTGTTCAAAATAGATATCCTTCCTATCTTTCCAGGACAGCGGGCCTTGCATCCCAGCACAGCTCTGGGCACACAGTAGTACATTTCTAGTAACTATTTGCTCAGTGAGTAGGTGAGTGGATAAATAATGCTAAACGGAGATATTGGTATCCTGATGCAATAGTGTAGCTGGGGTGGAGAAATCTAAAACTTCAGGCCAGAACACAGTACCTTTTTTTTTTTTTTTTCTGATGGTTCTTCTTGTTCACTTTTTTAATTTATTATTTTATTGAAGGATAATTGCTTCACAGAATTTGGTTGTTTATAATAGCAGCAGCAGCAATAGTAGTAGTCATCACCATGGCAGCCAAGGGCTAAGTGTGTTCTAAGTCCTTTGCACATGTTAACTCATTCAGTTCTCCCAACAACCCGATCTTACAGGTACAGTTATTCTCTCCACTTTAGCTGTCAGGCATGGAGTCACTAAATAATGTGCCCCGCTTCCATAGCTGGGGAGTGACAGAGCTGGGATCTGAACCCTAGCCGTCTGACTGCAGGGTCCGTGCTCTTAATGGCTCTGCACTGCTTTCTCTCTACCAGAGAACGTCCTCCTCTGTAAGTGGAGACGGTGATGACCGACTCTCCCTGTCACAGCTTTACAGGTCTTGGTGACTTCTGAGATGTGAAAGGGCTGCACAAGCACAGTGGCCAGATCTGAGGAGCTGCCTAGGAGAGGCCAGGCTGGGTCCTAGAGAGCCTGACCCGCCCCCCTGAGTAAAGGGCCCCACCCACCCACGTCCTCTCCGGGCTGGAGTCAACCTTGAAGACTGGCACCATTAACCACTGAGCTTAATTAAATTAAAAATCGCTCAGTAGTGTCCGACTCTTTGCCACCCCATGGACTGTAACCTACCAGGATCCTCCATCCACGGGATTTTCCAGGCAAAAATACTGGAGTGGGTTGCCATTTCCTTCTCTAGGGGATCTTCCCGACCCAGGGATCGAACCCAGGTCTCCCGCATTGTAGGCAGACACTTTACCGTCTGAGCCACCAGGGAAGTCCCTAACCACAGAGCTTAACAACCCCTCAAAAAAAGGCAGAATTAATGGAGTGGCAGGAAGAGCTTCTTAATGAAAACAAATTGAGGGCTACAATCAGGAGAACAAAGTGAGGGTCTGACCCCAGGGAGTAGCACTACGGCGACCCAGGTGTAACATAAGCCAGCAGAGGGGCCAGGGGCCAGAGCTCCCCCACAGAGAGGGCTCAGGCCCTCCCGGAAGGCAGGGGCAGCTGCAGCCACCACGGGGGCCTCTGCTTAGCCCACCTGAGCCCACTGAAGCTCGGAGCAGCCCGGCGGCCCTGTCCTCTGTTCCTGGTGGCGGCTGCGAGGGTCACAGAGCCTTCTCAGCTAGAATCTGGGACAGAGTGGTTAAGGGCATTGTGAGAATGTCACCTTTGTGTACCAAGCAGCGGGGGGAGACCAAGAAGAGAGAAGGGGCACCTGGAGCAGCAGGGATAAGAGCTTAGTGCTCACATCTGGGGGTCTCTTGTGAAAGGCTGAGAGGAGAGCTGTTCAGCGGCCCCGTGTCTGCTGGGTGTTACAAGTTTGACTGGGACGCCCCATGGGGATTTGGGACTGAATGGTACAAACAACATGAGACTAGTGCTAACAGGCACCTCTGATCCCAGGCCCTGGGGTTCACACTGCAGCCCATTTCTGTCCAGCTGGAATCTTGGTTTGATCAGAATCCTCTTAGCATGGGGATTGGCATTCCTGAAACATATGGAATTCATCCAACCACATTCCTGCCTAACTGTGGGGTAGTAATTCATTTCCTTGTCTGTCTCACCCTCGAGATGCACAGAGAATTTAAGACAGACCTTTGCACTTAGAGGCAAAGACCTGGGCTGCGTCTAAGCACTGCCTCTTGCTAGCTGTATGGCTCTGGAACAAGCACTTCACCTCTCTGAGCGTCAGTTTTCTAATACAGGATCGTGATACGGCCTCTCAGAGGCATTTGTTCATTTATCCAGCCAGTCATTATTTATTAAGTGCCTACTCTTCACAAGGCTCAAAGCTTGCGATTCGGTACTAAACAAGATAGACTTGATCTTCATCGGCTTAGAGCATATAATTAAGCAGCCACTCAAATATCAATGTAATTTTGAAAAATTCCCCAAAAAGTAGGTATAGGATAACGGATTAAATCACCCTAAAATGTGGGGAAATGTATAAACTCTTAAGTATACTCTTTAAACATTAGGTGTTATTCTTACTGTCCTCATAACATTTCTTCATTTTTTAAAGTACTTTAATGATATGAGCCTCAGTTTCCTCATCTATAATATAGAAATTATAATGATACCTATATTAGGTAACCCTCATGACATATCACTGTAAAATACAGTGGCTTAAAATGATCATTTAAAAAGTTGTTAAAATATAGTTAATTTACAATTTTGTGTTAGTTTTAGATGTACAACAAAGTGATTCCTATATATATATATACTGTATACAGGGGCTTCTCTTGTGGCTCAGCTGGTAAAGGATCCACCTGCAATGCTGGAGACCTGGGTTCAATCCCTGGTTGGGAAGATCCCCTGGAGAAGGGAAAGGTTACCCACTAGAGTATTCTGGCCCGGAGAGTTCCATGGACTGTACAATCCATGGGGTTGCAAAGAGTCGGTCATGACTGAGTGACTTTCACTTTAGCAAATATATATGTACATAATAAATACACATGCATGCTAAGTTGCTTCAGTTGTGTCCAACTCTTTGCGACGCTATGGTCTGTAGCCTGCCAGACTCTTCTCTCTATGGGATTCTCCAAGCAAGAATATTGGAGTGGATTGCCACGCCCTCCTCCAGGGATCTTCCCAACTCATGGATCGAACCCATGTCTTTTATGCCTCCTGCATTGGCAGCCAGGTTCTTTACCACTAGTACAATCTGGGAAGCCCTGCTGCTGCTGCTGCTAAGTTGCTTCAGTTGTGTCCGACTCTGTGCAACCCCATAGACGGCAGCCCACCAGGCTCTGCCGTCCCTGGGATTCTCCAGGCAAGAACACTGGAGGGGGTTGCCATTTCCTTCTCCAATGCATGAAAGTGAAAAGTGAAAGTGAAGTCGCTCAGTCGTGTCCAACTCTTTTCGAGCCCAACAGGCTCCTCCATCCATGGGATTTTCCAGGCAAGAGTACTGGAGTGGGGTGCCATTGCCTTCTCCGTGGGAAGCCCTATATGTGTGTATATATGTGTGTGTGTGTGTGTGTGTGAGTGTGTGTGTGTGTTTTTTTTTTTTTTACATTTTCTTCCCTTATAGGTTATTATAAGATATTAGGTATAGTTCCCTGTGCTATACAGGAGGTCCTTGTTGGTTATCTGTTTTGTGTATAGTGGTGTATATGTTTTAATCCTCAATTAATTAGGAGTTTGAGATTAAAATGATCACTTATTGGTTCCTGCATCTGGGGGTCAGAAATTCGGGCAGGGTGGAGCTGGATGGTTTGGCTGCTGCCCTCTGGGCTCACTCCTCTGGCACAGTCTACAGGGGCTGGTTGCCTCAGCCTTGTGTCTCTAGCAACAAGCTGGACAACCTGGGCCTCCTTACATGATATAACAAAAGTAGCAAAAAAAAATCAAGGCCAGACACTCAAGGGTTTTTCCTGCCTCTGGTTCCTGGTTGATAATGTCCATCTGGCCCCTTGGTCAACAATCACGGCCAACCCTGGAGTCAACAGGGAGACTCCTCAAGGGTGTGGTACAGAGAGGTGTCCTTACGAGGGCAATGAGCCCCCATTTCTAAACTCCAGCGGTGTCGAGGGTTTTGCTGCGGGTACACAGCGCCCCCACTGGTGGGGTTTGTCTTAGCACTAGCACCTGCAGATAGCTTGTTGCTGTTCAGTTGCTAAGTCGCGTCCAACTCTTTTGCGACCCCATGAACTGTAGCAGGACAGGCTGTCCTGTCCATGGGGTTCCCCAGGCAGGAATACTGGAGTGGGTTGCCATTTCCTTCTCCAGGGGACCTTCCCCCCCAGGGATAGAACCCACATCTTCTGCATTGGCAGGTATGTTCTTTACCACTGAGCCACCAGGGACACCCTAAGAATTGGTAGATGAATATGAATCTGAGCAGTCTGCTGCCTTATTGGAGTAAAAAAGACTTCACACAGGAAACAAGTACCAAGAAGTTAGTCAANGCAGGACAGGCTGTCCTGTCCATGGGGTTCCCCAGGCAGGAATACTGGAGTGGGTTGCCATTTCCTTCTCCAGGGGACCTTCCCCCCCAGGGATAGAACCCACATCTTCTGCATTGGCAGGTATGTTCTTTACCACTGAGCCACCAGGGACGCCCTAAGAATTGGTAGATGAATATGAATCTGAGCAGTCTGCTGCCTTATTGGAGTAAAAAAGACTTCACACAGGAAACAAGTACCAAGCAGTTAGTCAAAACGACATGTGAAACATGGCATCGTGGCTGGAAATCATAAGATGCCAGAGCCATTTCTGATATTGAGATAGCATCAGGCTTTTGAATTTTCAACTCTAGTTTTTCACGAGTGACAATGACCAAAAAAGAACCTTTTCAGAGGGCAACCAGGATAGAGGCAAGGCAGATGGGAACTGAATTAGGAGAAGGCACAGAGGAACTTATCCTCAGTAATAATGTAACTTTTACTCCTGTTGGTTACTGAGCCCTTATCTATGTACCGTGCATAGAATTAAGCATTGTCATGGATAGCCTCATTTAAGCCTCAAACCCTGGAAGATAGTGTATACTATTCCCATTTTACAGGTGAGGAAAGTGAGACTCAGACAGTTTCTTCATCTAAAGTTGTACAGGAAGTACATAGTAGGTCCCAGGTTTAAGTCTAGGTTGGTCTGACTCATAATATCTGTTTTTTTCTCTTCCAGGCTGACCTTTTTAAAAAAAAATTGTTATATTGATCTACAATATTATATAAATTACAGATGTACAATATAATTGTAAAAGGTATACTCCATTTATAGTTGCTATAAAATACTAGCCCTGTTCCCGTGTTATACAATATATCTTTGTAGCTTATTTTATACATGCTAGTTTGTACCTCTTAATTCCTTACCCTTCTCTGATACTCCCCCCTCCCCCTTCTCCCTAGTTAACTACTAGTTTGTTCTCTATATCCAAGTCTGCTTCTTTTTTTGTTATATTCTCTAGTTTGTTGGCTTTTTTAATTCCACATATAAAGTGATGCCATGCAATATTTGTCTTTCTCTGTCTGATGTATTTCACTTAGCATAATGCCCTGCAAGTCCATCCAGGCTGTTGCAAACTGCAAAATCTCAGTCTTTTTATGGCTGAGTGGTATTCCATTACATCATCTTTATCTATTCATCTGTCAGTGGACAGTTAGGTTACTTCCATATTTTGACAATTGCAAATAACGCTGCTGTGGACATTGGGGTGCATGTATCTTTTAAAATTAGTATTTCTGTTTTTCTGGATATGAAATTGTCGGGAGGGGAGAGGAGAGGAATTGCTAGGTCATATGGCAGTTCTATTTTTAGTTTCTTGAGAAATCTTGGTACTGTCTTCCACAGTGGCTGTATCAGTTTTAGTTGAAATTTTTGTTAAGATAATTGCAGTTTTCTGTGCAGTTGTAAAAAATAGTCCAGAGATATCCAGGGTCCCCTAGTCCCAGTTTCTTCCAGTAGTACAGTAACATGTTCCAAAAACACAGTAAGAGAATAGGTATTACAACCAGGGTATGGACATTGGTGCAAGCCACTCGTTTTATTCAGATTTCCTCAATTTTACTTGTATGTATTTGTGTGTGTGTGTGTTTGAAAGTGAAGTCGCTCAGTCGTGTCCAATTCGTTGCAACCCGGGGGACTGTAGCCCACCAGGCTCCTCCATCCATGGGATTCTCCAGGCAAGAATACTGGAGTGGGGTGCCATTTCCTTATCCAGAGGATCTTCCAGACCCCGGGATGGAACCCAGGTCTCCCGCATTGCAGGCAGACTTTTTTTTTTTTTTACCTCTGAGCCACTAGGGAAGCCCTGGAGTGTGTGTGTTTACTTCTACACTATTTTGTCATCTGCATCCAATCAAGACAGTGAACATTTCCGTCACCACAAGCACCCCTCTGCCTGCTCTCTTCTAGCCACACCACCTTCTTCCCACCCCTCCCCATCCCTAACCTCTGGCAACTACTAACCTATTATCCTTTGCTAAAAGGGTGTCATTTCAAAAGTGTTCTATAAATGGAATCATACAGTATGTAGCCTTTGTGATTGGCTTTTTACACTCAGCATAATTCTCTAGAGATTCATTAGTATCATCAATTCATTCCTTTTTCTCACCAGGTAGTATTCCCATGGCATTCCATTTACCTGGTCACTCGCCTATGGAAGGACATCTGGACTGGTTCCTGTGTTTAACTATTATGAGTAGGGCTTCTGTGAACATCTCTGTACCGATCCTTGGTAAACATATGTTTTCATTTCTGAGGGGTAAATGCCCAAGAGGGAAGCCACTCATTTGTACAGTAATTGCACGTTTAGCTTCATAAGAAACTGCCCAGCTAGTTTCCAGAGGGGCTCTACTGGTTTGTATTCCTACCAGAAATGTATGAGTGGGTGATCCGNTTGGTAAACATATGTTTTCATTTCTGAGGGGTAAATGCCCAAGAGGGAAGCCACTCATTTGTACAGTAATTGCACGTTTAGCTTCATAAGAAACTGCCCAGCTAGTTTCCAGAGGGGCTCTACTGGTTTGTATTCCTACCAGAAATGTATGAGTGGGTGATCCGCAGTCTCTGCACCCTCGCCAGTGTTCAGAGATGTCACTCTTTTTCACCTTGGCTCTTCTGGTGGGTGTGTGGTGACACTGGGGCTTTCATTTGCGTTTCCCTGCTGCCCGGTGATGTTAAACATCTTTTCGTGTCCCGTCTGCATATCTTCTGCCGTGAAATATCTGTTCATCTTTTGGCCATTTTCTAATTGGGTAATTTTTTTTTCACTCCTGGGTTTTGAGAGTTACATATGTGCTCTAGATGCAACGCTTTTGTTGAATATGTGGTTTGCAAATATAGTCTTCCACCCTGTAGCTTGTCCTTTTATCCTTTTGATGAGTCTTTCACAGAGCCTGAGCTGGCGTTTCCAGCGAGTTCCAGTTGTATCATTTTGGNTTCACTCCTGGGTTTTGAGAGTTACATATGTGCTCTAGATGCAACGCTTTTGTTGAATATGTGGTTTGCAAATATAGTCTTCCACCCTGTAGCTTGTCCTTTTATCCTTTTGATGAGTCTTTCACAGAGCCTGAGCTGGCGTTTCCAGCGAGTTCCAGTTGTATCATTTTGGAGAGGGATTGGGCTTTTGACACACAGCTTGTGTTTTTCACCACTGTGCTCCTCTGGAGCTTGAGGGAGAGAGAGCATGATCTGGACAGGAGGGGGAGGGCTCCTCTGTGAGATTTTAAGGTAGAGATAAGGTCAGTGGGAAGTCTCCCAAAGGAAGGGAATTTCAGCTGACCATCAGCCATCAGAATGAACTAAGGTCAGGCTTAGGGTCTGAACTATGTTAGGAGTAAGCAGCCTCATCGGAGATCCAGCAAAGGCTGGCTGGGTCCACGAGGCTGCAGAGGGAAGCAAACGCCGATGGGGCTGGCCCAGCACATCCTTGATGCTCCCTTCTAACTCTGAGAATAGAGAGAGTGGCATTTGAGTTACCCCTACCTGATGTGATGCGTCTAATAAATACATCCCCCAGAGACCATCCAGCTTGCAACATACTGAAAGGCTTTGGATGGCCATCTGGACCACATTGGGGCAGGTGGAATCAGGCTCCACAGGAGGTAGCCAGTGATGCCATAAGGCTTGCAGTTGTCCTGTCTTAGGGCTGAATGCACCAGCCAGAGGCTTAAAACACCCAGGGTCAGGATCGGGGCTTCTTCCTTGTCCTCTGTCCCCAAGCCTGTGGGCCAGGGTCAAGGCCAACTGCCTTACCTCCACCCCAGCCTCTTCTTCACTCAGACTGCCAAGGAGAATCCCTTTCTTTACGGCATTTCAGTTCAGTTCAGTTCAGTCACTCAGTCATGTCCAACTCTTTGCAACCCACCAGACTGCAGCACGCCAGGCCTCCCTGTCTATCACCAACTCCCGGAATTTACTCAAACTCACATCTGTTGAGTCAGTGATGCCATCCAGCCATCTCATCCTCTGTCATCCCCTCCTCCTTTCGCCTTCAGTCTTTCCCAGCATCAGGGTCTTTTCAAATGTGTCAGTCTTTGCATCTGATTGCCAAAGTATTGGAGTTTCAGCTTCAGCATCAGTCCTTCCAATGAATATTCAAAGTTGACTTCCGTTAGGATTGACTAGTTGGATCTCCTTGCAGTCCAAGGGACTCTCAAGAGTCTTCTCCAACACCATAGTTCAAAAGCATCAATTCTTCGGCGCTCAGCTTTCTTTATTTAGGAGACTTAATTACCACAAGCAAAGTCCTTTGAGTCCTTGGATGAAAGGGATGGGAGCCATGCAAGCTTGATTAGGCGTGTAGAACCCTGGGCACAATTAGCTCCATGAGAGACTGGCCCTGCCTTTATCTGTCTCCAGTTCTATGTGACTTAACAGCAGCTAATTATTGAAGTAAAAATTGTCTGACCACCCAGCTGCTGGAAAGAGGGCCCTAATTTCTATTAAGTCTGCCTTTAATTATTGGAAATGGCAGCAGCTTCAGACAGTTGGGGTTTCCCCATTTTTACAAGCCTTTTCCTCTACCTGTTTGAGACTTGAGTACATGGAGATGGAAGCAAAATTCTGCCCAAGCCACTTCCGTCTCCCTTGCTTTCCCACTGGACATCCGTTTCTGGGGCACCTTCACTGATAAGCTTTGTCTGCGGGGAGCACCCCTCCTGGCACCTCCCACAAGGGGCTTTGCACCTTTCCAAAACCCCTGGCCCTTGATAAAGCACTCTAAATTCCACTCTGTCTGTGTGTGTGTTTGTGTGTGTCTGACTGTCTGGGAACATAAAGGCAGACCTCAGGCATGGATTTTGTAGAACCTCCCCCCCCAACCCCATGTTGCAGTCGAGAAAACAGAGGCCATGGATGGAAATAAGGGAAGCTGAGAGTGCCTGGCTCTTCACTCGTGGGCTGTCACAGCCTCTGAGCCCTACCTCCACCTCTCCGTGACCACAGGGCCCTGGGCCGCTCTCAGAGGGCACAGCAGTTGCAATCTTTGCACATCTTAGAGTCTGGATTAAATTCTGGGGTCAAAGGAATTAGTGGTAAAACCAAGAGTCTCACCATTTCCATGAACCGTAAACTAGCCCTGCTTCGCCGTGGGGCTGGTCTTCCCCCTAGCTCTCCCCACTCCGGGCTCCCCTGCTTGCAGAGTGGCGGCCTGACCCAGGAACCCCAGGTCATTACAGGGTAAGCCTTGGTTACCACAGGGGATGTGCAATTAATCCCCCTATCTCTCCCCACTCCTGCTTATCTCAAAGTGTGGTTTCAGTACGAACCCATCAAAAATAAGAAATCCGTGCAAGACCCTTGTATGCATTTTACAGAGAGTGGAGAGGGTTTCAGCTCTTGTACTCGTTTTCTGGGGAAAAGGAAAGGGGACTCTTTTTCAGGAGGAGATGCGCTGCAGAAGAGACCATTTCTGAAGGTGTTGTTCATGGAAATACTGAGTCTCAGCAGACAGGGTACCTCCCTTTCAAAGAAGCCACACAGGTTTGAGCTGCCCCATGGGAATATGGAGTCCAGTGCTGAAGAGAAGGTGAAGGACATGCAGACTGTGCCCCGTGAGAGAGGCATGTCAGCAATCCTGAGCACTCTCCTCCCACTGTCCCCTGGGTAACTCCTTTGGGCTTCCCTGGTAAAGATGGTAAAAATCTGTCTGCAGTGCGGGAGACCTGGGTTCGATCCCTGGGCCAAGTAGGTCCCCTGCAGAAGGCAGTGGCGACCCACTCCAGTATTCTTGCCTGGAGAATCCCAGGGACAGAGGAGCCTGGCGGGCTGTAGTCCATGGGGTCTCAAAGAGTCAGACATGACTGAGTGACTAAGCACAGCACACAGCCTCCCCTCCTCAGCTCAGGTGCCACCTCCTTCAGGACACCCGAGCTGCTGCCTCTCTGCACCCGAGTGTCTGCATCAGCTGCTCTTTTGTGTTCACTGTGTTGGAATCACCGTAGACACGTCTGTCCTCTGACTGCTTCTGGCCAAACCACTTGTCCCCCAAGTCTCACCCTAGTTGTTTTAGGGGAAGGAGGGTTGTGGAGAAGGAAGGATAATTACTTGCAGCAAGTAAGGAGAACAATGGGGATCTTTTGCCAAAGCAGTTCGGCAGTTCAGTTGCTCAGTCGTGTCCGACTCTGCAACCCCACAGACTGCAGCACACCAGGCTTCCCAGTCCATCCCCAGCTCCTGGATATCCATCAAGTCGGTGATGCCACGCAACCATCTCATCCTCTGCCGTCCCCTTCTCCTCCTTTTGCCAAAGCAGTGTCTCCCTAAAGAGCAAAGTTGGGAAAGTTTTAAACTATGGGTATGTGTTCTTCGTGAAAGGACTTGAGCAGAGGAGAATTGAAAATAGAATGGGGACAGAAGTTGACAGAGCCCAAGCTTCATTTGATTGAGGTCAGGAGGATGGATTTCATCCCATCTTCCATCTGAGTGTGTGAGGACCTACCTTAGCTTCTAGAGTCAGGACTTACTGAAGCTCAGGTTCTTTATGTCTCATGGCTGAAAGAATTCAGTGAGAGGCAAAGTGATAGATAAGAAGTGGATTTATTTCGAGAGCTACACATTCCATAGTCAGAAAGTGGTCTGTCTCAAAAGGCGAGAGAGACCCTGGAAGAAACACAGTCCACAGAGAGGGGGCCATTTCAGAAGGTGAGAAACCTCACCCTAGGTCTGATGAAACTTTATTAGATGGGGAAAGGGAGTGAGATGGATGAACCTGAGGAAAGGTGACTAGGATGGTGAGATGTTCCATCTGACAAGAAGACTCAAGGACACACAGATTGGTCCCTCTTCAGCCCAGAAGGCTGCCAAGGCAAATTGTTAGACTCAATGAGACCCCAGGGGTTAGAGCGGAGGCCTGTGGAAGGAAGCTGAAAGGAAGCAGGTCTGGCTCCATGGCAGGAAGCACAATCCCGCAGCACAGCTGTCTCTGGAGGCAGTCAAGTCCCCAGCTTTGGAGGTGCTGCGACTGCCCGGTGTGCGTGGGACATGAACCTGCTGACCTTTGCTGGTGCTTTCACTCCTAAGACAATAAATGCCACATTTTCTGACCCTGAGATGTCACCATTTGTAAAGGGGAATCATTGGCAGGCCAATAGCTTTGGGAGAGGAGACTGTAGTTGGAGGAACCTGGACACTGCAGCCCCGGTGATAGCTCCCGTTGGCTGAGGACTGACTTTGTTCCATGGCCTGCATGGGCTGAGCCCTGGGGGTCAGGGCCGGGGCTGCCCTGGTGGGAGCTCCTCCAGCTGGAATCAGAGGAGCTGTGCCCATACAGCAACCACGGGCCCTTTGGTGCCCAACCTGTGACAAGCCTTCCAACAGAAGGGCGACGTGGCTTCTGTGGGCAGCAGCACCATCTGTCACCTGCCTGCCAGCCGCTGATGAGGGATGTCTCCATAGCCAGGCTGGGCACAGGGCCACAATCCACCATGTCCCCAGGGAAGCCCTTTCCCTGGCCCACAGTGCTGGCTTTCTGGGCGGAAACACTTAGAGGTGAAACTGTACAAGTCCTGGTCAGGTGCTAACTTAGTTGATCAGAATTAACATTGCTTAAAACACAAAGTGAAAGAACAAATAGAACATTTAAGCACATTAGGACAAAGGGTGACCTACGTGAGAAGTAGTACGGGTTCTGATTAAAAGCTTGAGCCNCATACAGCAACCACGGGCCCTTTGGTGCCCAACCTGTGACAAGCCTTCCAACAGAAGGGCGACGTGGCTTCTGTGGGCAGCAGCACCATCTGTCACCTGCCTGCCAGCCGCTGATGAGGGATGTCTCCATAGCCAGGCTGGGCACAGGGCCACAATCCACCATGTCCCCAGGGAAGCCCTTTCCCTGGCCCACAGTGCTGGCTTTCTGGGCGGAAACACTTAGAGGTGAAACTGTACAAGTCCTGGTCAGGTGCTAACTTAGTTGATCAGAATTAACACTGCTTAAAACACAAAGTGAAAGAACAAATAGAACATTTAAGCACATTAGGACAAAGGGTGACCTACGTGAGAAGTAGTACGGGTTCTGATTAAAAGCTTGAGCCTGAGGGTCACAGAGACCCAAGTTTGACTCCTGGCTCTTCCCCTTCCTTGCTGTGGTCCTCTGGGCAAAACACTTAACCTCTAAACATCCCAGTTTCTTTCGTCCATTAAAAGAGAATGGTTCTGGGGCGTGGTGAGGGGTAAATGAAGTAATGCATGTAAAATCCTTGCCTTTCACTGCCCATGTCATAATCACTGTCTCAGCACTTTAAAAGGCAGGGGATTCCCTAACGTGTCAGGTCAGAGAAATGTGCTCTGGGGGCTGCCACAGGGAGCACAGAGCACCTGATTCCAGTCTTGGCATTTTGTGTGAGTGGAGCATCCCTTTGCTACTCTGAACCTCAGTTTCCAAATCTGTAAAGTGGGGATGATGGTGCCTGCCTCTGGGGCTTGTGCATAAACCAGCACAGTACCTGGCACAGATGAGGCGCCTCTCTCCCTGGCATTCACCTTCATCCTTCATGCTGGAATTGAAAACAAAGGACTCACCAGAGCAGACTTTGAAGGACTAAGGAGAGTTAAAATTTATGATGACTTTCTGTACGTACACACACACACACACACACACACACACACATCCTGCCCAGGACTTACATTTTGCAGAACACATTTTAGCTCTGAAATATTTATGGACACTTTTTGACACACTAAGAACTGAAAATATCACCGTGTGCTTGTGTTAAGGAAAACTTATAAAACTTTAGTCCAGTAGGAATTCAGTCAATTTCCTGGCTCGTCTCTGGTCGTTTCTGAGGTTGCAGGGAAACCCAGGGTGGTAACAGCCCCCATTTCCCTGAGGCTCTGGCAGGGGCAAAGGGTCCTCAGCAGGACTGTACGTCTGATGAGGTCTCTGTATGAATGCTCCAGGCCCCTGCCCCTCATAAATATTGCTGGAGCCCATGTGCAGGGCCCAGGTTGGCTTTGTGAGTTTTTCCCAAACACCAAAAGCTTTGTTTCCCCATCTCCTCTTCTCTTCCTGAATTCCGCGTCCTTGCCTTTCTTCAAGGCCTGCTCCTGCCCCCAGTAAACCAGCTAGAGCAAGGCTCTCCAACCTCCAGGATCTAAGGCCTGCTAGTCTGAGTGGAGCTGATGTACTAATAGCAGACGTACAGTGCACAATAAATGTAACGCACTTGAATCATCCCAAAACCATTCCCTACCCCAATCCCGGGTCAATGGAAACACTGTCTTCCCTGAAACCGGCTCCTGGTGCCACAGAGGCTGGGGACTGCCAAGCCAGAGGACACGCTCTGCTGGGATTTCCAGGCCCAGGTTTCCTACCACCTGCCTTTTCACTTTTTACTGTCCACTTACACTGTAATCGCTCATGGAAATATCTTTTTATTTTTTCTAACAGCCTGCTCACTCCTCACCTCTCAAACTTGACCTGAAACCTCTTTCCCTCTCTGAAGTCTGAACTCGGTCTGTTCCCAGTCTCCCTCACCACCCACCACCCGCCCCCACCCCCAACTTTCATCCAGGCTGTGACCTAGAACGGTATTCCTCAGACTCTAGGTTGGCAACCCATCCATACTTCTATTTTAGTAGACTAGAATAAGATAGGAAACATCAGATTCCACTCTTGAGGAAAGATTAAGCATGCTTTTTGAAGTTTTTTGTTTTTGTTAGAAATCTGTGGTTTCAAGTGGGTGAAATAAATGTACTTTTTACTATAGGTCAGAGAAAATGGGAAAATGGCAGATCGAGACTTCGTTTCTCTCCTTACCTCGAGACTGTCTGGCCTGGCTCGCTTTTGCTTGACTGTCTTTGGTCATGATTTGGATGTCGCTTTCTCTGGGTGGTGGTCCTTGACTCGCCTCTGCACCTTTGGTCCACCCGACCTACATTCGGGGCCACTCTGGTGGGCCTCCCCAGCCTAATTTGTCTAGAAACTCCAAGCTGTAGGAAACTCATTTATCTTGTCCACTGAAGCCTCACACAAGGCTTGCAGAGCAGGGTAGGGGGTCAGTGTTGCGGGAGGCAGGGACAGGAGGAGAGGGGAGGAGGGGAGGCAGGAAGGCGGTCTCATGCCTCGCAGCATCTTCCGCAGCACTTAGCAGGAAGGGTCCTTAGCAGTCATTTACCAAACGACTTAACCTCTGGCTCTAGGTGTGCAAGACCTTTCTTCAGCATTAAACATTTTCTTCTGATTCAAATCTAGACCCTGACATTTGGAAGCCATGTGATTTAAGAGTAAATCACTTAATCTCTTTGAGCTTCTTATCTCATTTGTAAACTAAGAGTAAATAAGAGAAAATATGAAATAAGAGGATAACATCTAACCTGTGGAGTTGTTGCAGGGATTAGAAACAACACCTACAAAGCACCCGGCATGAGTAGGTGTTCAATTAACCGCTGTGTTTTCATCACTGCCTCTTTCACTGTCGTCAGCACGTGTCTCCACATTCACACACTGTTCAAACCTTCAGATCCGTCTGCATCCCTCTCCAAGGAAAAGAAAAAAAAAAAAATATATATATATATATATATATGGATTTTAGAATCACTGGCTTACTGGCTGTGTGAACGTTACCAACCACCTGGCNAGGAGGACTGTAATGGAGCACGTGGCACTTGCATAAAGCAGATGCTTCAGAAACGCTGCCTGCTTCTGGTTGCCATCTCCAGGTCTCAGTGAGGGGAAGCGACCAGTGGTGCCAGAGCTCTCCTCCAACTCTGTGCTGCCATGCTTGGTGGAGTTCATTGAGCCCTGCCAGGACCAGAAGGAGCCGCTCTCGTCTTCATAAATAACAAAGCGTTCTCACCTCATAGGCAGGCATGGGCACTGTAGCCTGCAAAGTTCTCTTCCTCCCTCTGCCTCCCTGTGAAAGTCACTCAGTCGTGTCCGACTCTTTGCGACCCCGTGGACTATATACTTCATGGAATTCTCCAGGCCAGAATACTGGAATGGGTAGCCTTTCCCTTCTCTAGGGCATCTTCCCATCCCAGGGACTGAAACCACGTCTCCCGCATTGCAGGCGGATTAGCCTCATAAAATCCTATGATGTTAGCTAACTTCTCTCCTCCCACCTTTATCCACCCCCCAGAGTGCTTACTACCAAAGTGTGTCTGTCTGGTTATTTAACTAACTTTCGCTGAGCTACTCTGTGCCAGACTGGGCACAGAACTGAGCAAGACCCTGGGCAGTGGCGGGGGGGAAGGCACAGGAACTCTTGGTAAGAGTGATGCC
Source organism: Neotragus moschatus (assembly GCA_006410615.1). NCBI lineage: Eukaryota > Metazoa > Chordata > Mammalia > Artiodactyla > Bovidae > Neotragus > Neotragus moschatus. The sequence goes on from SJYA01003128.1 coordinate 274,276, forward strand.
CTCGACTGGGAGAGGAGGCCCTCTCTGCTGGCTCCCCTCCTGCCTCGAAGGCACTTCCTTCTCCCTTCCTTTGCCAGCTTGACCTCTTCAGGACTGCTCCTGGGGGTCGTGCCCTTCAAGGCACTTACAACCTCCCCTCGTCTCTTCTTACTCCACTCTTCACATTTACTCTGATTTACAAACCTCTCCTCTGAACTCCCGCCCTCTGTGCCCCCAGAACTCTTTCCCTGCATCCTCCCATACTCAGGGCTTTAACCCTTCATATGGTCTGGGNGGGGTCGTGCCCTTCAAGGCACTTACAACCTCCCCTCGTCTCTTCTTACTCCACTCTTCACATTTACTCTGATTTACAAACCTCTCCTCTGAACTCCCGCCCTCTGTGCCCCCAGAACTCTTTCCCTGCATCCTCCCATACTCAGGGCTTTAACCCTTCATATGGTCTGGGTTGTATCTCCCCTACTGACTGTGAGCTCTGTGAAGTAAAGAACCACGCCCTGCTCATTGCTGTACAACAGGAAAGACCCAGGGCCAGCTTGGTTGGGTGAAATGTGGTGCTCCCTGATTGCACGTCCATTTGCCACATCAGTGGTTTAACTGGAGTATGGTCCTCAGTGCCTGCATCCTCCTGTCCTTTCCCATCTCCCAAAACACTCATGAGAATGTTAGAAATCAGGAAGAAGCCATGCCTGATGGACACTGAAGAATGTGGAGGCTGTTTCCCATGGAAGCTAGTATCCCGTTTGACCCGCAGACACTGATCCCTGAATGAGCTGCCCTCATCCATGTCTTCCTGGCCTCTGTCTTGGGCACCTCCAGGCTTTCCTGGGGCTCAAGAGACCTGCCAGCAGCCCCGAGCCTTGGTTGTTTGCTTGGCTCCCTGGATTGCCNTGGAAGCTAGTATCCCGTTTGACCCGCAGACACTGATCCCTGAATGAGCTGCCCTCATCCATGTCTTCCTGGCCTCTGTCTTGGGCACCTCCAGGCTTTCCTGGGGCTCAAGAGACCTGCCAGCAGCCCCGAGCCTTGGTTGTTTGCTTGGCTCCCTGGATTGCCCCAGAGCCTGCTAACTCCTGTCGCAGCCCACTGACCTGACAAAGCAGAGGGCAGAGGCTCCTTCCTTGTGCAAAGCCCACATTTCTCAGCCTGTCACCATCTTCACTTTCCGGCTTCAGGCCTTCCTGACCTGGCCAGAAAGGAGCATCGGGTCCTGGGGAGCAATTGGCATCTCATGGGCTAGGCTTCTGCCTTATTCAGGAACCCTCCTTGCTGGCAGGCCCTCCCCGGCCTGGATGAGGAGAGCAGAAGCCCTCTGTCAGCTGAGCAGACGTGTATTGAGCCCCATGGGTTGGGTCCCAGATTGTGCCCTAGGCCCAGGGATTTAGGAATGAATGGGGTACAGTCCCCGCCCCAGTGAAGCCATCTCTAGCAGAGGGGCCAGACCCTTAAGCAGCTCTGCTCTGCAAAATGCCCGGGGCTGAGGACTCTCAGAGGGGGCTCAGGAAAAGCAGCAGTGACTTCTGCACAGAGTATAGGATGAGGGGAGACTTCAAGGAGGGGCTCGTTGAGCTGGGCCTTCCATTAAGGCGTGGAGGGTTTGGGCTGGTGGGGAGGATGTGGAGGAAAGGCTTGCGCATCGACCACTGCCGTGAGTCAAAGGACAAGGGTGAGTCCTGGAGCAGGGGTCAGGCCTCTGGGGTATGACCCATGCCGTTACCCTAACCCAGCTCCCTTGCTTTCCCTCCTAGGCACCAACTTCACCCTGCGTGAGCTGGGGCTGGGGGAAGTGACACCCCCACACGGGACGCTGTACCGCACGGACATCGGCCTGCCCCACTGCGGCTACTCCCTGGGCGCCAGCTCTGACGCCGAGCTGGAGGCGGACACCGCGCTGTCCCCCGAGCACCCCGTGCGGCTGTGGGGCCGCAGCACGCGGTCGGGACGCAGCTCCTGCCTGTCCAGCCGGGCCAACTCCAACCTCACACTCACCGACACCGAGCACGAGAACACGGAGACTGGTGAGTGGCCCGCCCAGCCCGCTCCGGGAGCTGGGGCTTTCAGGCCCTGGGGTTTAATTACAGTGTTGATTTTCTGCTCCATTACCTGGGGGCACTGGTGAAGGTGGTGTAAAAATTGCCTTGCTCTCAGTGGTCAGAAGGCAGAACCCCTCGCAGAGTCACATGAAATACCCCCACCCACGGGTGACAGGCCAGAGACGGGTCGCAGCTCTTTTCTTCCAGATGAGGGGGTGCCTAAGGGACAGGATTATGGCTTACAGGCTGCCTGTGGGTGGAGCGGAGGGGCCAGAGGGCAGCGTAACCCACCCCCTGCAGCCCACCTTCTGTGGCCTCAGCCATGCCCCCCGCCCAGAACTCTGCTCACGAGCCTGCAGCCACCCTGGGCACTCGCCGTGGGCACTGCCGCACCCCAGGGTCTTCTGCTGATGGGAGGATGGCTTTCGCACAAGAGCTGTCATGTTGGAGTAGCTTAAAACTCCCATCTCTCCCCCGGCTTTCCCATGATCTCATCTGCAGATCTGAGGAAGTGCTGGCTCTGGACTCTAGTCCACTCTCATCTCTGCAGCCCTGTTCCACGGCCAGAGAGATGCTGGGGGAGAAAGAGATGACAGCTTGTTCGCGAGCCTCCTTGGTGCGGGGGAAGGAAAGGGAGCCAGGTTTCAGGCTGTTCTGCCTCTCTCTGGAGCCTTGTTTGGCAGATCTCGGAGGGATTCCGAGTTGAACGCAGGCGTGCAGCGGGCTACCGAGGCGGGCTACCGAGGCGAGCTCCCGAGGCGAGCTCTCTTTCTGCGATGACTCGTGCTCTTGGGTCTCTGGGCAAAAGAGGTCCCCACGGAGGAGGAGGCTCCTGCTGGACATTTTTTTTTTTCCCTCAGAAGTCCAGGGAGGGATTCTGCTGGCCCCTGCCACACCAAACGTGGGAGGGAGGACACGGGGAGGGCAAGCTGAGTGAGAACAGGAAGAGCCAAGCTGCAAACTAGCGCCCACTACTGGTTTCCAGCTCTAAACGCAGCATCCTGTGTGATTCCTGCCCAGGATTTGGGGGGATTTGGGGAGCCAGGGTGGGGAGAAGGTGGACACCAGGTCAGCGGTGAAAGCTTAGGCGGGTTCGCCTCTAACAAGGATGCTCCAGTGAGTTATATGCACAACACAGTCCCAGGTTTGGGATCGTGCAGGAGTCTAAGTAAGGATACCGTCCAGTAGAGACGTGATCTCCAAAAAGAGTCAAGAGCAGCAGGGTTGCAAATCCTTGTTCTACCCCTGCTTCTGGAGAACTCGGGGTATTTCCTCGGGTCCCTGTGCTCTGGGTTTAGGGGATGGGGGCAGCAGCAGGTGATGGTCCCCAACTTGGTAGTTTCACCCTCCCTTGACACTCCACCAGCCCTCTCTGCGCTGGGGAGCCATCCACACCCCCTTATCCTCCTTCCCACCGAGGCCCAAGCCCAGCCAGAAACCCTCCTCTCTCTTCCTGACTACGCACTGAATTTGATGTGTGACGCCGGTACAGAGAAAGTGGTGTCCGACCAGGAGCCAGGCAGCCTCAGGTCCATCACTGACCTGGAGTGTAGCATTGGATAAGTTAGATCCTTTCTCACTATAGATGAGGACCTCAGTTTCCTCATCTGTAAAATAAGCAGTTTTAATGAAATCAACATTCCTGGTGTTCTGAGAATGTTAATATTTCTTAGATTGAAGGTGGGGGTGGGTAGAAGGGAGTGCTCTGTGGTCAAATAGTGTAAGAAACATTAAGTGCAAGGAACTTGAACCAGTTTCCTTATTGCAGGACTTTTCAGAACCTTTAACATGTTATTAATCGTGCTGATGGATATATTAGCAAGCAGCATCCCCCAAATTGACCTGAGAATAAAGAACCCTTTATTCTCAAAAGATCCAATAAAGGCAGTGTTCCAGTGAACACTCGGTGGGAATAAATGAGCCAAATCACTTGCAGACCCTTTTAGATGTAGGATTCTGTGATCTGAAGTCCTCGCGTTGGAGGTGAAGGTGTACAAGAGGAAAATTATAAACGTAATAGTTAATACCTGCTGCTGATTATTAGACCCCTGAGCACAATGCCAAGTGCTTAGCTGTCTGGTCTCATTTACTCATGCTACAGCTTGTTGGAGGAGTGGGCAGCCTGTGGACAAGGTCCACATGGAGGAGGGTCTGGCAGCTAAGACTTAGGGAGGGCGGCAGAGACCAGGACAGCCTCTCTGCCCTGGGTAGGTTTTATCATCCCCACTGCACAGAATAAGAAACACATAGCCCAGAGAGGTTTAAGAAACCTGTGTAGGTCACCTGGCTAGCACGACTTGAATTCGGGCCTGTGTGACTCTGAAATCTTTACCCTTGTAGCCCTAGTCATAGTGAATTTCCTCTGCAGCAAAGTACTCGGGCTGCTTGTTCATCGGAAGGTTCTCGCCATGGTGACAAATGATAATTTTTCCACAAAGTCATGACAGAATGAAGTGCACACCACCCACGTTATTGTGTATTCCCTGAGAGCTGAATTGCAGCTGAATTAAGCCTCTGTTGGGTGATAATGACATAATCAACAAGCCTGGAGAGCCTCGGCCTTTGATAGTGGGGACAGGGGGATGGCTTCTTGCTTCCCTGGCCATACCATGCTCACCTCCTGAATGTCCATCTCCATGCCGGGCTGCAGCACTCTAACGCTGTGCTCAGGGAGGGTGGGCAGGCAGATCCAACACCTCCTCCCTTCCAGGCCTGGACTTCCAAACCCACACATCCCTCGGGTGCCCCTGCCCCTGTCCTCTTGCTCCAGGTTGGAAACATTAGTGTCTTTGTTATCTGAAGATCTGAATGACACTGTCGGCCAGGTTGATCTAACTGATGTGAGCGCATGCTCTGTCCACCAGTCACGTCTGCCTCTTTGAGGTCCCCGTGGACTGTAGCTCACCAGGCTCCTCTGTCCATGGGATTAACCAGGCATAGATACTGGAGTGGGTTCCATTTTCTCCTCCAGGGGATCTTCCTGACGCAGTGATTGAACCCACATCTTGTGTGTCTCTGGCATCCACAGGCTTCGTTGTACTGGAGTTTAAATAATGACTGTGGCTCATGCTGGATGTGAATGAGCCGTAGGGGCGACTCCCCTTTATCCCCCAAAGAGGTTGATGGCATTCTTGTCAACCTCAATTACAGCCAAGGACTGGGGTTCAGAGGGGAAGGGCGTGCTGCAGGCATGTGTCTAGCTGAGCTGGAGCCCCCAGGCTCTTCGCAGGAGTCTCTGTTCTTTCAAGGCTGCCCTCCTCTTGTTCCTGGCCCTCCTTCTCTCACTTCTTTCCGCAGTGCTCTCTTCTTCTCTCTCTCTCATCCTCCTGGCCCCAGTTTTCTCCTTTATCTATGATGAGAAGTCTGATCTTACCATCAGAACAGAGCTTGACTCCACTGGATGTGTTGGCCGACGCATCTCAGTGTGGCCAGTTTTCAGGGCCAGAAGGAGGCCAAACTGAGGGCCTACCATGTGTTGAGACACTACACTGCACATGGGCCATTGCCTTCAACCCTCATGAAACAACTTGGCATTCTCATTTCCCAGATGGGAAAACTGAGGTTCCCAGGAAGTCTACTGACTTGGCTGNCATCTCAGTGTGGCCAGTTTTCAGGGCCAGAAGGAGGCCAAACTGAGGGCCTACCATGTGTTGAGACACTACACTGCACATGGGCCATTGCCTTCAACCCTCATGAAACAACTTGGCATTCTCATTTCCCAGATGGGAAAACTGAGGTTCCCAGGAAGTCTACTGACTTGGCTGGAGATCGTTCAGCTGGTAATTCAGCAGGTGGGCCAAGCCTGGGTTTGAACTCAGGTCTCTCTGCCGCTGTAGGCTGAACCTTCTGCCCACCTGTACTTGAATCAGCAACTGAGGACACCAAAGCATGACCCCTAGCAACTTCCAGCCACGGGAACATTGACTGCCTCCACGCCCAGCCTTGCATTAGTCAATAGTAACTGTCAACAGTATTGATAGTGGTGGAGGCTTTTGCTGAGGCCGTGGTGAAGCTGCAGGCAGCTGCCATCAATAATAACTTTTACGGGGTCCATTAAAGCCAATTTCTGCCCCTGAAGGTTAATGTCAGCAGCTTTTATGTCACTGCTTAATATCCAAAATAAATACAGAATTGACTGGGTAATGTAAACACAAATCTCTCCCCTCGGGGCCGTCAGGTGGAACCAGCCCTCAAGGCCCCCCTGCTGAGCTGGGCCACAGCAAGGAGGAGCTGGCGTCATGCCAGGGCACACAGTTGGCATTCCATGAATGTTTTTTTAGAAAGCAGAGGTTGCGTGTGCACTCCAACCACAGGGTCAGGTGGACTCCGTGCCGCTTTAGCAGTTTCATTCTGTGATTGGCTCTGTAGCTGTGCTGAGCTCCTTCCGTGGACCAGGCATCATTCTAGAATCGAGAATCTTGGTAAATAGCCAAGAGGGGAGGTATAGCTGTGACAGCTTTTCCGCTCTCTCGCAGGCAGGGTGGAAAAGACTCAGTCCCAGCATCTGGTGAGGAGCCTTGGTCCCAGGTCCTGGCCATGCCAGGACCCAGCTCTGAAACCTTGAGCACGTCACCTCACCTCCCTACCCAACAGTTTCCGAATTTCTAAAACTGTGTGCCAGTGGCCACGTGGGGCCAGAAGAAGGGGACCGGGGAGTTAGGGTTTAGCAGGTACCGAGTTTCAGTTTGGGATGGTGGGATAGTTCTGGTTACACAGCAAAGTGAGTGCAGTCAATGCCGCCGTTACTGTGTGCTTAAAAATGGTTGAGTTACCTGTGTTTTACCACAGTAATAAAAAGTACAAAAACAGCATGCCATCTTTCTTCCTTGAAGCGTTGCTGTGAGCCTGCACCACAGCTCTGGCAAAGCGGCTGGTCTGTGCTGGTCCTTAGTGCCTGCTTGCTATGAATGGTCATTGTTGAAAGAGCTGTGGGATGACTGTGGAAGGAGCCGTTCACTCTGCCCTGCGGGGCCAAAGGCTCTTTCCTCCATCTCACCCACACAATGCACCTGGGCTTGCAGGCCAGCCGAGCAGGATTGCGCTGAAGGTGAGGGTTCTGAGCGAGATGTTCCCGGAGGTGGAGGCAATTGCTCAAGCAGGGCTTGGAGGCATAAAGAGGCGTGGTGGGCCTGGGACATAGTGAGAATTTACTCCCAGCTCTAATCCGAGAGGCAAAGTGAGAAATTCACATGGAAAAGAAACAATGAAACAGAATCACAGTTACCCCCCAAATTATCAAGCAGCCTGGGTGTCAAAAGGGAAATTACCGGTTAACCCAATTAGGCGGCCAAATTGCTTATTGAGAGTCAGTAGATTAGGTGAGCATCTTCAAGCGCCATGAGAAAGCTCATTACGAGTTTAACTCCATTTATCCTCTGCCCTCCCTGGCCCGGTGCTCATGAGACTTCGTTTTAAAAATCTTGTAAGAATAGCGATCACTAATTCCCTAGAGTACTACAACTACCCAGCCATGGTACACAAGGCTCCCTTTTCTAGAACAGTAAACTGGGTTCCTTCACTGGGCTAGAGGTTACACCCCTATATTGGACTACCCTTCTGCCCACGAGCAGCCTGCACTCCACCCTAGAAAGTAGAAGTGCCGAGGAATGAGGGTCTCTTACTGGACAGTTACCCACGTAACAAGGACTGCAAGCCCCCAAGTTCCAAACAGGATTGAGAAGGGCCTGCAAGAGTCAAAGCATCTGGGAATCTGGGAGCTAGAAGGGATACGGAGACAACTAGTCCATTGATTCTTAACTTTTTTTTTTCCCATTTCCTAGCCAAGAAAGCTAAGATTCAGAGAGGTTAGGTGACCTGTTGAAGGTTACACAGCTGCTGCTGTTGAGGCTAAGTAAGTCACTTCAGTCGTGTCCGACCCTGCACGACCCCATAGATGGCAGCCCACCAGGCTCCTCCGTCCCTGGGATTCTCCAGGCAAGAACACTGGAGTGGGTTGCCATTTCCTTCTCCAGTGCATGAAAGTGGAGAGTGAAAGTGAAGTCGCTCAGTCGTGTCTGGATTTTCCAGGCAAGAGTACTGGAGTGGGGTGCCATCGCCTTCTCCGGTTGCACAGCTAGTAAATGGCAAAACCAGGGTTTGAGTCCATGCCTGCCTCACNTTTTTTTTTTCCCATTTCCTAGCCAAGAAAGCTAAGATTCAGAGAGGTTAGGTGACCTGTTGAAGGTTACACAGCTGCTGCTGTTGAGGCTAAGTAAGTCACTTCAGTCGTGTCCGACCCTGCACGACCCCATAGATGGCAGCCCACCAGGCTCCTCCGTCCCTGGGATTCTCCAGGCAAGAACACTGGAGTGGGTTGCCATTTCCTTCTCCAGTGCATGAAAGTGGAGAGTGAAAGTGAAGTCGCTCAGTCGTGTCTGGATTTTCCAGGCAAGAGTACTGGAGTGGGGTGCCATCGCCTTCTCCGGTTGCACAGCTAGTAAATGGCAAAACCAGGGTTTGAGTCCATGCCTGCCTCACACCACTGCCCATTATCTTTCCTGACCACCATCCTCTCCTACTTGTTCTGTTTTATAGAAACAGAATACCCAGGTCTCTCACATTGAGGTGGATTCTTTGCCATCTGAGCCACCAGGGAAGGCCATGTTTCCATTAGCTCAATGCTGTTAATAATATACATAATCTGGGAGATTAATCTAGCTGTATCCAGAACATAAACTTCCTTGTCAGTGTTAGTAACTGCCAAAAATTAAATTGAATCCTAACCTGTTAGAGCTAATCAGGGCCTAGAGGTCATCATACCAGGTCACCCTCTAATTGTGACATGCTGGAGAAAAGACATCGTAGAAGTTGAAGAGAGAAATTCCGACCAGCGGGTATCAGAGAACATTTTGTGGAAGAAGCGCTGGTCCCTGGGCTTGCAGGGCTGCCAGGGACTCTCCCAGCTAAGGAAGGGGGGAAGATAGGGTGTTCTATGTGGATGGATTGTGTGTGTGCTGGTACTCAGTCGCTCAGTCATGTCTAAATCTTTGTGACCCCCACGGACTGCAACAACCACTCCAGTATTCTTGCCTGGAGAATCCCCAAGGACAGAAGATAAAAGGATGGGCGAGGACACATGTCTGGTGTGTCCCCTCGGGCTGGAGCGTGGGGTGTGCGTGGGAATATGGGGGCAGAGTGTGCTGGCGGGGGAAAGCTGGAGACTTGGGAGGATAGCCTGTCGCTTAACAATGTTTGTTGAGCACCTACTGATTTAGGTTATTATGTTTCCAGCCTGATCAGGACAGACAGAACTGCTGGCTCATCAGTGGGGAAACTGATCAACAGATTTAAAAACTAAATGATAGAGGATGTTTCAGGATGATAAGTGTTACAGGAGAGGGAATGGGGAATGCCAGGCTGTGTGTGTTGACAGGGGTAGGNCTGGAGACTGTAGGGAGGGGTTGTGAGCCTGATCAGGGGGCCCCAATGCCCTGCCCCGCCCTGGTCCCCTGCAGAGCCTCATAAGCAGAGAGGAAGACCGCCGTTTTCTTAAGTCCAGTGACTAAAATGGAGTCCCGGTACTCTCGGTGTGCAGAGGGCTCACACCTGGTTCTCCTGGTCTCACAGCTCCTTCATCCTGGCTGCAGGGTCCCTGAGCGCTAGCCGGCCCCATGCCGCTCCCCACTTCCTCACGGCCTTGGTCACCGAGCTGACCCCTTGTCCCAGCCTCACCCCGTACTCTCTGCATCCTGACCACCCGGATCTCTGAACCTGCCTGCCAGACTCCTGCTCCCAGCCTCGCCGTGCTGCCCACGGAAGGCTCTTTGCCTCATCTTTTTTTGTATCATCTTGGCTTCAGTGTGTCCCTGATTCCAGCTCTTCCTTCTGCTCAGCTGTCTCAAACTGCTTTGGTCAAGTCAGCCTGGGGCCTCGTCACCACAGCACCACCTCTGATGGATTTTCTGTGATCTTGGAGCTGGTATCCGACAACACTAATGTGGCTGTTCTTGTGAGTTCCTTGGGAGAGGACTTGAAATACACCCCAAATTCACTCCCCTCAGTGTACAATGCAGCGCTCCCTGGTGGGCAGTATGTGCTACCACACGTGCACCCTGCTTCTGAACTGACATGTGGGGAAAGGAGACAAAGCTACTGTAAATAAGATAGATTGCATTCTTGAAACTAGGTTAAGGCTCACTGTGTGTGCAGAGAGGTACAGTAAGCCAGAGTTTTGCTTTTGATTTGAGCCAACGTGACTTTCAATTCCTGTGGAAGCAATGATGTGCACAATGACAAAGTTCCTACCAAAAGACATTTATTTGCAAAGCACTATTTCCTGTTGTAAGCTCAGCTTTGTCCAAAGAGAGTGCCTCTTGGTCTGTTTCAGCTTCACATAACTCCAGATGACTTCAGGGAGGAAAGGGAGTGACCAATGCTGGGAAAGAGCTTTCTTCCCACAGGAGGCTAGTGCAGTGCTGGGGTGTGTGGAATCCAGGGATGAATCTGGTTTCAGTTTTAGATTCTTGTCACCGGGCCCAGGGTGACCTTGAGCAACTTACTTCTCCTCTCTGGGCGTCAGTTTCTTCACCAGCCCAAGGGAGTCATTGGACTCTCAGGCAGCAAGATAACTGGGAAGGAGAATGGGCTTTGGAATCGGTCTCAGGATCCCAGCTCAGCCACTCAGGAACTGGATGATGTTGTGCAAGTGATTGAATCTTACTGAGCCTCAGTTGTTTCACCTGTAACATGGGCATGAGTACCTCCTAATGTTGTAATGTGCACCAAAGATGTGTGCACATGAAAGGTGAAGGGGTTCCATTTCCCACCTGTGGACCAAGCCTAACCCTGAAATCAGTGGTGCTGCTCAGCACCATCATTTAAAATCATGATCATAAATGGATGGGAGAGGAGCAGAACAGAGTACATCAAACATAGTGAAGTCAGTGTTATTTTGTGAATTTTTATTTTAGTTATACTTTACACACAGCACCTGTACTGGGTCATCATGTATAATGTACTTCTTACTCTGTAATTCAGTAAAAAAAAAAAAAAAAAATCATCATCATAAGTTTGAAAGATGATCCTTGGCACATACCAGGGCCTGAAGAATGTTCATTCCTTTCTTTCAAACCCCTCAGCTTGAAGATTCCATGACTCATGATGTCACGTGTGCATGCATGCTAAGTCACTTCAGTTATGTCTGACTCTTCATGACCCATAGACTGCAGCCCACCAGGCTCTTCTGTCCATGGGATTCTCCAGGCAAGAATACTGGAGTGGGTTACCATGCCTTCCTGCAGGGGATCTTCCTGACCCAGGGATCAAACCCAGATCTCCTGCATTGCAGGCAGATTCTTTACCGTGAAGCCAGCTGGGAAACCCTCATGATGTCATTGTTGTCTAGTCGCTCAACCATGCCCAACTCTTTGCAACTCAATGGACTGCAGGACACCAGGCTTCCTTTTCTTCACCATCTCCCAGAGCTTGCTCAAACTCATGTCCATTGAGTCGCTGATGCCATTCAACCATCGCATCGTCTGTTCTTCCCTTCTCCTCCTGCCTTCAATCTTTCCCAACATCAGGGTCTTTTCTAATGAGTTGACTCCTCACATCAGATGATGTCATAGTCTTACCTAAAAACTACTGGCATAGTACTTCTAGGGCTCCCCTATGGAGAATAAGGGCGTATTAGGGCAGGGCCCCGTGATTCAGTTGAAAGAAGCTGGGCTCTGGGATCAGATGGAGTTGGCCATCTTGCTCCCTCCTCCCCCAGCTTCCTCTTATCTGAATGGCTGTTGGGGTGACTGATAAGCCCTTGGGTAGCTAGGATCAGCAGGAAAACACCCCAAACAGGATGAGCTCACTTAGAAGGATATAGGAGCCTGCTGCTGCTGCTGCTAAGTCGCTTCAGTCATGTCCAACTCTGTGCAACCCCATAGACGGCAGCCCACCAGGCTCCCCCGTCCCTGGGATTCTCCAGGCAAGAACACTGGAGTGGGTTGCCAGTTCCTTCTCCAATGCAGGAAAGTGAAAAGTGAAAGTGAAGTTGCTCAGTCGTGTCCGACTCTCAGTGACCCCATGGACTGCAGCCCACCAGGCTCCTCCGTCCATGGGATTTGCCAGGCAAGAGTACTGGAGTGGGGCGTCATGGTGTGGATATACATTAAAACAAGCTTAGAGAGGTTAAGCACCTAGAATAGTGCCTGGGGCATCGGTAGTGATATATGAGCATACAGGGTTGTTATCATTCCTGCAGCAGTTTGTGATTTACAAAGCGTTTTCACATTTTGTTTAAAATTTGCAACAGCCTTTGAGGTAGATGTGTCTCATCACTGCGTGAAAGTTCTCTGAGATCAAACAGCTGGAAAGTGGCAGAGATGAGATNTAGTGATATATGAGCATACAGGGTTGTTATCATTCCTGCAGCAGTTTGTGATTTACAAAGCGTTTTCACATTTTGTTTAAAATTTGCAACAGCCTTTGAGGTAGATGTGTCTCATCACTGCGTGAAAGTTCTCTGAGATCAAACAGCTGGAAAGTGGCAGAGATGAGATTCAACCCCAGGTCTCTCTGACCCCACGCCCATGTGCTGCTGTTCACAACCACAGGCATACCTCAGAGATACTGTGGGTTTGGTTCCAGACCACTGCAGTAAGATAATACTGGGATAATGCAACTCACCTATTTTTATTTTTTATTTTTTGGCTTTCCAGTGCATCTAAAAGTTATGTTTATGCTACACTGTAGCCTGTTAGGTNTTACCATGCCTTCCTGCAGGGGATCTTCCTGACCCAGGGATCAAACCCAGATCTCCTGCATTGCAGGCAGATTCTTTACCGTGAAGCCAGCTGGGAAACCCTCATGATGTCATTGTTGTCTAGTCGCTCAACCATGCCCAACTCTTTGCAACTCAATGGACTGCAGGACACCAGGCTTCCTTTTCTTCACCATCTCCCAGAGCTTGCTCAAACTCATGTCCATTGAGTCGCTGATGCCATTCAACCATCGCATCGTCTGTTCTTCCCTTCTCCTCCTGCCCTCAATCTTTCCCAACATCAGGGTCTTTTCTAATGAGTTGACTCCTCACATCAGATGATGTCATAGTCTTACCTAAAAACTACTGGCATAGTACTTCTAGGGCTCCCCTATGGAGAATAAGGGCGTATTAGGGCAGGGCCCCGTGATTCAGTTGAAAGAAGCTGGGCTCTGGGATCAGATGGAGTTGGCCATCTTGCTCCCTCCTCCCCCAGCTTCCTCTTATCTGAATGGCTGTTGGGGTGACTGATAAGCCCTTGGGTAGCTAGGATCAGCAGGAAAACACCCCAAACAGGATGAGCTCACTTAGAAGGATATAGGAGCCTGCTGCTGCTGCTGCTAAGTCGCTTCAGTCATGTCCAACTCTGTGCAACCCCATAGACGGCAGCCCACCAGGCTCCCCCGTCCCTGGGATTCTCCAGGCAAGAACACTGGAGTGGGTTGCCAGTTCCTTCTCCAATGCAGGAAAGTGAAAAGTGAAAGTGAAGTTGCTCAGTCGTGTCCGACTCTCAGTGACCCCATGGACTGCAGCCCACCAGGCTCCTCCGTCCATGGGATTTGCCAGGCAAGAGTACTGGAGTGGGGCGCCATGGTGTGGATATACATTAAAACAAGCTTAGAGAGGTTAAGCACCTAGAATAGTGCCTGGGGCATCGGTAGTGATATATGAGCATACAGGGTTGTTATCATTCCTGCAGCAGTTTGTGATTTACAAAGCGTTTTCACATTTTGTTTAAAATTTGCAACAGCCTTTGAGGTAGATGTGTCTCATCACTGCGTGAAAGTTCTCTGAGATCAAACAGCTGGAAAGTGGCAGAGATGAGATTCAACCCCAGGTCTCTCTGACCCCACGCCCATGTGCTGCTGTTCACAACCACAGGCATACCTCAGAGATACTGTGGGTTTGGTTCCAGACCACTGCAGTAAGATAATACTGGGATAATGCAACTCACCTATTTTTATTTTTTATTTTTTGGCTTTCCAGTGCATCTAAAAGTTATGTTTATGCTACACTGTAGCCTGTTAGGTGTGTAATAACATTATGTTGAAAAAAAATGTATATACATACATTAAATAAAAAAACTACGTAGCTAAAAAGTGCTGACTGTCATCTGACAGTGCAGAATTGCTACAACCCTGCCACACAGAAAAAATAAACATGTCTGGGAAGGACAATAAAATGAGGAATGCCCAAACATTTGGCAGCTGGTCAGCCTGTCTTTCTGCCAAAGATAACTCCCCAGTTGCCAAGGTCAAGTGTGAAAAGACTCTAGCAGGCCTGATTTTCCTCAGACCAGTATCTCCCAGTCAGCTCCGTGGGAAGGATCTCTCAGCCCAGGCTTTCTGTTCTGGAAGAAACTTCCCTTCGGAGGAGTATTCCAAACACCAAAGAGGGCTTTTCCTTCCACGACCATTTAGCAGCCTGGTTTCCTAAATGAGTGTGCGGCTCTTCGCTTTGTAGGCTCTTTACTGCAAACAAATCGCTCTCCAGAATGTGCTTCCAAGAAGGAAATAATTGTATGGAACAAACCGGATTCAAAGTGTGTCGTCAACAAAGGGCAATTGTGTGCTGGTCCAGCTGCTGGAAGAATGGCCGAGGAGGGAAAGAGCAGCCCTCATGCATGTGAAGTGGGCTGTGAAAAGGCCGAGCAGGCTCTGCAAATGGGAACCAAATGGCTAAGCATTGCAGGCAGATTCTCCACCGACTGAGCCACCGGGGAAGTCCCAAGTCAGAAGGGAGCCTGGGCCAAGCAAGGCTCCTTAAGCATCTCCCTCCCTGTGGCCCCACGTGGGGGGAAAAGGAGAGACGCTGCTTAAGCCTGAAGGATTTACCCTCGCTACCTGCATCCACCACTTGCAGTCATTTATTACCTCAGCCCTAGAACTAGTGCTAAAAGATGCATTTTATTTTTTTTATTTTTTTAAAAGATGCATTTTAGTTGGAGAAAATGTCGTGTCATTTTTCCCCCCTGCTAGATCTAGCAAGCTCTTCAAGTGTCTGCGCTGGCATTTGGCTGTTCTCCTTCACGCTTGGGAAATGCGTCAGAGTTCACGACGCCATGAATACCTGACATTTCATCAATTATCACGTGGCTTTCTCTGGTCCAGNATCTCCCTCCCTGTGGCCCCACGTGGGGGGAAAAGGAGAGACGCTGCTTAAGCCTGAAGGATTTACCCTTCCTACCTGCATCCACCACTTGCAGTCATTTATTACCTCAGCCCTAGAGCTAGTGCTAAAAGATGCATTTTATTTATTTTTTATTTTTTTAAAAGATGCATTTTAGTTGGAGAAAATGTCGTGTCATTTTTCACCCCCGCTAGATCTAGCAAGCTCTTCAAGTGTCTGCGCTGGCATTTGGCTGTTCTCCTTCACGCTTGGGAAATGCGTCAGAGTTCACGACGCCATGAATACCTGACATTTCATCAATTATCACGTGGCTTTCTCTGGTCCAAGGCGCCTGACCCCCTACCCTGTCTTTGAATCCTGATAGTGGACCTTCGACTTGGAGCCCGTGTCATAGGGTTTAAGGCTCTGTGAGTCACTGGAAGGACTCACGGGGCTCAGCACAAACTGAGACTTGTGGCTAAGATTGACTACAAGAAAAGAGTAAACAGCAAACCAGCACGGGGGAACGATGCACAGGGCAGAATCAGGGGAAACCAGACTCAAGCTTCTAGTGGTCCTCTCCTACCAGAGTCATTCATGACATGCTCAGTTCCTTCAGTAGGGAGCTGTGCTGTCCACCAGGGAAGCTCGAGAGGGACCCCTGGTCGCAGATTTTTATTAGGGGCTGGGTCACATAGACACCCTCTGCCTAGCATGGGCCAAAATGCCAGACTCTCAGAGGGAAGCAGGTATTTAGCATAAACCTCATTATTTGTCTACAGAGGCTAGGCACAGTCAGCCACGCTTCTCATTTAGAGATTTTATGTTGGGCAAGAATTGTTACAGCCGAGTTCCCAGATGCTGGCCAAGAGCCAGCCCTGCGAGCAGACCCCTCGAAGGAGCTCGGGCTGCTGTGCTGACTCGTCTGCACAAGCCTCTGGTCCTCCCCTTCTATTTCCTAAGGAGTAACCCTGAGCGCCCACCCAGGGTATGTGTACATACCTCTCAGGTCAGCTGTGTAGACCTTTCTCTACTCTTTATCTTTCAGGTGGTAACCGTGATTATAAACATTCTGGATAAGAAATGGCTTGATAAATAAAGCTCACTGTTGGTGCTGGTGAGAAAACAAAATGATGGATCTTAGGAAAAAGGCAAGCACATTAAATAATCTGACAGCAGGGCAACGCTGCTCGGTCTGTAGCTCTGTTGATGGTTTGGGGCAGGGGCAGGGAGGTTGTGAAGCTGAGTGACGGGGCAGGTGCTGTGGACGTGTATCTCCTCTCAGCAGCACGTGGCCGGCAGTGTGTCAGTGCTGCACGAACACCGAGGTGAAGCAGGCCTGCTCTCTGGCTACTGGGGTTTTTGGTGTAGAAAGAAAGGCACATAAGCTAGGCAGTGTCCTGCAGAACGTCACGTGAGGGCCATCAGTGACCCGAGGTGGCCAGCAGGCAGAGAACCAGCAGAGGAAGCCTGGCCCTGCTGAGGCAGCTGAATAAGGGGATTTGTGAGACCTGTGGCTCTGCGCACCCATCCGGCAGGGGCTGGGCCAGGACCACAGGAAGAACATCCATCACGACGGCATCTCATGCCAACTAGTCCTAGAATGCAGTGCTCAAGAGTTCCAGTGGCAAAAGGCAGCTTGAAGGCTGTAGGCCCAGTGTGCCTGTGTGATACAGAAAGTAGGTGAGGGGAGAGACCTTTACCTGTGGTCAGGGGTGAGAAAATCCCAGGATCCCTCTGCTAGGGCAGACAACACCCAAGTCCCTCCTGTGCCTTGCAGCCAGAGACAATTAGGAACTCACCTGCAATTGAACCAAGATGAGTTTGTTGACTCTCTGCCACAGTGGAGGACACGCACCCTGGGGGGTTCACTGGGTGTCTCAGTAAGGGGTGTCTGAAAGGAGGTACAGGATGTGGCCTTGTACTGGGTGATTTGGGGACAGGTGGGTTCAAGGCAGTGGGGAGCTTTGCTGTGGATACTGTCAGAAAGCAGGAGTGAGTCTGCCTGAGTATCTTAGTAAGCCATATGTATACAGAAGGCAGGAAGAATGAAGTGAGGTCACAGTTGCATTTGCAGCGGTTACATCAGCCAGGATTGGGAAGTCTTGACTCTTTTGGTCATTTTGTGGTTTGGACCATTTTTTTGTTTTTGTCTAAGTTCAGACATGATCGCAGAGTGGTCTTGCCTTTGTCTGGGCCCGGTTGAACAGTTGCTTGTCTGAAGTTGGCGTGTGAAATTGTCTATATTCATCATTGGAAAGTTACTGCCTAGCTGTGAGGGCCAGGCAGTCCTGGCTGTTAGGAACTGTTTCTGTCTTCCTCATCCCAAGACCCACCGCCCCAGGATGCAGCTGGCTCTCAAGGCCCTTCAATAGGCTATCCCACGATAAATCTCAGCACCCAGGGAAAATAGTAGTGGAAATTACTTATTTAATAAGAAGTACTATTATATTGGGCCTTCCCAGGTGGCTCAGTGGTAAAGAATCCGCCTGCTAATGAAGAAAGTGCAGGTTTGACCCTGGGTTGGGAAGATCCCCTGGAGGAGAAAAGGGCAACCCACTCCAGTGTTCTTGCCAGGAAAATCCCACAGACAGAGGAGTCTGGTAGGCTATAGTCCATGGGGTTGCAAAAGAGTCAGGCACAACTAAACAACTATTATATTACCTAATTACTATCAAGTAATTACTTACTTGGTAGTATATGGTACTCAATAAATAATAAAAATTATTTATTGAATGTTTATTGTAAGTCAGGAAGTAGATGATGCTCTTTAAATATATTTAGTCTTGTTTCATCCTCTTGCTATCTCGGCAGGATTGGTATTTTGGCTTTTGGTAGATAAGGAAATAGAGGCTCTGATAAGTAAAGTGACTTCCTGAGGACCATCCATCTAAGAAGTGGTGGAGAAAATTCACACACAGATCTGCGTGACTCCAAAACCTGTGTTTTCTCTCTGCCACAGGGTGTCTTTGACACGTAGGGACATGTGGGCGCTGACAGGGATGGTTTGCCAAGCTGCAGCTGAGACCAGTGTTCGTCCAGAATATGACTGAAAGCATCTGAGAGTATCTCTGAGAGTATGACTGAGAGTATCTCTGAACCAGATCTGAAGAGTGCTCACAGACGGGGAGTTTGGGCGACCCCTGAAATGTCCCAGGTCACAGACTCCCAGACCCTGGCAGAGTGTGGTGGTTTCCAGGAGCAAGAGTCACAGCATCAGCCCAGGAAACCCATCCCGGCCTCCCCAGGGGGAAGAGGGGGCTGAAGCTCTTTTTCATTCCTGAACAGTTGGCTAGAGCTGCCCATTACTGATTAAGTTTGTTTTCTACCATGACAATGTCTTAATGAAACTTAGCATCTTCAGCTCAAAAACTGGGGGGGGAACTTCTAAGTCAGTGATGGCTAACCTTGCCGTCCTCTTCAGAGCTCAGCACTGTGTAACGGCTTGGGGACAGGCATGGCAGGAACTGGAAAACCTGTTGACGTTGGTCCCTTAGCCGGAAGCATCGTTCTTCTTTCGGTGGTCTATCTTGTATTGATCTAAAAACCTTTTCTCAGAACTACGCATCTCTAGGCAAGGCCGCGGTTTCTTGATCTATCTCAGTGTAATTGGGACCTGGCATTTGTAACAAGCTGGGCTTCCCAGGTGGTGCTAGTGGTAAAGAACCTGCCTGCCACTGCAGGAGACCTGTATAAGAGATACAGGTTCAGTCCCCGAGTTGAGAAGATTCCCTGGAGTGGGAAATGGCAACCACTCCAGCATCCTTGCCTGGAAAATCCCGCAGACTGAGGAGCCTGGTGGGCCACAGTCCATGGGGTCCCAGAGAGACTGCAGACCAGAAAGAGCAGGCAGAAGAGTGTAGCTAAGGCTTATTGGATGCTGTGTCAGTTTGCTAGGTTTGCTGCAAAAATTACCACAAACTGAGCGCCTTAAAACAATCAGAATGTATTGTCTCACAGTTCTAGAAAACTAAAAGCTTGTTCCCTCTGAAACCTGCAGGGGAATGCTTCCCTATCTCTTCCTGGTTCCCAGTGGGCTGCTGTCAGTCCCTCGCTTTCCTGGCTTGTGCAGCACACTCTAGTCTCTGCCTTCATTGTCCGTGGCGTTGTCTGTGCGTGTCTCTGTCTTCAGTGGCCGTCTTCACATCAGAGCACCGGTCATACTGAGCTAGCGGCCCATCTACTCCCATCTGACCTCATCTTAACTAATTACATCAAATGCGGCCCTATTCCACACGAGGTCCACGTCCTGAGGCTAAGGTACCGGTACTGGGGGTCAGGACACTCTCAGTCTGTTTGAGCTGCTGTAACAAAAACACCATCCACTGGGAGGCTTAAAAGCAAGCATTTATTTCTCACCATCCTAGAAGGTGGAAGTCCAAGATCAAAGTGTCTGCAGCTTTGGTGTCTCGGGGGACCCACTCCTGCTGCTTCTCACTGTTTTCACATGGCAGAAGGGGTGAGGGAGCTCTTTGGGGGTCTCTTTTATAAGGGAGCTCCACTTTCAAGACCTGATTACCTCTTGAAGATCTCACCTCCTAATGCCATCACCCTTGGGGGTTAGAAGTTTATCATATATTGGAGGTAGAGGGGGCCGAAGCGTTCAGTCTGTAGCAGACTTCAGCATACCTTTTTTTTTTTTAATTAATTGTTTTGGGGGGAAGGATAATTGCTTTACAGAATTTTGCTGTTTTCTGTCAGAAGGCAACATGAATCAGCCATATCTTTTCAGGGGAAAACACTTCAGTCCATAAGAGATGCCTGTTAGGTTCCAGGCACCATCTCGGGCCCCACCACCCCTCAGCAGCCTGGCTCTTAAGTGAGTCTGCAGCTTCTCGGGGCCCCCAGGAACCATTTTTTTCTGAATGCTATGCCAGTTGTGCCTCTCCGCTGGACCTCGGGCCCCTGAGTCCTGTTGTGGTGTCCCCTTCCTCTTCCTGGCGTGCACCACCTCACAGCCAAGGGGTCGTCAGATCAGGGCACCGGGTCTTAAGGCTACTTCCGAGGGAGTGATGGGTGAGACCGTGTGGGAGATCCTGTGACCTTGCCTGCAATGACAAGGGGTGTGAGTACGTGAGAGTACACACACGTGGCTGTGTGCAAGGACTCAACACGCAAGGCCTCTTGCTTTCAGCGCATGGGGTTTAGGGCCGTGTGTGTATGTGAGGTTCAAGTGTGAGAGGCGCATGCCCGTGACCGGGTCGGAGTGTGGCTGCAAGACAAGGTCTGTGCTGTTCTATTGGCGGAGGGTTGTGGGGGGAGGGATAAACGTGTGACAGTGTGGGGATCACGTGAACAAGAGTGTGTGGGTCTGGCTGTCCGCAAGGGTGTGTGTGTGTGTGTGTGTGTGTGCGTGTGTGCCCAAGTGAAGGAACGGGTGAGGCATTGCACCAAACACCTGTTGTATTTTAGACTCAGGCAGCCAGCAGAGGTGAAGTTTTTCTTCTTATGGAAATGGGGAAGAAAGGCTTTGGGGGGGGGGCTTTTATTTGCTTTGAAAAGAAAAAGCGGCATCATCCAGTTAGTGGTGGTTCATTAGGAGCAGGTGCCAGGAAAGCTGCTGTGCAGCAGCACCACTAAATCACTCGTCAACTACCCGTGGCCGCCCACCGCCATGCCCGCTTCTCTGCAGCGGGAGCCTCGTCTGCAGCTGGGCCAGGGCCCGGCCACTGTAGGCTCCTCAGAATTGGGGTGGGGGTGCGTACTGCCCAGTCCCCCCATTCTAGGGGCATCTCCAGGGTACACTAGAAGACAGGGCTGAGTCTCCGTTCACTGGCTCATGCGTGGACTGAAGTACAAGCCTCTACGCATCAAGACCTCCCCATCCCACCCCTTCCGGCCTCATCTCCCACCGTTCAGTGTCTACTTGTGTTCCAGCTTAAGGCGTCATCTTAACAGCCACACGCATGCCTGACAGTGGTGTCATTAGGCATCTACCTGGGTCGCTTACAGAAGGGAGCAAGCATGCAATGGGTACACAGGAAATACATCCTTGCCAGACCAGCCCCCGGCAACTTTCTCACCAAAGCAATGGTTTAAAGTATTGAATGCAGCTAAAACCACCATGGACTTTCCCATAGGAGGTGGGAAAAGGAGTAACTGCTTAGTAGGTACAGAGCTGTTGTTGTTTTTTTGTAGGGGGAGGAGTGGATGGAAATGTTCTAGAACAGATAGCAGTGATCTGGCGCTAGTGGTAAAGAACCCATCTGCCAGCGCAGGTAGACGTGAGGTGAAAGTTTGATCCTTGGGCCAGGAAGGTCACCTGGACCAGGAAATGGGAACCCACTCCAGTATCGCTGCCTGGAGAATCCCATGGACAGCGGAGCATGGTGGGCTACAGTCCATGGGGTCACAAAGAGTCAGACGTGACTGAAGCAGCTTAGCTTGCACGCCCTCAACNGAGTTTATAGGAGGGTTATAGGTGGACTGATGAAGTAGCTGGCATGGAAATCAAGAGTAGGTGTCAAAGCAGCCTGGTTTGTACTGGATTGGAGAGCTCAGTGGAGGTTCTGAATGGGAGGTAGAGGAAATAAGGCTTTACCTGACACCCTTGTCTGCTCAGGGCACTTGGCTGTATTTTGGCTTCTTGTTTCTTGGAGAGGCATTTCCTCCTCCTTGTTTCAATTTCTAAGAGAAGGAATCTGATTGGCTGAACCCATCTCTACGTATCAAGCCATAGGTCAAACGCAAGTGGGTGGAGTCAGGGCAGTCACGTGATAGGCACCTTGGCAACCTGGGCCCCGAAGTAAGCTGCCTGCTTGGGAAGAGACCATGGGAGGCCAAGCACAAGGTGATCTCTTTGCCCCAGAAGGCCCCTGTCTGGACTTTTCCCTCCGGAAGAAGAAAGATTTTGTAGTCTTGGTCTTTCTGTTCTCTCATGCTGGGCCTGCATGCGGTCCTCAGAAAAGGCGGGTAAAGAGGAAGAATGAACCAAGGGTGTAAAGATGCAGAGAGGTCCTGTTGATTCTGCTGCCGGTGGACTTTTTACAGAAATGGCCTCACTAAAGATCTGGGTGCCTGCGTCTCCATCTGAGGCAGTCTTGCTCCTGCCCACCCGCTGGTAAACAGAGTTCTTTTCTGTAAAGTAACGCTCCCAGGGACTTTATGCACTCCTTCCCTGTAATGTCCACATCCAACAAATCTGTTCAGTTTACAAGTCAAAAGATGTTTTCTCTTGCTTCCAGAGCTTAAAAATCATCCTGGCTTCTTTTTGCTTCTCGCAGCCTCCTGAGCAGTGAAAGATGCTGGGATGTGAGCCAGGCTGATGGTGCTGGGGAAATGTCAGGCTGGGGTCTGTCCTCTGTTCTGTGGCGTTCAGCCTGCTGTCATCACAGCTCCAAAACCCTTCAGGGGCTCTAAGGCATGTGGGTATGACTCAGCAAAGCAACCAGAGCAGACAGACACGGGGAATCAGGAAAACACTCTGGCTCCTGACAGAGTCTGACCCTTGTTTCTTAGGACAAAGTAGACAGGACTGAAAAAGGAGACATCACTTTTTAGGCTGGAGTCAAGGAGTCACCCACTTCCTCTAGAACTGCACTGTCCAAGGGAGCTTATGAAAATGTCCTGTATCTGCACTGTTCCATACAGTAGCCATTAGCCATGTGTGGTTATCCAGCACTTGAAATGCAGCTGGAGCAATGGAGGAAAGGACTCCTTTATTAATTGATTTAATTTTAAATCTAAATGTAAATAACCATATGTAGTTAGTGGCTACCATCTTGGATAGGACAGCTTTTGAATCTGGAGTCTATTTCCAGTTTTCTGAGGGCAAGGATCAAGACTTATACCCAGGTCCTCAATGCTAGTGCAGTGGCTGCCATGGGCTCAGTAGTATTCACGTGAGTGAATGGAGTAGACACTGATAGTGATGAAATGGAGACTGCTTTCGTGTTTTAATAGAAGGTAAAATCACAGGATTTAGAGTTCATTAGACTTGAATTCATGTTCTAGGCTTCCCTTGTAGCTCAGTCAGTAAAGAATCTGCCTGCAGTGCAGGAGACCTGGTTTCAATCTCTGGGTTGGGAAGATGCCCTGGAGAAGGAAATGGCACCCCACTCCAGTATCCTTGCCTGGAAAATCTCATGGACAGAGGAGCCTGGTGGGCTGCAGTCCATGGGGTCGCAAAGAGTCGCGCCTGACTGAACGACTGACACTTACTTATTTAGACTTGAACTCGTGTTCTGACTCTGAAATGTACTTGTCTCTATGCCTGTGGGAATGTTACCTACATCTTTAAGCCTTTCGCATCTGTGAAATGGCTACACCGCCTACCTCTTTCATAAAGTTATGAAGAATAAATGAATTGACATATACAGTGAGTAGAACAGTACCTGGCATTAATAAGCCCTGGCATAAAATAAGAAGTAGCTTCATAGAAAAGACAGAGAAAGTGAAAAACAGCCCTGCTGGCAACCAGACTGGGACATTCTCAACAGATGCTCTGAGCAAGACATAGGCAGAACCTCCCTGTGACCATGTTCAGGGCATAAACAACCTTGGAGATGCCTCATAAGATAAAGGCCTGTTGGCGTTAAGGCTGACTCAAACATTGCTTCTTAGGCACAAGTCCTCTTGCTTTACTCCACCATATGAGTCATTTTCTAGCAGCATTGTTCTGATGTGATTAGGAAAGAACTAAGCTTTTCTGATGATTCTCACATAGGTCAGATTTGTGAAAGGTATATTACAAATGCATATTTAGTTCCCTTGCCCCTTGCATTCTTTGCCTTGGATATTCTGATGGATTTGGATGAAAAACCATGTGCAGAAGTGTCCACTGGCTTTCTTGGGCAGGTTTCAGTTACTTGGGAGGAATGATATTTACATACAAGTCAGGGAGAAAAGTCTCTCGCAACAGCAAAGAAAATGTGAGACATGGTGGTCAATTAAGGAAGGGATTTTCCTTGAGGGTTTGAGCTAAGCTATTCTCTAGGAGCCGACGGCCGTAAAAAACATGAAGCGGAATGAAAAGTGGTGTGCTTAACTGTAGATACTGAGAGCGATGTGTTTTCCAGGTTCTTGTTGTACTGTTACTAACCAAGCAGAAATCCCAGCTCATCTTTTCTAAGAATATAGTGGTCTGGGGAAAATTCTCATCAGACTTCTAAGACTAGTAAGAAGCCTGGCCATCTAATTAATTCCTAAGGCCCTGCCCCACCTCTGAAACCAGTGTTGGGGTCACTAGGACTTGCCAAGGGGCTGTCATTTAAGAACCACACTGTGTGGAACTGTGTTGTGTGTGTGTGTGTGTGTGTTAGTCGCTCAGTCATGTCTGACTCTATGCGACCCTGTGAACTGTAGCCCACCAGGCTCCTCTGTCCATGGGATTCTCCAGTCAAGAATACTGGTATAGGTTACCATGCCCTTCTCCAGGGGAACTCCCCGACCCAGGAGTCGAACCCAGGTCTCCTGCATTGCAGGCAGATTCTTTACCACCTGAGCCACCAGGGCTGTGTTGTTTAGGGCTCCCTTACATGTGCAGCATCCCAGATGGCGCTTGTGGTAAAGAACCCACCTGCCAACACAGGAGACATAAGAGATGCAGGTTCGATCCCAGAGTCAAGAAGGTCCCCAGGAGGAGGGAGTGGCAACCCTCTCCAGTGTTCTTGCCTGGAGAATCCCACGGATAGTGAGCCTGGCGGGCTCCCGTTTCTAGTGGCACAGAGAGTCAGACACGACTGGCGCAACTTAGCACACGATGTGCAGCAGCTGATGGCAGGAGAGCCTCCTCCTGGGGCCACTCTCGAGGCCAGAGTAACAAGTTGATGAGAGGGCAGAAACAAGATGCTTTCACTGTCTCGGCATTTCCATTCCGCAGCCTCCTCTCCATCCACCACTTCAACTCAATTGCTGGAAAATGCATGACTGCTTTAGCTAAACTGGGACATCTAAATCTCACTGTGCCTCTTTGGTGTTCTCTCCTACACTGAGGTCAGAACTTCCTCCTCACTTCTGCTCCCTGTGGATGTGTTTTGGTCAAGCATCCGTGTCCCACCTTTTGGGAGTTCGGCTCTCCAATTATTGTGTCTTCTGATCCTTTGGCTCTTACTTCCCTGCAGAAAAGACCTAAACCCTGAGTTGCCTTTTTATTGTGAGACCGAGATCCCCAGGAACTCCATACCACCACTTACCCCACCTCTTGAGGGAGATTCGTGCATTAGGCTTAATTCTGGCCAGTCAAGGAAAGCCAGTGGTGCCACGGCTCTAGGAGGCTTGAGAGAAATGGCCGTCTTGGTGTTTGTACAAATCAAGGAGAAGCATGAAGGATTTGAGTAGTTACGTACCCTGAAGCCTTGCTCCTCAAACTGGACCTGCAGCATGAGCTAGACAGAAAGACAGACTCTCGGCTGGCTCCACACCTGCTGGATCAGAATCCGGTTGTTAACGAGATCCCCAGGTGATTCATCCACATGTTGAAGCTGAGAAGCACTACCCTAGAATTTTAAGAAAGTTGAATTCAGAAACTTACGAGAAAATACTAGGTTGCGTTTGAAGGCCAGACACTTTGAAAAGATGATTCAAGAGGGTTGAGAAATAAAACAGTGTAAGACCATCTTTTATGTCTTTAAACATCAAGTGTGGAAATAAATAAGAAAACGTCTATATAAATACAACAGTGATTTCCTCAGGAGGCAGGTAGGACAGGGTGGGAAGGAGTGAAGGAAAACCTGCGTTTGTTTTCAGCTTGCTTCCTTGAATTCAAATACGTGAATACACTTTAGTGTTACTTTGGAGATAAAAAGTATGCAAATTAACTTACCCAACAAAAGAAGGACGTATGATTTTGGTAAATGTGAGTTTGACAGCACAGCAAAGAATAACCCCAGGAAGCACAGGCATTTCTCAGATGAGCCAAAATTGAAAAGGGACACATTAACGGCCTATGTCCCAGTGGTGGAATTACAGAGTGATTTTGTTGTTGTTGTTTTTCTCGTTCTCTTATCTTTTAAACTCTCCTGCATTGACTGTGTATCCCTATATAATAAGAAAATTTGCCCACAAATGTTTTCAGGAATTACTGACGCAGGGTAAAGAGACATAAAGCTAACAGGGATGCACGGGGAAATGACGGAGACCTATGCATTTCAGATGACTACAGCTAATGGCGAGCTCAGAAATTTTCAGTGTAAAAGATAAAGGCAACAAAAGAATGTTTCAGATGTTCTGCATGTCATGTCTAGAGCCTCTGCTGTGTGCCAGCATGTAGCCTGCAAGGGAGCATCATTGCCATTGCAGAGCTGAAAGGAAGAGTTTGGGGGAGGTCCAGTCCCTGCCCTGAGCTCAAGGAAGGAGTGAACTTGTCTTCAGGCGACAGCTGTCACTCTGTGCCCTGGACCCCTTGGTTCAGAACAGGAAAGGCATCATGGTAGTCTGAAGGTTAACACGTAAGTATAAGCTGAACAAAAGACCTCATGTCCTCATCTTTTCTAGAGCAGTGGTTCTCCACGTCTTAAGGGAGCTGCTCTTCAAGAACATGGGAGCTGTCTCAGTCTGTTTGAGCTGCTTTAACAAACAACAATCATTTGGGTAGCTTATAAACAACAGAAATGTTTTGCTCACACTTCTGGAGGCTAGAAGTCCAAGATCAAGGTGCCGCATGGTCAGGCTCTCAGGAGAGCCCTCTTCCTGGTTAAGTACCAATGCCTTCCTATGTCCTCATGTGGTAGAAGGAGGGAGGACCCTCTGAGATCTCTCATCCTTCAATAAGAGGGCACTAATCCCATTCACAAGAGCTCCACCCTCATGACCTAATCAACCCAAGAAAATGAAAGTGAAGTCACTCAGTCGTGCCCCACTCTTTGCAACCCCATGGATAGTAGCCTGCACCAAGCTCCTCCATCCATGGGATTTTCAAGGCAAGAGTATTGGAGTAGGTTGCCATTTCCTTCTCCAGGGAATCCCAACCCAGGAATCGAACCCAGGTCTCTCACATTGTAGACAGACGCTTTACCATCTGAGCCACCAGGGAAGTCCCATCAACCCAAAGGCCCATCTTCTAATATCAGGTTGGGCATTAGGGATTCAACATGTTTACTAGCAGGAAAGGTGGTGTGAACTGCCACACATTCAGACAGCAGCAGGAGCCTTAGCTCCAGCCCTTGGGAGCTCCTGAGATCTCTAGAAACCTTTGGGATTCTGCTGAGCACAGTGTGAAAACCTGTTGGAGAACAGAGGCTCTGTCTGAAAGTTTGTTCTGTGAAAAGCTAGTCCCCCAGTTGACCTGAGAAATAAAGTTTCCTTAAACGTACATGGAAACCTCTGCCGCTGGGCCTCACGCTTGGCAGGGTGCTGTGTGCACCAGCAGGGCACGTGCCCTGACATCCCAACAGCCCTGCGTTAACCCTGTCAGTGGGCCTTTTCCAGGCCTTCTCTGACCTTAGATGATTGTTTTATGGAAGGCCCCTTAACAGGAACAGTGTTCTGAAAAACAGTTTTTGAGGTTCTTTTTAAACCCTATTAAGACCTAACTTAAAAAAAAAATTTTTTTAATGAAACTTCCACAGTATTTGCTACATGGTGGTTTATGATGTCCAGAGAACATTTTGTGCTTTGAAGAAAGTTCTAGAGAGCTAAAAATGCCTTTAATGATACCCACGAGGAGAGTGGGGACTCCACTCTGTGCCTCTCGGGGCTGGAGGTTAACAAGGAGGCACCAGCATAGCATGTGGGTCACACTGACTGTGCTGCAAATTATAAGGCTTCCTCGGCCCTCGCAGCAGTGGGAGAGGAAAGGCGAACCCAAAAACCTGATGTTCATGAGCCAGCTCTACCGCTGGACTCTCTTCAGGGTGGTGGTTTCTACTTTTAACTTACTCAATGCACATAATTAAAGCTGCTCTGAGATCAAGTGCTCATGAGTGCACCAAATGCCAAAATTTCCAGAGCCGCTGTAATTGCTAATGCCTTTGCAGTTTACAGGACTGCTTTCAAATCATTATCCTTAGAACAGACCTGATTGATGTCATGCCCATTTTACAGATAAGAAAATGGAACATCCACTAGTGGGTGGTGGAGTGTGACCCTACGCTACTCTTCTCTCTCCCTCCCTCCTGTATTTTTTCCTCTTAATACTAAGTTGCCTCTATTGTTAATGACTATGGCAACACCCTAGGTNCCGCTGTAATTGCTAATGCCTTTGCAGTTTACAGGACTGCTTTCAAATCATTATCCTTGGAACAGACCTGATTGATGTCATGCCCATTTTACAGATAAGAAAACGGAACATCCACTAGTGGGTGGTGGAGTGTGACCCTACGCTACTCTTCTCTCTCTCTCCCTCCTGTATTTTTTCCTCTTAATACTAAGTTGCCTCTATTGTTAATGACTATGGCAACACCCTAGGTTTCCTGGAGTAGACTCGATTTCAGGGGATTAGAAAACTAAAATCCATTCATTAAGTGCTTAGCAGCATGTAGTTTGTTTGTATCTTTGTAGAACTTTTCAAATAGCTTCATAAGTCAAAACTCCACAAATCAAATCGGTTGGTTTATTTATTTAGGGTTAGGGATAAGCTTCTAGTGCTCTGATAAGAAAAAGAGCTATTTTTATTAAATGTCTGTTAGATAAATAATACCATGGGCTGAAACTCTGATGTGACAAATTCCTGCCAGTTCACATAGGCGTCAGCGGAGTTTTATTGAAGCCTAGGAAGTACATCGTGTGGCGAGAGGCAGCCTGACAGACCAGGAAAGCTTGTGCTTTGGTGCCGTATCATCGTGGCACTCTGAGTAGTCTTGTCCTTATCAGAGAACTAGGGAAATGATAATGCTTTACTTACAGGCTTGTCAGGAGGACTAAACCTGTGATCGTAGGTGCCTTGTGCTACACTGCGGGGCATCAGGAAGTTGTAGCATCCTTCCTTCCTTTGGTAGACTCTGAACATCAGCATTTAACCCTCCATCCCCAACTCCTACCCCTCATTCCCCCTCTGGGGGTACCCCTTCTTCCTATTTTACATCAGCAAATTGAATATTGTTGCACACCCACTGTTGTGTCTACCCTTGTGCCAGCCCCTTGGGATGGGTCTCATGGTAGAGGAGACACGCAAGGTCACTGACACATCAGGGGGCTGGGATAGATACGTGCAAAGGGTCAGTGGGTCATCACGTAGTGCAGGTGTAATTCTTCCTTGAGAGGGGGTTTAGAAACACTTTAGAGGGTGGGTGATGCGAAACAGAGTCTTCAGAGGTGTGTCGATGGACAGAAGGTGGAGGGCAAAGGCAGTTACTGCTCCACAACTTGCTAAGCTCTGTCCCACTTCTCCCACTGAGGCTGCACTCTGTAATTTTTACTCCAAATGAGCTAATTGCTGGCATGTTCTTCCTGGACAAATGAATAGCAGCTTTTGGTCATCAGAATAAGTCTGGAGGGCCTGCAGTGTGGGGAAGATATATTAATGTCTCTTTTTGGTGCTACACTTTTTATTTCCTAGCACCACCTTTCCTTGGGAAAATAAGGGGAAACAGTTTAATTATTTATAAAATCCTCTCAGTCTTTGGTGTGCCTGCATGCTTAGTTACTTCAGTCATGTCTGACTCTTTAGGACCCTATGGACTGTAGCCCACCAGGCTCCTCTGTCCATGGGATTCTCCAGGCAAGAATACTGGCGTGGGTTGCCATGCCCTCCCCCAGGGGATCTTCTCGACCCAGGGATTGAACCCGCATCTCCTGTGTCTCCTGCAGTGCAGGCAGGTTCTTGACTTCTGAGCCACTTTGAAGTCCCTCGCAAATGCTTAAGGACATCTTCAAGTAGTTACCTTTCTCTCCAAGGTGAGTTATTCATCAAAAACACAGACTTCCACCAGAACCTTCTCTTAGGCTCTTGGTCCCTGAACAACAGTGAGCCTCAGCTGAGCAGCACCTGATAACCTGCGCATTTGAAAGGCTTTCAAAAGCCTACTTATACATGTCATGTACTCTGCAGTATTGCAGGAGACCCTTTGGGGAAACTTCAGTCACCAGAGGCTCTTCTCATCGGAAGAGCACTCGACTGGCAGTGTGGGGACCTGGGTTCCAGGCATGGCTCTGCCACTCACGTCCCCTGGACACCTCAGCTGTCACGTGCCTCACAGTACTTCATTTGTGAGAGGAGGCAGTGGGAACAGATGTTCCTATGACCCCTTCCTGCTCTGAGGTCTGGGTCTGTGCATTCCAGAAGGATGACGGGAAGTCCCAGGCGCAGAGCTAGCTCCCCGTGGGTGTGGTGGTGGTGGTCCCCAGGTCCCTCGCTGGGTGGTACAGCCGACTGTGTTCCCATTGGGCTTTTCTGAGTCCTGAGCCACTGACATCTCTTTTAAGGGAAAAGCAGAATGACAAATATCTGTTTTTGTCTGTTGGGACTTAATACATCTTTCTTGATGGCAGTGGTCTTAATCATGGTGACAAAAACACCTCGAAGTGAGAGCTGGGATCCAGGGTGGAGGGTGAGGACTGTGGTACTCCAAAAGAGCTGTAGCATGTGGGGTTTCTCAGCCATCACGTTTGGACCAGATAGCTCATCATTGCAGGGTCTGTCCCACACATTACAGGATGTTTACCACCACCCTGGATCTACCCACTAAGATGTCGGTAGCAGCCCTCCTCACTATGGCAGAACTGTCTCCAGACATTGCCAGGTGGCCCCTGGGGCTCAACACCGCCACTGTTGAGAAACCACAGGCCGAGGATGAAGGCAGAAGCAGCATTCACTCCAGTTGACCCTCAGGCACTGAGTTGGGGCTCATCTTGTCCGGCCCAGCATTCCCCTTTGAGCCTCTTTGCCCACCTCACAGATCACATTATCCTTCCGCAGGTGCAGCCCTAAACCCCTCACCTTGACTTGCTCAGCCCCAAATCCTCTTCTCATCAGTCCATTCAGCAAACAAAGGCTGTGTGCATTGCAGGCCTGGATTCATGCTGGGTTCTGAGAAAGCGGTGATGACCTCCAGACTCAATCTCTGACTCCCTACTAGTCCCCGCCCCATTCCAGAGCTTACTGCCTGCTGCTGCCACGTTTCTGCTGCCTATCAAGAGGCTCCTTTCTCGTCTGATTCCCCACCCTGCCAGCTTTGAGGCCCCAGGCCTAGGCTGTGGTCAGAGGTAGCCCTTGGCCTTCAGCCCCCAATAGAGTCTCCATTTGGTGTTTCTACAGTGTATCTGTCCTACAAATTGGGTCCCCTCCAACCCCTCTAAAATACTGTCTGTCTGTCAGTAGGCATGTATGCAGTCAGTCAACAAGGATGTACTGAGCAACTCATATATGCCAGGACCTGTGTTCTACACTGTTTATGTCTCTCTATTTTCAGTCTCATTCAGTAGAGTCTCAAAGCAGAGACATTACTTTGCCAACAAAGACCCATATAGTCAAAGCTATGGCTTTTCCAGTAGTCCCATATGCCTGTGAGAGTTGGACCATAAAGAAGGCTGGGTGCCAAAGAATTGATGCTTTTGAACTGTGATGTTGGAGAAGACTCTTGAGAGTTCCTTGTACTGCAAGGAGATCAAACCAGTCAATCCTAAAGGAAATTGGTCCTGGATATTCATTGGAAGGACTAATGCTAAAGCTGCAGTACTTTGGCCCCCTGGTGTGAAGAACTGACTCATTGGAAAAGACCCTGATGCTGGGAAAGATTGAGGGTAGGTGGAGAAGGGGCAACAGAAGTTGGAGATGGTTGAATGGCATCATCGACTCAATGTACCTGAGGTTGAGCAAGCTCTGGGAGGTGGTGAAGGACTGAGCTGCAGTCCATGGGGTCGCAAAGAGTTGGACACGACTGAGCGACTGAACAACAAAATCCTCTTATGTCTCTGTATTTTCAGTCTTGTTCAGTTAGTACTTAGGAGCATCTCCTGTGTGTCAGGCACTGTGCTGGGTTCCCACGGCCCAGGAGTGAGCAAAACCAGATGTGGTCCCTGTAGTGTGCTGGGAGGTGCAGCCTCTCACTGCAGAAGCATCGCCACATAAGTGTCCTTTTTCCACCTCTCTGCCTCCATCTGTGTCTTCTTCTCACTTTCCCTCTGCCTCTCCCTTCTTACCTCAGTCTCCTTTCTCTCTCTGGCTCACTCCATATTTCCTCCCCATCCATAACCAAGGGTGTTTGCTGGGGCTGGCTAAGCGCCTTCTGAGGGGCACTGAATCTCGTTCAGATCCCCGCATCCTGGCTTCATCCTGGTGGGAGAATTACTGTCGCTTAAGGGGTCTGCCAAGGCTTTTTGACAGGAGTCAGCCAGGCCGGATGCTAAGGAAGAAGAATCACTCCTCCCGGGGGGTGGTAGCATATGTGAGGCCCATCAGGTCTGAGAACTGGCCCGAGCAGCACACAGCTCCATTCTGCCCACTGTGCCACCGAGGATGTTCCTGGACATGGCCGCGGATCAAGGGCATCACACAGAGAAGGATGGCTTCTGACACCTGTGTGGGGTCCTCTCCCCTCCCTGCCAGGTTTTGCTTGGTAGTGTGTCCAACTGAGACAGTTCTTTCACTTATTGAAAGAGGCACAGTCTTCCTATCCTCAGGCCAAGGTGGCTTCAAGGCCAGCATCTCAGCCAAGGTGATAGAGGGTCTCTGAGACTTTGTGGTTTATAGTGAGGACTTGGGAACCCAGCCATCCCAACCCAGTACTTGGGCTCCACGTACTGGCCCAGGTAAGCCTGAGCAGGCGCCTTCACTTCTTGGAAGCTCAGTTGCCACTTATGCAAAATGGGAGTCCCCTCGGAAGCCACATCACTCAGCAGGAGTGAGGGGTCTGTTAAATCATGCTGGCTTCGCACCGTCCCTGGCACCGGCAGTGCTCTGTAAATGCCGGCTCTGGCCCCTGCATTACTCTCTGGGTTTCCCAGTTTCTTCTTCTGATGACTGCTGATTGCTGAATGCAGAGGAGGCAGGCTGCTTGCTTGGAACCCTGGGTGCATTCTGATTGGTGGGGCTCTGCCTAGTGTCTTTCGCTAACTCCTTCCAAGGCCCTCAACCTCCCTTTCTTTCGCTGGAGCAGTGCAGCTGTTTAACAGCTGTTCCCTTTGTTCAGGAGATCAAGTTCACTGTCGGGTGATATGACTTCTCCTCGTAAAGGACTTGGGGATTTCTCAACATGAAAGCTGTTACCAAAGTGCATAGTGTTATTAATAGGGCTTCCTGGAAAGAAGCCATCTGGATGGAGAGGCCTCCCGTCACAAACACCAGCTCACTCGTGTCCCATTTTATGCCCAGGCCTCTTCTCCTTCACCCTTCAACTTTGTAAGTCCTTTCTGAACTGAGATCCCAACTGCGAAGGGCCCTCTGGGGGTGGGACTGAGAAACGTGGATGTCTGGAGGTTTGGAGTTCTGAATCCTTCAGTTCTCTTGGGTCTTACACTCCCACCAGGCCTCCTGGGCTTCCAAGACAGCCAAACATCTAAGATGAAATAGATGGCTGCATTTGGACGAGAACAGTTTAATGATCCAGAAAGCAGAGAACATAGGCGGGGGAGAAACTAAACCAGCCGTACACTGCCTTCAGAGAGAAAGAAATGGATTGTTCGTGGGGAAGGTAGCAGGCCCAGGCAAAACAAGTTTCTGCTGACGTCAGAAGAGTGTTGTGATCAGCGCCCAGAACACAGATTTGAATGCAGCAGATAGGGGAGGCTGGGGACAGGGATCGCAGCCCTGGAAGATGCCCTGTGTGGTACCTCTCTGCTAGACTCTGAGCTTCTTGAGGGAAGAGGCTGGGTCTGAATCTTTGTGTATCCCCAGCAGGTGGTGAAGGTACACAGCGAGTCAGCTGGAGTTGCTCAAACCTGGGGTGTGAGTATCCCTGGGCCTGAGTGGTGGTTGTCAGGGAAGACAAGGGTGACCTGTATTTCTGAAGATACGAGGGGAAGATATTTGTGTGTGAAAACAGATCATGTGTATATCGTGAAGGAGGTTGCACAGCTGGAGTGAACTCTTAAGATGAAATAGAGTTTAATGAAATGTCAGGCAGCTGACCCCATCAGGCCACTCTCTCACACTCCCTAGGGCAGTGGATCTCAGGCTTTAGGGTACACACATACTAGCTGGGATACTTGTTCAACTTGCAGAATCCAGGGCTCCTCACCCAGAGATTATGATTGACAACAGTTTTAAGGTGGACTCAAAACTCCTGGGCACATTTCCTAGTGCCCAGGCAATTTCAGCGCAGCGACACTCACACAGGCCCTGTCTGGGCAGGGGGACACTTGCCCTCTGCTCTTCCATGTGGTGGTGGGTGCTGGCGGGCCTCACCCAGATACCCCGCAAGACGAGGCGCTCGTTTTCCCAGATGCCAGCGAGTTCTGGCATCTCACGGCTCACGCTAATTTTAGGGGGGGGAATTGCCTTCTCTGAGGGAGCTCCTCACCCAGCCCAGGTTGACCCTGGAGGCCACCAGCATCTAATTAGTCCTTTATGGAGAAGGGGGTTGGGAGTGAGGATTGTCAAAGGGTCTAGACTTCTCTGTCCGATCTGAGACAACTCCGAAAGGCAGGCTCAGCTCCAGAGCTCTGAATGAGACTGGCTGAGGCCAGCTTTGCAACTGCATTGCGGCTCCAGGCCTCTCTCTGTCCCACTTCCCTCACTCCCTTCTGGGAGGAGATCTTGAGAACGAGAAACCTCCTGCCAGGAACCTTCCATCCCAGAGCCTGTTTCCCAGGGATCCTGACCCAAGAGGCAGGGAAACGTTAGATGGAGGAGCGTGCATAGTCTCGTGAATTAGACAATCTGATGTGTAATAGTAGTTGTAATTGTGGTTCAGTCGCCCAGTCATGTCTGACCCTTTGTGACCCCATGGACTGCAGCATGCCAGGCCTCTCTGTCCCTCACTATCTCCCGAAGTTTGCCCAGGTTATTGTCCATTGCATTGGTGATGCCATCCAGCCTCTCATCCCCTGATGTCCTTTTCTCCTTCTGCCCTCAGTCTTTCCCAGCATCAGAGACTTTTCCAGTGTGTCAGCTGTTCGCATAAGATGACCAAAATTACTGGAGTTTCAGCTTCAGCATCAGTCCTTCCAACAAATATTCAGGGTTGATTTCCCCTTAGATTGGCTTGTTTGATCTCTTTACTGTTCAAGGGACTCTCAGGAGTCTTCTCCAACACTGTAGTTCAAAGGCATCAATTTTTCAGCAGTCCACCTTCTTTATGGCCCAGCTCTCACAACCATGCATGACTACTGGAAAGACCATAGCCTTGACTGT
Organism: Neotragus moschatus; assembly: GCA_006410615.1. NCBI lineage: Eukaryota > Metazoa > Chordata > Mammalia > Artiodactyla > Bovidae > Neotragus > Neotragus moschatus. The sequence continues at coordinate 309,554 of SJYA01003128.1, forward strand.
GTGAACCTCTGTCTGCAGAGTAATGTCTCTGCTTTTCAGCACGCTGTCTAGGTTTGTCATAGCTTTCCTGCCAAGAAGCAAACGTCTTCTGATTTCATGGCTGCAGTCTCCACCCTCAGTGATTTTAGAGCCCAAGAAGAGGAAATCTGTCACTATCTCCACCTTTTCTTCCTCCTTCTATTTACTGTGAAATAATGGGGCCAGATGCCATGACCTTAGTTATTTTAATATTTAGTTTTAAGCTGGCTCTTTCACTCTCCTCCTCCACCCTCATCAAGAGGTTCTTTAGTTTCTCCTCGCTTTCTGCCATTACAGTGGTAGCATCTGCATATCTGAGGTCATTGTTGTTTCTCCTGCCTGTCTTGATTCCAGCTTGTAACTCATCCAGAGCCCAGCATTTCTCATGATGTGCTCAGCATATAGATTAAACAAACAGGGTGACAGCAGACAGCCCTGTTGTCCTCCTTTCTCAATCTTGAACCAGTCAGTTGTTCCATACAGGGTTCTAACTGTTGCTTCTTGACCCACATACAGGTGTCTCAGGAGACCGGTAACACAGTCTGGTATTCCCATCTCTTTAAGAGCTTTCCACAGTTTATTATGATCCACACAGTCCAAGGCTTTGGTGTAGTCAGTGAAATGGAGGTCGATGTTTGTTTCTGTTTTAATTCGCTAGCTTTCTCTGTGATCTGGTGAATGTTGGCAATTTGATCTCTGGTTCTTCTTCCTTTTCTTTAGACTACCCTTGTTGGGAATTGGGCTGAGGGTTGACTTTGTCCAGCCTGTGACCACTGCTGGGTCTTCAGATTTGCTGACATATTAAATGCAACACCTTGATGGGATCATCCTTTAGGGTTTTGAATAGTTCTGTTGAAATTCCGTCACATCCACTAGCTTTATTAACAGCAGTACTTCCTAAGGCCCACTTGACTTTGTGCTCCAGAATATCTGGCTCTGGTGGCTGACCACACCATTGCAGTCATCTGGTTCCTCTGGACGGTTTTCGTACAGTTCTTCTGTGTATTCTTTCCATCTCTTCTTGATCTCTTCACCATCTACTGGGTCTCTACAGTTCACGTCCTTTATTGTGTTCATCTTTGGGAAAAGTGTTCCCTTGATATTCAGATTTTCCTGAAGAGATCTCCAGTCTTTCCCCATCTGTTGTTTTCTACACTGTTCATTGAAGGAGGCCCTCTTGTCTCTCCATGCTGTTCTTTGGAAATCTGCTTTTAGTTGGGTGTACCTTTCCCTTTCTCCCTTGCTTTTTGCTTCTCTTCTTTCTTCAGCTATTTGTAAACCCTCCTCAGATAACCACTTTGCCTTCTTGCTTTTCTTTTTCTTTGGGATGGTTTTGGTTGCTGCCTCCAGTACATTATTGCAGACCTCCATTCATAGTTCTTCAGACACAGTTTACAATTTCTTATCCCTCGTAGGAGTAGTAATTAAATGGCAACAGCAGCGACCCCTATGTATTAGGTTCTTACTATGGCCTGCTGCTGCTGCTGCTGCTGCTGCTGCTGCGTCGCTTCAGTCGTGTCCGACTCTGTGCGACCTCATCGACGGCAGCCCACCAGGCTCCCCCGTCCCTGGGATTCTCCAGGCAAGAACACTGGATAAGTTGCCATTTCCTCCTCCAATGCATGAAGGTCAAAAGAGAAAGTGAAATCGCTCAGTCATGTCTGACTCTTAGCGACCGCATGGACTGCAGCCCACCAGGCTCCTCCGTCCATGGGATTTTCCAGGCAAGAGTACTGGAGTGGGGTGCCATTGCCTTCTCCATCCTATGTCCTGAGTGCTTTATATTTATTTCTTCCCTAAATCTTTACAACAACCTGATTGCCTCTGTGTGTGTATGTGTGGGAATGCACACTCAGCCATGTCTGACTCTTTGCAACCTCCTGGACTCTAACCACGCTCCTTTGTCCATGGAATTTTCCCCAGGCAAGAATGCTGGAGTAANTGTCCTGAGTGCTTTATATTTATTTCTTCCCTAAATCTTTACAACAACCTGATTGCCTCTGTGTGTGTATGTGTGGGAATGCACACTCAGCCATGTCTGACTCTTTGCAACCTCCTGGACTCTAACCACGCTCCTTTGTCCATGGAATTTTCCCCAGGCAAGAATGCTGGAGTAAATTGCCATTTCCTCCTCCAGTGGATCTTCCTGACCCAGAGATCAAACCCTCATCTCTTATGTCTCTTGCATTGGCAGGTGGTTTCTTTACCAACTGTGCCACCAGGAAAATCCCAACAACAACATCATTACTATCCCATTTCACTGATGAGGAAACGGGGGCATGGAACAGTCAGGCGCCTTGCCCAAGGATTGCATAGCTACTAGGTGGTTGTCAAATCCACCAGACTGGATGGTGGTAGAAGCTCAGTTCTGCCACTTCCCAGGGGTGAAATTGAGACTGGGCTCTTCTGTGCTGGAGAACCCAGCTAAGCTTGGGTGCCCTAATCTGTGAAATGGGGGTTGCGGTGCCTATGTTGTAGGACTGTTGTGGGCTGAATTGAGGCTCAATCTGTATGAAGTAATAGTGTATCTGGGCCCACAGTTACCAGGTGGACAGGTAGGCCTAGGGATCCTGCAGCCTTGATAGGTACTCAGTAAATACTTTTCAGAAGATGCATGAAGGAGATGTGTGCTCCCAAAGGAAGTCCTGAGATGGTTGAGGTCAAGGAATGTCGGAAAAGAATGGCCAGGAAGATAGGAGACATGGATTTAAGGGAAGATGTGACTGTGGACCACGATGCAGGAAAAGGAGAAATAAGTCACACAAATCTGTAACTGTTGAGAAGGCAGGAACATCAACTCAGGAAGCTGAAGATGAGGCTGAGAATTCTGGCTTCTAGGTCTTCGTAGGAACTGTGACATGGGAGATGAAGGGTATTCTGATGGGATCCAGGCTCTGTGGTCATCTAGCCCAAGAAATCATCAACCCAAAACCACTAAACTTTGACCTGATGAGGATCTCATCCTGGCTGTCACAAAACAGTTGTGTGTTATCTGGAGCAAGTCACATGCCCCATTTGGAAATGGAGGTGGAACTCAGAACTCATGATCTCCAAGACCCTCCTAGCTCAGAAACTTGGCAACTGCATGAATCTCTACATAAAAGTCCCTTAATTTGGTGAGAATTGCTAGTCCTCTGTGGTTTGCCGAAGGAAACCACAAACGTACTGTTAGAAGCATTTTCTGCCCTAACCTCTTCCTCTGAATTGCCCAGAGTTCTATTTTAGAACTTTTATGTCCGAATAATTATAAGTTCAAGTCTCTTGTTTAGTTCATGGTCACCCCTTCTCCGACTCCTCACTCACCACTTAACCTCTTGCATTATATATGTCTTTCAGCATCTTTGAGATAAACATCTTTATTCTTCTTCCTATTTCTGTGTCAGATTTCNTTTTTTTTGATTGTGAGAGGCTTTTTTTTTTTTTTTTTTTTTTTGACACATTGGGGATTAGAAGGGCCTAGCAGCTATCTTAGGTATACTTGGAACTAAATAAATATTTTGAATAGATGAATGGATTTTTGAAATGGTTAGGCAAGTGCAGGAGTACCTGAGAGAAGCAGATAGGCGAGTGGTCAGAGGCACAGGAGTCGGAGTCACATTTCACGCAGCAGTCTCTATCAGTGCCTTGCGTGCTGGAGTTCTGAGGCTGGCAGGTTATTTCACTGCTCTGAGCTTCAGTTTCTCGTGTGTCAAATGGGGATGCCAGTCCTCATCTCATGAGGGTACCGTGATAAGTAGAGACGATGTACATGAAGTCCTCAGTGTAGTAACTGGCTCACGCAGACGCTCAGGAAATGGCAGCGGCTGTGTCCCCATCCTCATCACCACTGTCCTCATTATCATCACCGTCTCAATATGCTCATCATTGTGATCAGCAGCATCTTCATCCATCGCCACCACCATCTTCATTGTCTTCCTCATCCTTATTTCTTGCAGAGCTTTGCAGACTTTGATCAGAGTTCATCTTTGTCCTTTCAGGGAATATCAGTTTCAGAAAAACAAAGTGCTATCTTTTCTGTGTGTGTCTTTTAGAAACCTTTGCTTTTGAAATAATTGCATTTCCAGACAGGACCCTTTATTCTGCAGTCTGCAGAGTAATTGCTGCAGCCGCTACCACGCTGAAAGGTTTCCAGGGCCGTGTGAGTGGAGGAATGCATGGGAGTGAGGACCGCTCTCCCCTGGGGTCCTGGGACTGATTATCTCATTTGCCTTTAATCACAAATCAGCACAAAGATCCTTTGCTGGGTCTGTTTACTGCATAGCTGAGCCCAGTGGCACATCCTTTGAAGGTCTATGGATGAACAGCTGTAGAGAAGGGCACCCTGGGGTCACGGAACAAGGGGCAGATTCTCATTCCCACCTGGGGTTTGCATTTACTGTTGGGCCTCTCTCATCCTCAGTCTCATCATCTGCAAAATGGTATTTTGATAGCATCTTCTAAGTTTTTGTGTGTGTGACGATTAAATGGTACAGATTAGTCTGGACCAAGAGAGCAGCGCAGCGCCTGACTCAGAGCAGGTGGTTGGTGAGTGTCCGATGGTTTGGTGGAGGCCCACAGGGTGACTGGATCCCACTCACAGTTCATATTAGGACTCTTGGCCACCATCTCTCTGTCATCGTGGGTTTTCTCACTGTCAGTGACCCTGGATTTCTCCGCACATCTGCTTTCACTTAAGAATGGTTGAGCCACACCACCTAAATATCCCCCATCACCCTCCTGTTACACTCATTCCTCTGTTACTTTCTCAATCCAAAGACAAAAGACTTTTCTTCTAAAGATGGTCTGGGCTTTAGAAGCTAAGGGGCACGTGGAGTCAACAACATTCTAAAATGCTAGGTGCCCTCTACTCCTGATCGCCATGTATAGGATAAATGTCTAAACCCCACACTCCTCCTTTGGATGCGCTGGGGAGTCCAGTGTCATCGTATGGTCAGAATTCCTCACCTGCAGCTGCTTCCGAGAATACCTTGCCCATACCCTCTGACCCCTGCAGTACCGTCAGCTTAACTTCCAACTGTACTGGAAGGCTGAGGCTTCCTCTGGCCTGGAAAGCCAGCTCTGCTTATGTATGGGGCAGGTCAGAAGAGACAAGGAATTAACACCCGCTGGAAGCAGCTCCCAGGCAGGGCTTGAGGGGTGTGTGTGCCTGCTAAGTCACTTCGGTCATGTCTGACTCTTGGAGGTCCTATGGACGGTATCCCGCCAGGCTCCTCTGTCAGTGGGATTCTCCAGGCAAGATTACTGGAGTGGGTTGCCATGTCCTTCTCCAGGAGATCTTCCCAACTCAGGGTTCAAACCCACATCTCCTGCACGGGCAAGTGGACGGGTTCTTTACCGCTAGCACCACGTGGGAAGCTGGTTGATTGGCCTCGAGGTATAAATACCTCAGTTCCCTCACTGTGCAGGTGAGATGATTCAGAGGATATACTCATTACTGCTGCCTCTCCTGCCCTGCCCCTTCTTCACCCATATTGCTTTTACTCTGAGATGCTGCTTGCTCCTGGATCTGTTTCAAGATTTGCCCCTTGGAGAACATAAACAGTCAGACCCTAGTCTTAGATACAAGGGGAGATGTGACCATTCACTCAACAAAAATTTCTAGAAGGCCCATGAGTGAATCAAAGAATGGCCCTTGCCTTCAGATGCCTATATTCTTGGGGAAAGACTTGGACACATTCAAGTTCACTGTGATAAGGGGCTCTGGAAGGGGCTACTCTCTGAGCTGCTGTGAGAAGTCAATAATGTATATAAAATTTCAAGTGATTAATTAAAATTCAACAAACATTTGTTGCATTATCTGTTATCCACCGGGCTCTGGGCTGGCCCAGCAGAGATGAATAAGATACATCCTCTACCCTTGAGTCACTTGCTGTCTGTTGGAGGGGACGTAAGCAGGAAAGGTCATTTCGGCACCGAGTGATGAATACTTGGTGGAGGTGTGCAGCTGGCTGCAGAGGGTATCATGGGAGCTCAGAGGAGCAGGGCACGGGCTTAGCAGTTGTTTTTCTTCACCTGTGGAATCATCTCTGTGGACGTGGCTCTGGCTCTGCCTGGCACAGAGTAGGTACTCCATTGATGCTGGTTGAACTGAACTGAGCAGTTCAGTGAGGGGGAGGACAAGACCTCTGACCACATGATCATTTTGCCAAACTGAGAAACACCTTTCTCCTTAGACCATTGATCGTGAGGCCCAGGTGGTTTGAATATTATCAGTCTTGGCAGATAACTAGGTCAAAAATACTTTTTTTTTTTTTTTAATGCCAGAAAAACCCACATTTATATTCCAAGGTTTAAAAGCATTTAGAGGTGGGGTGAGGAGGAGAAATCAGAGCTGTGGGCTATTGTTCATGCTTGGCTGATATTTAATCAGTTTGTTGGGTCTTAATTGAGAATACGGCTCCAATGACACATAAATTCCAACGATCAAGCCAAAGCTAATGAGTCTTCCTTATTATTTATCTCACAGTAGTGATAACCTTTTCATTATTGAAATATAATTGCCAAATGTGATAGTTAATATTAAAACAGAATTAGTAACATGAGCTCAACATTTGGAAAGAAATTTCTAATAGCGCTTTTCATGCCTGCAAAAATTAGTGTTCGGTGTCAGTCTTTACTGCAGCATTAATTAGTGGCTGAGCCTCCAGGAGACCCTGATGCTGGGAAGGAGTGAAGGCGAGAGGAGAAGGGTACGACAGTGGATGAGATGGTTGGATGGCATCACCAACTCAGTGGACATGAGTTTAAGTAAACTCTGGGAGTTGGTGATGGACAGGGAAACCTAGCGTGCTGCAGTCTATGGGGTCACAAAGAGTCAGACACGACTGAGCAACTGAACTGAGCTGAGCCTCCAGTAGAGACCAGTCCCAGCTGCTCTCCTGTCCAGTAAGGGGGTTCTCTTTGGATCCTCTGGATCTGTTAGGGAGCCTGGTGGTGTCTGCACCTGGAAGGCAAGAAGCTTTGTTTTAGCCCAAGTGAGGGCTGTTGTTAATCTAACAAGGTGATGAGTCACGAGAAAGGGATGGGGGTATGGGGTGTGAAAAGATGAGGGCACCATGGGGTCCCCACAAAGCTCAGAGGCCGGTAGGCTGGTAGGGCCCTGAGATAGTGCTGCAAGGCGCTCGGTGCCCAAGGGCTTATCTCACATCTCTCCCTTTCATGTTTATTGCCCACAGTGCAACCACTTCAGCCCATCTTGCAGTTCAAGTCTCACTTCTAAGAATTCCCCTTTGAGCCTTGAGGCCCTTGGCCTTCCTCACCTTCCAGCACTTCCTTCTAGTCCCACATGTTAGTAGGGTGCTGGCTCTGCTTCCACCTCTCTCGATTCCCCCTCTCCCAAGACTGAGAACGCGAGCAGTGTGGTTGTTATCTCACGGGCTCTGTTTTCTCTGCTCCTAGCATGGAAACTGCTTATGGTACCGAACACAGTATGTACAAGGTGATCATCAAATATTCGCTGAAATCATAAAGAAATGAAAATGGGATGAACATGCTCAATGAACAGAGTAAAGGGAGTTCCTCCTTGAGGGCTTTCTGGAAGAGGAATTTGACTGGGAGCTTGAAATATAGGGCAGGTGATTCTGCCTTTCCCAGAAGAGTCAGCAGTAGATGGGAAATGGTAGCCTGGGTGGTTTAAATGTACAAGAGGTGCACTTTGGAGGGGCCGGACTGTCCTACTCTGCGTCCTCCACTGATAACCTTTTTCCTTCCCCTACCTCCCACCTTTTTTGGGGGGGAGGCTGCACTGGGTCTTCACTGAGGTGTGTGGATTCTTTGTTGCAGCATGTGAGGGCTGCTCTTTAGTTGTGGTGCTCAGACTTCTCGAGGGCAGAAGTACTTCTGGCGCATGGGCTCAGTAAGCAGTTCTCTGGCTTCTCTAGTTACAGCTCACAGGTTTAGTTGCCCTGAGGCCGGATCTCAGCTCCCCTGCCAGGGGCGGAATCCCCGTGCCCTGCATGGGAAGGCAGATTCTTCACCACTGGACCACCAGGGGAGCACTCCCTCACCCGCTTCTAAGGTTCAGTACGAGGCCCAGGTGTGGCCGGCCCTCTGCACTGACTCCATCCAGGCCTCCTGCCTTGCCGCCCCCGGCTCTGCCAGGCTCTGGTCCAGGCCGCTGGTCAGAGCGAAGGGTCCAGCCCTTGGAAGACTTGGCCATCTTCCATAGGAACAGGCGATGGCGCTGTAGGCAGAGGCAGCTGCTCCGACAGAGACACGGAGGTGTGCCAGGAAAAGAGGAAGTCCAGAAAACACCTCTGGATAATTTGTGTAACATCTTCGCTTTATTTCCTCGGAAGCTACCGCCAAACTGCAGCCGCTGAAGGTAAGAGTTGTCCAGAAGAAACCCCAGCGAGGAAGCTGCACTAGATCATCTCTGCAGTCCTGCCAACCCCGTCAGTCTAAGGCTGCTGTCAGTTTAAGTCTCGCTTACAAAGTCAGCGAAGAACATGTGGGTTAGCTGGGTTGGAGTGAATCATCACTCCCTGCCCTGCTCAAATCACATTTCACATATTAAACCCATTCTGGATATAAAGAGGAGGTGGATGGAAAGTCTCAGAAAGCAAGTTAAACGTATTCCAAGTAATCTCTCTCCAGTTGCTCTTCCCTCTCCAGACAGAGATAAGCACATTGTTTCAATCAGGCCTGTGTTCCATTTCCTTATCTTAAAACTATCTTCTGCCACATTATAAATAATCAGCTTCTTGGTGAGCCATGCTAGGTGTGTGTGTGTGTCTGTGTGCCTGTGTCTATCTGTCTGTCTGTCTGTAAAGGCCTATGATGTGTCTCGGAGTAGGACTTGGGGTCCAGGCAGCAGTCTTGATCCTTGACTGACCCAAATGAATGAGGCGTCCCCCCATGTGGCTCACCAAGGAAGCTGTTGGCAGGATAGCCTTAATTTAGGGTGGCTGTATAATTTGTTGTCCAAACTGGGATACTTCTCAGAGTGAATGGCATCTCTGTTAATAATAACACTGGAACAATGGATACAAACCAGAATCATCCCAGGCCAACAGGAACACATGGTCATGCAGCCAGCCAACAGGATTTTATTTCAAGGTCACACGACCCATTCTTCCCCAACCCTGGAACTTGCATTGCCCCCACAGCAGGCAGCCCAGGGATTTTCTAGCCCCAGGGCTTCCCAGGTGGCTCAGCTGGTAAAGAATCTGCCTGCAGTGCAGGAGACCTGGGTTCAGTCCCTGAGTTGGGAAGATTCCCTGGAGGAGGTCATGGCAACCGACTCCAGTATTCTTGCCTGGAGAATCCCCATGGACAGAGAAGCCTGGTGGGCTGCAGTCCACAGGGTCACAAAGAGTTGGACATGACTGAGCAATTAAGCATAGCACATAGTTCCCCAAGGTGGTGGTCTGTGGAGGACCACCATTCCCCCAAGCAGGACGTGCTACATAGCTTGAGGAACCCAATGCAAAATGAAAATGCAGGCCTCCCTGTGCAAAGATTATTAATAATTTTCAGGCAGTAGCAGCTGAGCACTGAATCAAGTATAGGATCTTCTAAGCCCAGGGCTCTGTAGGGTTGCACAGGCCCCCACACCCACAAAGCTGACCCTGCTCCCCAGGCAGCTGGTGCTATGTTTGAGTAGCTCATATAGGATAGATACTTTTGCTCTAGCCTGCTTTCTTCCTTCAGTTATATTTCCCATTTAACTTTTCAAATATGAAATACATTCACGTGGTTCAAAAATCAAACAGCATAAAATGGTATACGATAAAAAGGTTTTCTCTTATCCCTTCTCCCTCCCAACTTCCCACCCAATTCACAACACTCCTCATCCCCTTCCTGTAGGTAACCACATTTTAGTTTATGTGTTATCTTCCCAGGATTTCTTTATGGGAACATAAACACACATTCTTACATTTCTCCCTGTTTTAAAACCCAAATGTTGAGCACTAAACAGATCTTCTGCGCCTTGTCTAGAACACTCTTCCTGGTGTCCACTAACTATTCATAGTAGTTTGTTTGGCTAAAGGTGCCCCTTCTGATCACCTCCTTTAGAACCACACAAAACAACATCAGATCTTCATCTCTGGCAAAGTCCTCCAGAGGTATGAACACAGGGACCAGTTTTGCATCCACTCTGCCTCTTCCAGCCTCAACTTCTTTTATCCAGACTCTTCCTTCAGCCCTTCGTCACAGGGTCTGAGGTCTGGGCTTCCCTCATGTGTCTGTGACTTTCTGAGTGTGGGGGGCCCGGATTTAGCCAACTGGTCTCCTCTGCACAGAGCAGAGCGACATTGATCCCCCCATCATTCTTGTCACCCAGCTTGGTAGTAATAAGGGCTCCAAGAATAAATGGGAATTTGTTCTGTGCCAGGAACCATGTGTGCAGCTGGGCCCATCGCTTTCACCCTCATGACAGCTCTCTGTAGAAGGTGGTATGGTCAGTGCTTTAGGGATGAAGCGTCTGAGGCTCAGGGAGCTCACACAAGTGACAGTGAAAGGAAGGCTCCAAGCTCAGGTCTTTCCACCTCCCCCTCAGTCATCTCGGGGTCTTTCGGTGACCCCCAGTATGAGGCTGGCATCCGAATGTGATCTCCACGTGCGTGCCCCTTAGGCACGTGATATTAACAATGAAATTTCATTCAGCTAGTTTNGTCAGTGCTTTAGGGATGAAGCGTCTGAGGCTCAGGGAGCTCACACAAGTGACAGTGAAAGGAAGGCTCCAAGCTCAGGTCTTTCCACCTCCCCCTCAGTCATCTCGGGGTCTTTCGGTGACCCCCAGTATGAGGCTGGCATCCGAATGTGATCTCCACGTGCGTGCCCCTTAGGCACGTGATATTAACAATGAAATTTCATTCAGCTAGTTTTTCCTCGGAGAAGGCAATGGCACCCCACTCCAGTACTCTTGCCTGGAAAATCCCATGGACGGAGGAGCCTGGTAGACTGCAGTCCATGGGGTCGCTAAGAGTTGGACACAACTGAGCGACTTCACTTTCACTTTTCACTTTCATGCATTGGAGAAGGAAATGGCAACCCACTCCAGTGTTCTTGCCTGGAGAATCCCGGGGACGGGGGAACCTGGTGGGCTGCCGTCTGTGGGGTTGCACAGAGTCGGACACGACTGAAGCGACTTAGCAGCAGCAGCAGTTTTTCCTAGGCCTGGTGAGTGCTGTCTCTTTCCTTATCTGTCTTGTCATTTAATAGTTTCTACCTTGACTCTCAGGAGAAGGAAATGACAACCCACTCCAGTATTCTTGCTGGAGAATCCCATGCACGGAGAAGCCTGGTGGGCTACAGTCCATAGGGTTGCAAAGAGTCGGATACAACTGAGCGACTTCACTTTCACTTTCACCTTGACTCTCAAAGTAAGCTCATCCATTTCTATGCTTTAAATAGCAACCAAATTCATATCTTTAGCCTAGGTCTCTCCTCTAAACTCCATACTTCTACCACTGACTGTCTGTTGACAATCTCTAGTTGGATGTGTGGTGAGTGAGCTTCTCAAATTAGCAAAACTAAAACAGAATTCATAATCATGACCCCCCAAAATCCTGTATCTCCCCAAAGTCTTCCCTATCTCAGTAAATGACACTATCTACCCACTTGATCAAGTTAGAAATCTCTTTTATTCCTGCCTTTCTTTCAGCTTGCATCTCCAAATCATTCACAAATACTATTGGTTCCACCTCTAAAATTGTGTCCACAGACCATGTTTATCTCTAACCATAAGCTCATTAATTCAAGACCCCATGGTCTCTCACCTGAACCACTAGGATATCCTGTTCACTCTTTTCCTTTTTCCCACTCTTCTTTCCCACACAGCAGATCTTTGAAAGATATAAATTAGAACATTATTATATTCCCACAAAAGCCCTTCCACGACTTCCCTTCATTCCTAGAATAAAATCCAAAGCATCTGCCATCGTCAACATGACTCTCCAGCATCTGTGATTCAGGCTCCTTCCTGCCTCTCCACCTACCCTACCTTGGCCACACTTGCAGGTCCCTGACGCATCAAGCTTGATCTGTAAACTTTGGCCTGCAAACTTGCTGTTCCACTTCTTGGAACGTCTTCTGTCTACCTCTGGCATTTTTTCGCCCCTCGCGTTCTTTAGATCTAAACCTAACAGTCACCTTCTCAAAGAGGTCTTTTCTGACAGCCGGTCTGAGTTAACACCTTGGTGTCCTTTCTCAGCAGTCCTGTGTGTTTACGTCTATTTCAGCACGGTGGTCATTCATTCGGATTGCGTGTGTGTCGGTCACCTCACCAGGCCATAAGCCTCGCGAGGGCAGCAGACGTGTCTCTTCCTTTCACCAGAGCATCTCCAGCAGTGAACCCAGCCCTCAACACATAGCAGACTTTCAAATGTTGCGGAACTCTTTCTCCTCTTTTCAATCGAATAGCTTTTGCACTGTGGGGTAGTGGAGCTCTAGCAATGTCTCTTAGAACACACATACGCACATTCCTTTTCTTAAGGGATCAGCAGAGTAGCTTTCCCCATATGGGGATGATCCACACACGACATGGAAAGAGGCGGCCACTGGCATTCCTGACACCTAGGTAGGCAGCAGAGGCTCTTGCCGTTACCATGGTTCCTGGCAGCACTCAGTGCAACAGAAGTCATTGCAGTTGTAGCGGCTCAGACCAAGGACGCAGGAGCCAGACTGCCCAAGTTCCCATCCCAGCTCTGCCTCACGCATCATCTCTCCAGTGGGCTGGTAGGAAGAGTACCCGCCTCCCATGGTAGCTGTGAGGACTCCATGCATTAGCAGGTGTGAAGTATTTAGTGCCTGCCTGGCCGGAAGTACTTAGTGTTTGTGGTCATGAGCATCATTACCACATACTGAACTTTGTACATATATTTTCTCCCAACAGCCTAATGAGGTATTTTTATTTCGGTTCTGTTCGGTGAACATTCCCTATGTCCCTCTGCCAGAGCCTGAGATACAGCGATGAATTGGTCCTAATGGGGCCCCCCTGCTTCTTGGGAGTATCACACAGCTCTTGGGGAGTGAAACCATGAAAAAGTGTAGGGTCAGAGTGTGCCTGAGTGTGTTGTGGGATGCACGAGTGTGCCAGTGTGCCCATACGTCAGAAGATGTGCAGTCCCTCAGTTTATCCAGATGTCAGAGTCTGTCTGAGACGGTCAGGGTATGGTTCAAGTCTGGGAGGGCGGTTAGCCACTTGGAGAGCCCTCTGCAGATCCACCACCCTTAGCCTTCCTGGTTATAAAAGTCGTGGGACTCAGCCAAGGCTTCAGTAAGGCTCTCTTGCCCACCTTTGCCCATCTTCTTATCTCCCAGAGCCCACTTTCTCTGTGGTTATAACTTGATTTGCAAACAAGTAAAAGGCAGTTGTCCCTGAAAAGGGTCTTGCTCACTCACTCATCACCAGGCCCCCGACCCAGCTGCCCCTCACCCTCTAAGAAGAGCCCTGGTGGCCAGTGTGCAGCTGACTATACCATTTGGGACCTAATGAAGCGACAAGGCATTTCTCTGCCCTGGACCTGGGTGTTCAACAGTTATTGGCTGCTGAAGGCAGACATTAAGGAGAACCATTTTAATTGATTAGAAGGCGCGTGTGCCATACAGGTTTAGTTTGAGGGCATTTTGGAACAAATAGCTTTGCCATTGTGGGCCTTAATTAGATAATAAATTAATAGATAAATGGATCCCAAAGTTGCAGTGGCCTCCCCCACTCGTTTGCCAGTGCCACTGGGGAGATGGAGGCTTCCTCCTGCGTTGCTGGAGGGATGTGTGGGAGAGAATAGAGCGGCCGCTGATGGCTCATCAGGTCTGATTGGCTCTGGCATCGTGTAGATAACATTTAAATTAGATGCTGAAGCAAAGGGCAGCTTTTCATTATAATGTGGAAATGGTAACAGAGCATGACTCCCAGACTCTCTCACTTCTTTGCTTTCATTCAACAAATATGTATGGGCTGTCTACCATGTGCCAGAGACTGTGCTGAGCACTGGGGATACTCAGCACAGAGAAGTAAATGAGACTGTCAGAGTATGTTAGGTGGTTTAAAAAAAAAAAAAAAGGCTATTGAGAAAAAGGTAGGAAGAGGGGAACTCAAGACCATAAGGTAGGGAGGTCAGTGGAGAGGAAGGTTGCAATTTTAAATAGACTGGTTAGAAAAGTAAAAAGGAGATGGCATTTGAGCAAAGGATTAGGGGCAGTGAGGAATGAGTCAGATGGGAAAGAAATTTCCCAGCAGAGGACACACCGGTGCAGAGACTCAGAGGCCCGGAGACAGAAGGTAGGGGTCTAATGGGTCTGAGGGTGAACAGGGGCCAGACGGACAGGGCAGCTGGATCATGTGGTGCCTTGGGGCCTCCACCAGGGCTCGGGCCATGGCTGGGAGTGAGGTGAGGAGCCTCAGGGTGTCTGCTCATCTGCGACCGGCAGGGTGCAGTTGATCTGGCATGGCAGACGCACATCATGCAGGGGGCAGCACCTCCTCCGGCCCCCTTGACAGATGATGTGAATTGATCACAGCCCTCTCTCCCAGTGAGGCTGATTTGGCCTTGGCATCTTGGCCACCCAGCCTTTCAGGAGATCCACCAATCCCCTCCAGAGGAAGCGCTAGATTCCAGTCACTTCCCCTCGGAGTCTGCACCAGACCTGCACCAACAGGGCAAGCAGAAGGGCACAGGCCTGGGCCTGCCAGTCCCGGGGCATCAGCAGAGGGGTGGGTGGGGAAAGACTCATCAGAAAAATAGCCACAGCACAAGTCTGATAAACACTACAGACACAGGGATGCTAATTCTGCCTGGGGAGGGCCTCGCTGAGGGGGAGACATTTGAAGATAGGATGTAACCTAGAGTCGTCAGGCTCTAGATGAGTTATCACACCATCATGGTTATCTGGGTCATGAAGATCTTTTTTGTACAGTTATGTGTATTCTTGCCACCTCTTCTTCATATCTTCTACTTCTGTTAGGTCCATGCCATTTCTATCCTTTATTGAGCCCATATTTGCATATGGCATATTGCATATTGGTATCTCTAGTTTTCTTGAAGAGATCTCTGGTCTTTCCCATTCTATTGTTTTTCTCTATTTCTTTGCACTGATCACTGAGGAAGGGTTTCTTCTCTCTCCTTGCTATTCTTTGGAACTCTACATTCAAATGGGTATGTCTTTCCTTTCTCCTTTGCCTTTTGCTTCTCTTTTTTTTCTCAGCTATTTGTAAGGGCTCCTCAGATAACCATTCTGCCTTTTTGCTTTTCTTTTTCTTGGGGATGGTCTTGATCACTGCCTTGTGTACAATGTCACGAACCTCCATCCATAGTTCTTCAGGCACTCTATCAGATCTAATCCCTTGAATCTGTTTGTCACTTCCACTGTATTAGGTCATACCTGAATGGTCTAGTGGTTTTCCCTACCTTCTTCAATTTAATTTTGAAATAAGGAAAAGCTATGACCAACTTAAACAGCATATTAAAAAGCAGAGACATTACTTTGCCAACACAGGTCTTTATATTCAAAGCTATGTTTTTCCGGTAGTCATGTATGGATGTGAGAGTTGGACTAAAGAAAACTGAGCACCAAAGAATTGATGCTTTTGAACTGTGGTGTTGAAGAAGACTCTTGAGAGTCCCTTGGACTGCAAGGAGAACAAACCAGTCAATCCTAAAGGAAATCAGTCCCGAATATTCATTGGAAGGACTGATGCTGAAGCTCCAATACTTTGGCTACCTGAGGTGAAGAACTGACTCATTGGAAAAGACCCTGATGCTGGGAAAGATTGAAGGCAGGAGGAGGAGACGACAGAGGATGAGATGGTTGGATGGCCTCACCGACTTGATGGACATGAGTTTGAGCAAGCTCCAGGAGATGGTGAAGGACAGGGAAGCCTAGCAAACTGAAGCCCATGGGGTCACAAAGAGTTGGATACAACTGAGCAACTGAACTGAACTGTTGTAGAATTCTGGCTTGGAAAACCTGATCCTACCAGGGGAGAAAGTCTTCTGATGGAGGGGGACCATCAGGGGTAAGCTGATACATAGGAGTTAAAGTTAGAGGTGACCCTGACGGTGACTTCTCTGTGTCTCTGTGAGTCAAAAATCTGGAAACTGTGCTGATGGAATTCAGTTGCATTCTCCCTGTCCCATTTCTCTGGATGTATATGTAGCGAGCCTGTGCTCATCCACGCTCCTCCGAAGGTTAGTGACTTGGGTTCCCGTTTGTCAGGAGGGCTTCAGCAGGCCACTGGGCTGCTGCCTGCCAACTTTTATACAGACATGCCTGAAAGTGGGAAATCAGCTGGAGACCCATCTCAAGGAGAGGTTGTTGTTGTTATTGTTCTGTTGCTCAGTCATGTCCAGCTGTTTGCAACCCCATGGTCTGCAGCATGACAGGCTTCCCTGTCCTTCACTATCTCCTGGAGCTTGCTCAGACTCATGTCCATTGAGTCGGTGATGCTATTCAACCATCTCATCTTCTGTCACGCCCTTCTCCTCCTGACCTCTGTCTTTCCCAGCCTCAGGTTCTTTACCCATGACTCAGCTCTTTGCATCAGGTGGCCACAGTATTGGAGTTTCAGTTTCAGCATCAATCCTTCCAATGAATATTCAAGGACTTATTTCCTTTAGGATTAACTGGTTGGATCTCCTTGCAGTCCAAGAGACTCTCAAGAGTCTTCTCCAAGAACACAGTTCAAAACCATCAATTCTTTGGCGCTCAGTCTTCTTTATGGTCCAACTCTCACATCCATACATGACTACTGGAAAAACTGTAGCTTTGACTATACAGACCTTTTTTGGCAAAGTAATGTCTCTGCTTTTTAATATGCTCTCTAGATTTGTCATAGCTTTTCTTCCAAGAAGCAAACATCTTTTAATTTTGTGCCTGTAGTCACTGTCCAAATAAGAAGGAGAAGTNCTGGAAAAACTGTAGCTTTGACTATACAGACCTTTTTTGGCAAAGTAATGTCTCTGCTTTTTAATATGCTCTCTAGATTTGTCATAGCTTTTCTTCCAAGAAGCAAACATCTTTTAATTTTGTGCCTGTAGTCACTGTCCAAGTAAGAAGGAGAAGTAAGTTGCATCAAAAGGAAAGAAATTGAGTCAATAACTTTGATTAGAATTTGGTTTCATAAATTAGAACAACGAATCAGGTCACTGGATTTTTTTAAAGGCTATAAAAAATTTTTTTTAAATGATCCTTCCTTGGAGGAACTGTCTTCTCTTCTCCATGCTTAGTGATCTTGGTGATGATTTCAGTTGTGACCACCTTCAAAATTATACTCATTCCTCACTGTGAGTTTCTACCAGCTGTCAAAGCCATGAAGTCAGGTTGGTTTTGGGCACTGAGCCAGCTCCCTGGGGCTGGGCCGGGGCTGGGTGAGGGGGATCAGACCCTAGTCAGGGTAGCTGGGCCCTGGGGAAAGAAGAGGGGTGCAGGCAGAGGATCCGGTCCCAGATCCCATGCTCAGAAATCCAGGCACAAAGGCCAGAGACCGTGGGGAAGTTAGCCTTGGAAGAAGTTATCCTAGAAGCTAGGCAGGACTGGCCTAGGAGAGCCCTGGTCAGGTCACCAGAATGGCACTCAAAACAGGACTGTATCAGTCAGGCTCTCCAGAGAAACAAGCAATAGGATAGATGTATACAAAGAGATTTATTACAGGGATTGGCTAATGCAGTTATGAAAGCTAANTCCTAGAAGCTAGGCAGGACTGGCCTAGGAGAGCCCTGGTCAGGTCACCAGAATGGCACTCAAAACAGGACTGTATCAATCAGGCTCTCCAGAGAAACAAGCAATAGGATAGATGTATACAAAGAGATTTATTACAGGGATTGGCTAATGCAGTTATGAAAGCTAAGAAGTCCTTGGTCTGCCGTCTGCAAGCTGGAGACCCAGAAAAGCTGGTAGTACAGTTCCCGTCCAAGTGCACAGCCTGAGAACCAGGAGCCCATGATTCTCACTTTGGGGGCAGGAGAAGACCAGTGTCCCAGCTCAGGCAGAGGGAGTGTATCTTCTCTTTCTCCACCTTCTTCTATTCAGGTCCTCAACGGATTGCATGATGCATACACACCTATACTGAGGAGGGCAATCTGCTTTACTCAGTCTGTGGATTCAAATGCTGATATCCCTCACACACACATATAAAATAATGTTTAACTAAAGACTGAGCACCCCATGAACCAGTCCAGGAGACACGTCAAATGAACCATCACCATTTGTTATGGTTCAGTCCCTCAGTCACGTCTTACTCTCTGTGACTCCATGGACTGCAACATGCCAGGCTTCCCTGTCCTTCACCATCTCCCGGAGCTTACTCAAAGTCATGTCCACCAAGTCGGTGATGACATCCAACTATCTCATCCTCTGTCATCCCCTTCTCCTCCTGCCTTCAATCTTTCCCAGCATCAGGGCCTTTTCTAATGAGTCAGCTCTTCCATCAGATGGCCAAAGTATTGNGTATGAAATGAGTGCAGTTGTGCCGTAGTTTGAACATTCTTTGCCATTGCCTTTCTTTGGGATTGGAATGAAAACTGACCTTTTCCAGTCCTGTGGAACCATGGCCACATCAAGTCCAAAACAAGTTTGGAAACTGAGAGTGAGAACCTCCCGTGTGAGAGCTTTGTTCACAGATGAGAGGAGCACAGCGCACTGTGATTCTGATTCAGTGAATCATTCAGGGGCCCAGGGTCAGTCTAAGGGACCTACAGTCAGGATAGTGCTCAGCCAGAAAGGAGCAGACAGGGGGCAGAGGCAGCACCCTCTCAGGAGCTGCGCAGGGCAGAGCCCACGGCTGGCCCCGTCTGTGATGAACCCCCCCAGGCAGGGGCTAGGAGATGAGGCATTATCTGATATTTGTTCAGAGTCAGGGCAGACATTGTTTAAAAGCAAGAATATTAGCACATCCTTAACAATGATGAGCTTAATAAAGAGGGGAGCACACCTACTGTATGTGTCAAACATTCTACTGTGGGCTTTCTTCCTTTCTCATGGACAACTCTGAGGCCCAGGACAGAGGTCAGAAGACTAAGGTCAGAAAGGAGAGGTACATTGCCCAAGGTGCTAGTCAAGGCCGCAGTCTGACTGTAAAGCTGTGTCCTTTCTCGGAACCACTGAGGGCCAGGCACTGTAGTGGCACTTTCTACTGGGGGTCTGTGCTCGGCCTTTCCATGCTGTGCGATCACCTGGCAGACCGAGGGAAACTTCCCTGGGACAACATGAGTCAAAGGAAGACATCTACTTTGATCACCCCAAGCTGCCTCTCATCCCCAGCAGCCCAACGTGCTTGCTCTAAATCCCGCTGCTCACTGACTGGGAATCTCTATGGTGCAGAAACAGTGATTTTAACTTCATGTCCTAGTGCCTGGCATATAAAAGCGATCATGCAAAAGTAAGCAGGTGAGTCAGGAGCCAGGAGGGAATGGTGTGTGAGGAACTTGAGGTGTTTCAGAAAAAGCCTAGCTAAGAAATAGGAGACTTGGATTTCAGACCATCCCTGCCACTGACTTGCCCCAAGCCCCAGGTCAAGTCTCTGAGCTTCAGTTTTCGGATCTGTAAAATAGGGAGGTTCAAGTAAATGATTGCTAAGATCCCCCCAACAAAAATATTACATGCTCCTGTAGCCTGGGATTCAGGATTCCTGGGTCCAAGGACTGACCATAATACTTAATAGGATTTAAGAACTTGAATCTCAGGTGCTGATGTCAAACCCCTAACACAGGGCATTTATGACCCCCTGCCTTGGACTCTCCTTGGGGATATATCTGTTCAATTTCCAAGTAGGCTGCACGCTCACTAAGGGGCTGTGTCTTACTCATTCCCATCTCCCCAAGACCTGGACATGCAGGGTCAGGCTAGTGAGAAGAATCTAGTACTTGATTGAGTGTCTGCAGCTAAATTTGGGCCCTGCCTGGGTACCCCTTTCTACCTCACTAAAGCTTAAATACCACCATCACCCAAATATATATACTGCAAGGTAGGACCGGGACATTCTTGGAGTGACCATTCTATGGCTAACATAGGTGACTAGAAACCCGTGTTGTGTCCATTTTAGGTTTTGCTTAAAATGTTTGTCAGGAATAACAAATCTGTTAAAAAATGAGGTTTTTTGTAACAAATATGGCAGCCTTTTCTTTCCGTAGTAAACAGGAAAGCACTAAGACTCTCATAAAGCAAAAGAAATGCAAACAGATGACACACAGACGGGTAGAATGTTCACCTTACTATTAGTCCAAAAATGCAAATTAAAATGCAACGAGATGGCATTTTGAACTTTGCAAATTGCTCGACATGTTAAAAATTAAAGATCGCCGTGTTGATAAGAGTGTAGTAACAGAGGCATTCTCATGTAAGGTGGTTAGAAGTGTAACACCTTTATGAAAAGCAAGTTGCCCATACGTGTCAGGCCATTTTAAAATGTGACATCCCTCGATCCAGTAATTCTTTTAGAAACCTATTCCAAAGAATTCCTAGGAAATATAAGCAAAGCATTACGTTACCAGATGTTCATAATGTCATTATTTATAATAAAAAACCAGAAATCAGCTCCATATCCAATATGGAAAATAGAACTACCATTTACAGTATATCAACCTAATGGAATATTATAAAGTTACTTAAAATGAAGTCTACAAAGCAATTTTCATGACTTCAAAATGTTTATCATAAAAATGTGAAGCAAAAATTATAAAACCATATGATAGCTATGTCCAAACTAGGTCAAAAATCCATTGGGACAGATGGGTACACATAAGAGAATGTTAACAATAGTACTGAGTGGATGATGTCATTACCACTCATTTCTCAAACTTTTAATTATTTTATTTCAAAATGCGTGTTTTTAAAGAATGAAAGAGAAGAAAAGTTTTCTGGCAGCCAGAGCGAGCAGGACCCCATTTGTCTTTGCAATCACCAGAACCCGGCTGCTAAGGAAGCCTGTTAAACCCAGGGTGGCAGCGCCCTGGTGCTGAAATCGCTCTGTCTCTGGAGCATATTTTTTCTTTACTGAGGAAATTGCTTTCCATAAAACCAGCTCTCTGACACCTCCGAGTACCGGGGAACCATGCACGCCCGCTTTCCTGGGGACATTCTCTAATGGGGAACTCCATCACGTTCCAGCTTGGCGCTTCCAACAAATCCCAGCCAGCCATAAAAAATCTTTAGCAC
This sequence comes from Neotragus moschatus, assembly GCA_006410615.1. Taxonomy (NCBI): domain Eukaryota; kingdom Metazoa; phylum Chordata; class Mammalia; order Artiodactyla; family Bovidae; genus Neotragus; species Neotragus moschatus. The sequence goes on from SJYA01003128.1 coordinate 330,668, forward strand.
CCTGTATGCAAGACTGATTGCAGAGGCCTCATAAAAATCCCATTCACCCAGCAAGAGCTGCAGGTCTAAAACTCTCGAGGCCCCTGCTGTTTTAAACCCAGCGGCACGGCGCACTACTAAGCGATGCCTGGTAGAACTCGACACAGCAAGTCAGGATGGGATCTGGGGCAGAACTTGGGNGATTGCAGAGGCCTCATAAAAATCCCATTCACCCAGCAAGAGCTGCAGGTCTAAAACTCTCGAGGCCCCTGCTGTTTTAAACCCAGCGGCACGGCGCACTACTAAGCGATGCCTGGTAGAACTCGACACAGCAAGTCAGGATGGGATCTGGGGCAGAACTTGGGAAAAACACAAGAAAGGGGGGCCTGTGCAAATTGTGCAGTGTACAGTCATGACTGAAAAGCACCTCCTCGCTGCTCTCTGGGGCAGGGGAAAGAGGCTTGGCAGAGTACAGGAGAGGATGTAGGGATGATGGCTATTGTTTGGGAACAGAAAGGGGTTATGAGCTGTGTGGGTGGAGAGGTGAGTTGTGAGGGGGCATCCTCCTCCCATACATACTTCAGTTCACTTGGGAGGGAGACANCTGCTCTCTGGGGCAGGGGAAAGAGGCTTGGCAGAGTACAGGAGAGGATGTAGGGATGATGGCTATTGTTTGGGAAGAGAAAGGCGTTATGAGCTGTGTGGGTGGAGAGGTGAGTTGTGAGGGGGCATCCTCCTCCCATACATACTTCAGTTCACTTGGGAGGGAGACACCCCCTTTCCTGACTGCCCCTAGAAGGGAACAGGGAGTGCACAGGCTCTTCAGTACCCCTCAGCCCTCTGGAGGGACCTCCCTGACTCCCAACTACATGGTAGGTTTCAGCATCCTTCCAGCAGTGGCCAGATGACCTTTTCTGTGCATGCAGACAGCTTGCACTTTCTCAGTTATTGTGCCCCACTGCACAATACAGCTGCTCTTTCCTCCCTCACAAGGATCCAGGGTGCCTGGGTTCTAGCCCCTGCTTAGCTCCTACTTTGCTTTGTCACACTGGCCAAGTCACTTTATGTGGTCTCTCAGCTTTGGTTTTCTTCTCAGTAGAATGAGAATAATAAAAGTACTATCTTCCCCTCTTCCCGGGACACATCCCCTCTACCCATTATATTACAATGTGTCATCAGATATTTCAGCGCTCCAATCAAGTAAAATCATTCAATCACTGAAGACCTCATTGTTAAGATTCTGGAAAAAAAAAAAAAAAAAAGCCCTCAGTGTTCCATTTGTGTCTTGATATTGAATTCCCTGCAACTTCATTTTCTGTAACAAAAGACAGCCAAGTTTCCCTCTAATGTAGGACTCGAGGCCTCGGCCATATATCCAAGTATGGTGAATTCACATATCAAGCCATACACATCGCACGTGGCTTTGAGTAACTTAACATCTCTGAGCCCAGGTTCTCTAATCTGTAAAGTGAGAATCATGGCTGTCTCGTAGTGTTTGGTAAAGAGTCAATGCGATACCTGATCTGGGTTAGGAGTTCAGTCACTAACCTGCCCTGTACTTCCCTGAGTGTGAGTTAGACTTCGGAGTACTGCTCAGAGCACCACTTCTAGATCTGTGTGTGCTGTACCTACCCTTGGGGTGTTGGGAGTAATGTAAGTGAATCCTCCAACTTTATGCTTTCTGACATTGGACATCCGCCTATTTAAAGTTCTCCCAGTAGGTATGGTGCCATTTATTTTCTTGAGGTTGCAACTTCTAATTGATTGGAAGGATATAGATTATTAATAATTAGGGAAAGAAAAGGAGAATCAGAATAGTGTTCTGACTTCCTTGGAAAGTATCCCCTTTCCGGAGAGGGGGCTGGTTATCCTCTGGTTACTGCACCCCATGCTTTGCTAAATCAGGAGAGGGATGAAGAAGCCTCATGTTTCTTTATGTTGTTGATTTATGATGTCTGGTGACAAAAAGCTCACCTTGTATGATTGCAGTCCCTCTGTATTTATTGATATTTGTCTTGTGGCCTCACATATGGTCTTATCTGGCAGCATGTTCCACATTCACTAGGAACGTTTGTGTGTCCCACAGTCCTTGGGTAGAGAATGTTCTATAGATGTCTCAGTTCAGTTAGTTCAGTCGCTCAGTCGTGTCCAACTCTTTGCGTTCCTTGGACCACAGCATGCCAGGCCTCCCTGTGCATCTCCAGCTCCCAGAGTTCACTCAAACTCATGTCCATTGAGTCAGTGTTGCCATCCAACCATCTCATCCTCTGTCGTCTGCTGGGTTAGTTATAGAGTGATCAGGTCTTCTGTATCCTTTCTGATGTTCTGGCTAGCTTTTCTATCAGATGTTGAGAGGAGAAGTATTAAAGTCTACAGTTATTGTTGTTAAATTGTCTATTTTTTCTTTCCGTTCTGTCAGTTTTCTTTCATGAATTTTGAGTCATTAAACACATACTCACTGATAACTGTCATGTTTTCCTAGTAGACTGACTCTTTGTTTCTAGAAACATTTCGTGTCCTGGATATATTTTAGCTGATACCATCAGACCAATCCAGCTTTTTTGCAGTTTCTGCTTTTATGATAAATTTTTCTCATTCCTTTACTCTCAACTTGTTTGTGAATTACAATCTAAGGTATGTCTTCTTTAGGTAGTGTATAATTAGATGTTGCTTTTTATCTGGTCTGACAATATCTGCCTTTTCATTGAATCTTTTAGACCAGTCACACTTAACAGCTCTGTTGATATTATTCCATTTATATCTGCCACTGTGTTAGCTGTCTTCTGTGTGTCCTTTGTCTTTATTTCTCTGTTACCACTCTACAGGGCTTCCACAGTGACTCAGCAGTAAAGAGTCCACCTGCAGGGCAGGAGACACATCAGACATGGGTTCCATCCCTGGGTCAGGAAGACCCTCTGGAGGAGGGCGTGGCAACCCACTCCAGTGTTCTTACCTAGAGAATCCCACGGACAGAGGAGCCTGGCAGGCTGCAGTCCACGGCGCCACAGAGTCAGATATGATGAAGCAGCTGAGCACGCCTGCACTCTACTGTCTGTTTGGGGTTTAAATAAAAAAATTTTAGTGGAGCATTTTAATTCCTTTGTTGATTTTTTTAACCATATTTTAAGGGTTTTGTTAGTGATTGCTCTAGGTATTGTCCTATGCAGCTTAAATGATCATAATCCACTTTAGATTAATACTGAATTCCAGTAAAACCTAGAAACTTTGCCACAAAATGACTATTGCTTTCTCCTTCCTGATGCTATTATTAATATATATAATATACAGTATATTATATGTATATTATTGTACATATATCATGTATATAGCATATTATTATATGTGTTCTATAGTATATATATATATATATAACCTAAATTCAGTGTTTCTGTACATAATCTTTTGTTCTTAAATGTTGAGAAGAAATGAGAAAATATGTATATATTTTTATGTCAAGCAACTTATTTTCCATTTCTAATGCTCTTCATTTCTTCCTGTGGATTTGAGTACATCCAATATCATTTCCTTTCAACTTGAAAGACTTCCTAAGACAGGTCTTCTAGCAGTGNTATATATAACCTAAATTCAGTGTTTCTGTACATAATCTTTTGTTCTTAAATGTTGAGAAGAAATGAGAAAATATGTATATATTTTTATGTCAAGCAACTTATTTTCCATTTCTAATGCTCTTCATTTCTTCCTGTGGATTTGAGTACATCCAATATCATTTCCTTTCAACTTGAAAGACTTCCTAAGACAGGTCTTCTAGCAGTGAGTTCTCTCCATCTTCGTTTATCTGGGAACATCTTTATTTTGCCTTCACTTTTTAGTTAAGTTTTGTTTGATATGGCATTCTTGGATGACAGCTGTTTTTCTTTCAGCTCTTCTGTCCTCTGTTATTTAAGATAAGAAGTTAGCCACTAATTGTATTGGTGCTCTGCTATGAAAAAAAAAGAGTCATTTTTCTCTTATAGTTTTCGGGATTTTCTCTTTAACTGTCTGGTTGTCATGTGCCTGTGTTTGATACTCTTTGCATTTATCTTATCAGGGGTTCATTGAGTTTCTTAGATATGTAAATTAGTGTTCTTCATCCCGTTTGGGGAAGTTTCACCTGTTATTTCTCCAAGGAGTTTTTCTGCCCTTTCTCTCTGTCTGCTCTCTCTGAGGCCCTTAGTGTATGTCTCTTGGTGTGCTTAATGTTATCCCACAGGTCTTTGAAGCTCTGTTTACTTCACTTCAAACTTTTAGTTTCCTGTTCTTCCCATTGGATAATTTATCTTGCTTCATCTCCCAGGTTACTGATGCTTCTTTTGCCATCTTGAGTCTGCTCTTGAGCTGTTCTAGTGAATGTTTGTTTCAGTTACTGTGCTTCAACTGGAGAATTTTCCTTTGTTTTTAAAAATTTTTTGTTTCTTGAGATTGTCTATTTGTCGATTGTTGCCATACTTTAAGGAGAAGGCAATGGTACCCCACTCCAGTACTCTTGCCTGGAAAATAACATGGATGGAGGAGCCTGGAAGGCTGCAGACCGTGGAGTCTGAACGGCTGAAGTGACTCAGCAGCAGCAGCAGCCATACTTTAATTTCTCAGACATGATTTATTTAGTTCTTTGAACATTTTTTAAATAGCTGCTTTGTAATATGTATCTGCTAGCTTCAACATTTAGGGACCTTCTCAGTTTCTATTTACTGCTTTTGTTTCTGGTTAGAGGCCATAATGGCCTGTTTCTTTGTCTTATAATGTTGTTGTTAAAAACTGGATATTTTAGTTACTATATTGTATCAACTCTGGGTTCTGATTTTCCCTCATGAAGAATGTTGTTACTACTCTTTTTTTTCTGGTTTTTTTTTTTTAATAGAACATGCATAGGTTAAATCAGTGAAATCTTTTCAGTCCCACAATTTGATCACTTGTCTTTTTTTTTTTTTTTTTTTTTTTTTTTTTTTTTTTTTTTTTTTTTTTTTTTTTTNTCCAGTACTTTGGGCACCTCATGGGAAGAGTTGACTCATTGGAAAAGACTCTGATGCTGGGAGGCATTGAGAGCAGGAGGAGAAGGGGACGACAGAGGATGAGATGGCTGGATGGCATCACTGACTCGATGGACACAAGTCTGAGTGAACTCCGGGAGCTGGTGATGAACAGGGAGGCCTGGCGTGCTGCGATTCATGGGTTGCAAAGAATCGGACACGACTGAGCGACTGAACTGAACTGAATTGAAATATTATGCAAGGAGGTTGATATATAAAACCTGGAAGTCCCCAGACCTTCTCAGCCTATAATCTAATTGATTGTAGTAATCCAAATTTTCTGGATTTTCCCTCAATGACTTGTGAGGGAAAAACTCACCCCTAGTGTTTTCTTGGGACTTTCTATGAGACTTCAAGGGCCTCACGTGTTCTCAACAAGAAGTCCACTCGGGTCCCTTTACATCACATTCCTTGTTAACATTCTCTCTTCCCACAAGCCCATAGGAAGGCGGCACCATGCCTCTTGCCTTGAAGCTGGAGTCCACACAGCACCTTTCTTCTACCTGAGGGGCCTAGCCGTAAGGGGCCCCAAAGCTGCAAACCCTCAGACTTCCATACCGTCCACACTGCACTATAAACATTCTGTTCGAGGAGGAGGAGGATGGACCCTCACCCTAATTCTGTGCTACAGCTTGGCCCTGAGGCATCAAAGCAGCGTTGCTGGTATTCAGAATGTAATATTCCTTCAGCTTCCCAGAAAGGCTCAGACCTGATCCCGGGCTCAGGCAGGGGAGCTAACCTCCCTATTTCTGCTGGGGCTCCTTTGCTGTATAATAAACTGCACAAAACTCAGTGACTTAGAAAAATAGCCAGGTGTTATTTTTCACACAGCTGGCTTAGCAGCTTTGTGAGTCCTACCCAGGGTGCTCCTGAGGCTATGGTCAGCTGGGGGCCAGAAAAGCCAGAATGGCTGTGCCCTGTGTCCGGTGCCTTGACAGAATCAGCTGGGAGGCTGGCATCTCTCTCTTCCCCAAATGGTCTTCCACCTTGGCTAGCTTGGCCTTTATTCATGGTAGCTGGATCTCAAGAGAAAATATTCAGTAGAGAGGAAGCAGAAGTTACTGGTTCTCTTAAGGTCTAGGCTCAGGATGAGCACAGTGTCCCACTCCCTGTGATGGCTGTTTCAGTTGGTTAAGTAGTCCCAGGGCCAGCCAAGATTCAAGGGATAGAAAATAAACCCTGCTTGCTGAAATGAGGTTAGTAACAAAGAATTTGCAGCTATCTTTAATCCACTGTCATCCCCACGATTCCTGAGGCTGTCCCCAAGGAAACTTTCCTCCTTGTGGGCTCTCTACTCTCCATGTAAATTAGTTGAGCAGCTGAATGCCTGAGGAATCAGTGATCCCACAGGAACAAGGTCAGTTTACTCTCAGGGGGAGTAATCCCACACCAAGGATTTCATAAGGTCTTACTCAGTCAAGAGAAGTGGATTTTGTTATTCTTCAATTTAGAGATGAAGAGACTAAACTTGGAAAGATTAGATGATTTGCCCAAGGTCATAGCTGCTGCTGCTGCTAAGTCACTTCAGTCGTGTCCGACTCTGTGCAGCCCCATATACGGCAGCCCACTGGGCTTTGCCGCCCCTGGGATTCTCCAGGCAAGTACTGACCAAGTCAGGATTCGAGCTCAGATCAGCCTAAAAAGCACCAAAGCTCTTTTTGTTACCCCATTCTGCTTCTTATATCTCCAGGTCGCAGTTGTCTCCAGTGTGAGTTATGAAATTAAGTGAAGAACAGAATGTTTTTCAGGAAGCATTATAGCCCTAAAATTTTATTGTTCTTCCTCTCCTATCACCTTCCTGGTGGTGCTAGTGGTAAAGAACCTGCCTGCCAATGCAGGAGATGTAAGAGACTCTGGTTCACTTTCTGGGTTGGGAAGATACCCTAGAGGAGGGCATGGCAACCCACTCCAGTATTCTTGCCTGGAGAATCCCATGGGCAGAGAACAGTCCACCGCGTCACAGAGTCGGACACGGCTGAAGCAATTTAGCACACATGCATGCACACATCACCTTCCTGAGGAGACCCATCTTCACCAGCTGCCTTTCCTGCTTTTCTGCATCTCTGTTGGGAAGATTTCCTCCCCATAGGATTTGTTTGTAAGCATCTGCTACCGTTTTGTTGTTTTTTATCCAAATGACTCTTACACAGAAAAGTAAAACTGAAGTCGCTCAGTCATGTCTGGCTCTTTGCAACCCCGTGGACTGTAGCCTACCAGGCTCCTCCATCCATGAGATTTTCCAGGAAAGAGTACTGGAGTGGGGTGCCACTGCCTTCTCCAGGGGATCTTCCCGACCCAGGAATCGAACCTGGGTCTCCCGCATTGTAGGCAGACGCTTTACCATTTGAGCCACTAGGGAAGTCCTCTTATGCAGAGGTCCTTCAAATTCCTGGTGGAAGAGAGTTAAATTCTCACAACTCTTAGTCCCATTAATGCCTTGAATATTCAGTACGTTTCCTGCCAGCTCAGGCAAGGGTAGGAGTTTTCAGGGTCTCTCTCCCTTGCTTAAAAGCTTTCCTGGGCTTCCTCATTGCCATCAGGGCAAAATCTAAGCTCTTCACCTGACACACAAGGCCTCTCAAAGTCTGCTTGGCTTCTCCCGTCTCATCTCACACGGCCACGCTGAGATGCCTGCAGCTTCCTGTAGCTACCTATGTCTCTATCGCCTTTGTTGCCATTACCTAGAAAGCCTCCCTGCACTCCTTCTGTCCCTAGTTAACGCTTACTCTTTCTTGAAGACACAGTGCATGTATCATAAAGGAAGCTAGACCTGAAAGTCTGTGTCTCTCCTCCCATAGCACCTCAGGCATAACATTGTCATCTCACTCACTACTTTATGTTGAAAGTAACTATTTATCTCTCTCCTTGCAAATGCTGTGAGCTCCCTGAAGACAAGAATTGTGTTTCATTCTTCTCACACCACCTTCTTGTACCAGTGCCGTCTTGCACAGAGCAGGCATCCAGAGAATGGTTGAAATGAACTCAGATTGGAACAAGCTGTAAACTCCATTAGGGCAAGGCTCCATTTGTCTTATTCATCACAAAACCCCCCAGTGCATAACACACAGCAAGGGCTCAATAAATATTTGCTACTCATGCTGTTTCTTCCGCCTGAAATAAGACTCCTCATTCATTGCCTTATGTCCAAATCCTACTCATTCTTCAAGTAACTATTCCAATTCCCCATTTTCCACACCTCTGCTCTTGGCCCTGATGGAGTAACTAGAACTGGACTAGCTGTGCTACCATAAACAACTGTGAAAATGGACAAAATGTATGAAATTACTGTTGTCAGATATTGGACGAAAGGCAGCACAAAAATACGGTCTCCAGGAGAAATAAAACAAACCATTTGAGCTGGTGGTTGCCCCAGCTCTCAATTTAGAGAAACTTTTTGAAACTTAGAGGGGAGGAGAGGTCAGACAGACTTCAGCTTTCCTACTGAGTTAGAGACAACTGACCAGGCTGGATTTGTGTGGCAGGGTAGTAAGAAGAGAGAGTTGAGAAATTTACATAGACATCCTTTTGCGTCTCCGGCCACACACTAAGATTCACATATGTAGGGAAAGGTCCCAGAATGCTGGACAAACGGCATCTACTGGGGAAAGAGCAGCTATCAGGGGATAAAACAACCACCAGGCAGCTGCACGCTAAAGCTCACACAAAGCTGAGAGATGTTTACGTTCTAAGCATCCAGAGTAGAGAGACCTTGTTAAACATCCCAGGCTTTCTGTTGAGACCCCCAAAAGACCATGCCTTAGGAATAGTGTTAATATACACATACAATCTACTTTAAGCCTATTTTAAAGAAGCCAAAATAAGCTTTGAAAGGATCAAGCTAATTTGCAAGTAAATTAACCACCTACCTAAATAAAAACTCAACACTTTTTAAAGGAAGACAACAAAAATTCAGACACGGAACATCCTAGCATCTGTAATGTGCGGTGTACAATCAAAAATGTCTATATATGCCAAAGAGGTAGATATAGGTCCCAAAACTAAGAGAAAAGTGAGTGCCTGCGTGCTAGGTTGCTTCAGGCATGTCCACTCTTTATGATGCTCTGGACTGGAGCCCTCCAGGCATGGGAGGGCTATCCATGGGGTACCCATGGGATTCTCCAGGCAAGAATGTTGGAGTGGGTTGCCATGCCCTCCTCCCGGGGATCTTCCCGACCCAAGGATCGAACCCACATCTCCAGCATGGCAGGAGGATTCTTTACCGCTGAGCAGCCACCAGGGAAGCCCAAGAAAAAAGTAAGTTGATAGAAATTACAAAGATGATAGAACTAGCAGACAAGGACTTTGACATGGCTACTATAAATATGTTCAAGGAGTTGAAGAAAAATACGAATGTGAACGAACAGATGGAGAATTTCAGTAGGTTAGTGGAGCCAGAGAGAAATTCTTGAATGGAAAACTAGAATATTTGCAATGAAAATTTTCAGATGGATTTAACAGTAGATTATATAGTGTAGAAGAAAAGATCCATGAACCTGAATATAGAAAAATAAAAATTATCCCACTGAACCAGAGGAAGACAAGAAAAAAAGAACAAATGAATAGAATCTCACTGACCTGTGGGACAATATCAACTGGTTCAACATGTAGTTCAGTTCAGTTCAGTCGCTCAGTCATGTCCGACTCTTTGCGATCCCATGGACTGCAGCATGCCAGGCCTCCCTGTCCATCACCAACTCCTAGAGTTTACTCAGAGTCGTGTCCTTTGAGTCTGTGATGCCATCCAGCCATCTCATCTATCGTCCCCTTTTCCTCCTGCCTTCAATCTTTCCCAGCATCAGGGTCTTTTCAGATGAGTTGGCTCTTTGCATCAGGTGGCCAAACTATTGGAGTTTCAGCTTCAACATCAGTCCTTCCAATGAATATTCTGGATTGATTTCCTTTAGGATGGACTGGTTGGATCTCCTTGCAGTCCAAGGGACTCTCAAGAGTCTTCTCCAACACCACAAGCATCAATTCTTCAGTGCTCAGCTTTCTTTATAGTCCAAATCTCACATGCATACATGACTACTGGAAAATCTATAGCCTTGACTAGACNTACTTTCTTCAATTTAAGTCTGAATTTGGCAATAAGGAGCTCCTGATCTGAGCCATAGTCAGCTCCTGGTCTTGAGTGACTAAAAATAAGAATAATGTAGATTGTTTATCAAATCCTGCATCTGTAAGCAAACAATTGCTAATAAGCAATAGGGTTCAGGTCATCCCACAAGGGAATTATACCTCCCCCTTCAAAATAATATATTTAAAACTGCCATTCATCAAGTATTCACTGAATGCATGGTACTGTGGTGATTCCTTTATACACACCTAAGTCTTACAATGAGAAAGCTAAGGGATAGATGGTTAAGNAATAAGCAATAGGGTTCAGGTCATCCCACAAGGGAATTATACCTCCCCCTTCAAAATAATATATTTAAAACTGCCATTCATCAAGTATTCACTGAATGCATGGCACTGTGGTGATTCCTTTATACACACCTAAGTCTTACAATGAGAAAGCTAAGGGATAGATGGTTAAGTAAATTACCTATCACATAGATAGTAATGGTGTTGCTAGGATATCCTCTCGAGATCGATTTTTTTTTTTTAATGGTGCTTTTCACCATTTTGCTGTGCTCCTTACACCCCCATTTCTTAATCATATATTTTCATACTTCTGTGCTTTTGCTCACAGTATTCCTTTTGTCTCTACGCCTTTTACTCTTATCCACCAGTTAAAGCCCAGTTTCTTGCTCAAGGACACATCAGATGCTGACTTTGGCAGGAAGTAGGTTTATATACCACCAGGAATCTGTAAGGTGGAACCCGACTGAATGCCTTTGCTGTTTTAAGCCATTGGGATTCTGAGATGAAAAGACGTTTTCTCCCCTGAAGAACCACACAATCCAATCAGCTAGAAAGCCCCATGACAAGTGAGATGAGTACAGGACAGGAGGGAAGTGTGGTTACTTGGAGGGCCTTAAACCAACCTGGGCTTCCCAGGTGACACAAGCAGTAAAAACCCCACCTGCCAGTGCAGAAGACCTAAGAGATGTGGGTTCTATTCCTGAGTCAGTTAGATCCCCTGGAGAAGGGCGTGGAAGCCCACTCCAGCATTCTCGCCTAGAGAATCCCGTGGACAGAGAAGCTTGGCAGATGGACTACAGTCCATGGGATCACAAAGAGTTGGACATGACTGAAGCAACTTAGCAGACATGCAAACCAGCCTGGGGTGATCACAGAAGAATGATGTGATCACTCATATCACCCGAGATGAGTCTCAAGGATATGAGAACTGGCCAAAGTATAAAATAGTGCAGTAAGGGAAAAATCCCTGTGCCTACATCAGAGAACACAGTGGTAGAGGGGCCAGTAACTGGGATGGTGGGAAGAAATCCTCTAAAATGCTGCCCACCCTTCCTAGTCTCTCCCTCTTTCCAGCAGGTTTTCGTAGGCCTGAATTCCTATTCTTTTCCTAAGGGAAGTCTGCAGTGACTCTTAACTCCTGCTTACTGGAAGGCACAAAGAATTAAATTCCTTTTGAATGGATCTGCTTCAAGAGTGAGATATTAATGGCTCACAGTTTTTCAAATTTAGGGAAAATCCATAGTTGTCCCAACTTTATAGCTTGGTATTACTGGATAATCAAGCACAACTATTTTCTCAAACTAGAGTGGGGCTTTCCCTGCCCCCTTCCCTGCTCTTCCCAGCCGCCTCCACAGGCAGTGCCAAAGGGCGGGGGAGCCAGTATTTTGCCTGGGCCCAGGCCCACATTGCTCTTTTTCTTCTAGACTGTATAATTGGCCCTTGCAGACAGAGGTTAATTTCCCAGTGTGAATTTCCTACCAAAGTAGCATGAGTCCTGGGGGGGTGGAACCAGAGGAGAAATTGCTTCCAGGTGCCACCTGGTCTCCACGCATAGCTGTGAGGGAGGCCACAAAGGGGAAGTTCAAGAAGCAAGGGCTTTGGAAGAGCACAGACTGGGTTTGAGCTGAGCTGTTTACTAGCCAGGTTCCCTGGGGCTGATGGTCTAATCTCCAGGCTTCAGTTTGCTCTTCTGTAAAACAGGGATATACCACCCTATTAACCATGGTAAGAGAGAAGAGCTTATATGAACAAACATGTTATATGTACCTCTTGGTACATATATGTACCTTATATGTACCTCTTGGTTGCTAGGTACAATACTGTCTCTACGTGCGTCTGTCTTCCTCCTAAAACACTTCCTTTCTTAGATATTTGGATAGCCTATATTCTGAATATTTCCCCTATGTCAACAGGAAGTGATAATGATTTTTTTTAACCCCAAAGGGGATATGCAGTTTCAATGAGAAAATAGATATATTTTAAAATTCTGTGTTTCAGTACTCCACCAGGATTTCTTGGCAGGGCTCCACTGGCATTTTGGATGGGTGTTGTTACCACCCCTGACTCCAGGGTGCTAGGTATCAGTAGCCACTTTTTAGTCAGTCATGGTGATCACCAAAAACCACCTCCAACGACTCCAGTCACATCCACCATAAACACACACGCACACCATGCACCATGGGAGAAACCCCCGCCACGTGACAACTTGATCTCTCCTGTCCAGAGTGTGCCAACTCTGTGTCCTGTGCCCTGAAAGCATTACTATAGAACCAGCATTCAGATGTGGAGCATTGTGTTTAATGTATATTTATTTTTGACACCTTTTTCATAATTACACCAGTAATACACGGTGGTTGAAAAAGTCGAACTCTAGAAGTGTGTGACAAGTGAAAAATAAGAGTCCTCAGCATTAACATTTTAAACATTTATGCTATTTTTAATAAAAGTAATAAAGCCACATGTTAAAAATTCAAACAGTGCTAAAGGGTATGAAATGAAAAGTAAAAGTCTTTACCTTGAACCTCATCCTGTAGTGAAGAGTTTTAGTGCATCTTTCTAGAAATTTCTAGGCAGTGTCATATGTGTGTATACGCTTTCCAGATACACGTGGAATCATGTACTCTGCGTGTTGTTCTGAAGGTTGGTGCTGGACTGTTTTCCCGCTGAATAATATATCTTGTAGTTCACTCCCTCTCAGCACATTTAGATCTTACTTATGCTTTTTAGCAGCCTCAGAATAGCCCATGGCATAGAGGACTTGGTTTTTTCCATCTTCACTGTGACAAACAGTGCTGCAGTGGAGATCGTGGTCAGGACCAGCTGCAAAGTCCTGGGACTTTGCGTTGTGGGACTAAGAGGGTACAGACCCGGTGCCATGGGGAGGACCCACCCAGGTAAAGCCAAACTGAGCCACAGAAACCAGAAAAGCACATGCCAGGGAGCCGGGCTCTGTGGGACCTGGGCCCAGTGCAGCCATTGTTTCCCCTCTGTGGCCTCAGCAGGCCTCTTTGGGCCATAGTTGCCTCCGCTGTAAAATTCAGGGGTGGGACAAAAGTCACAGCTATACCTCTAACATATTTCTGGTCTGAAACTGTGAAAATAAGTTCTAGGCTAAACACCGTGACCCAATAAAGGAGGCAGAAATGGGAGCTGATCATTTTTATACTCTGCACTGGGCCACGACTGCATTCCCGAGGCACCTCAGCTTGGAGGGCAGGGAGTCGTCAGGGAGGCTCCTCCATGGGGCTCGGGAGCAACCCCGTGAGGGGAGTGCACAGGCCCTGGAGCTCCTGAGTCTGCAGACGAGAAGGCTGAGCTGCGGGTTAATTGCTCTCTGTGAACACATCGCAGGCCTTCTCTGAAGAGAGCTCTTAACATTCATTCTTCATGTTCTCGGAAGATGAAGCAAGAGAAAAGGAGCTGAAATGAAAGCCCTGGAAATGTTCGTGGGATGGAGAGGGACTTATTTGATGGTTAGGATTAAACAGAAAGTAGAAAGCAGAATTTGCTACCAAAGGATGTTGTGCAAGTCTCTCGTTCTGGAGGTATTCAAACGTAGTTAAAACATCTGCCTAGAAACAGGAGAACGGGGCCCAAATTCTTTCTGGGTGCTTTCCTGCGTCCTGTGATCCTTCCAGTCTTTTCAGTGCCATGTTCAGATCAAAACGTTCCCTCTGGTTAATGTTAGCAGAATCAGGCAAATCTTGACACTAATGATTAGCATTCTAATGAAGAGTTGATATCAAACACAGCTGTTGATAGGCTCTAGGGTTCAATAGGGCTAATTTATTAATAAGCCAGTTGCAGGCTTTTATTTCTTCCTTGTAAGATTTGACATTATTCGGGTGTGCGTAGAAGACTGAGTTAAGGAGATGCAGCTAAAGAACGCAGAGGCTCCGGTTAGGGCCTGAGCGGTACGGGTGGAGCACAGAAAGAAAAGAGCTGAAGGGAATCATGAAAAGCAGAGAACAACTGCAAACCAGGCTATTTGCTGAGAAACAGCCCCCTGAATCTGAGCCCTCAGGCAGGGCAGAGATGATTGGCCTTGTGATTCCCTTAAGATGCAGGCTCATCTGTGAGGGCTGCTCACCGTTTAATCCAAATAGCCCCTCTCTTAGGTATTAGTTTCAACTGCTAGGTAACAAATTACCCCCAAATTTAGCCACTTAGAACAGCAACAACCACATTCATTATTTCACACAGGTTTTGTGGGTCAGGAATTCACCAGTGGCTTCACTGGGTGGTCTCGAAGAACTGAAAATTTTCATCACATTCTGTCTGCCTCGACATTCCAGGAGGACAGAGAGCCCAGAAGGAAGAAAGAGCTATGCCCAGTGAATTCAGAGTAAGAATCAAATTTTCCTCAGGGATGGACCCTTCTCCTGGTACACCCTAGCGTGAGGACTTGAGAGGAAAGGCAAGGCTTCAGCAGATGTGAAGGACCTAAGGGAAAAGCAGTGCCGTGTTTTATCTGTGTGAGCCTTCTTGCTGGTGCTCAGACCTCAAGGAGCCCAGGGAGACCTGACGGTAACTGAGGAAGTTGGCTGACCTTCCCTGAACCCAGATCCTATAAAGAAAAAGACTGAGGAGTAGAAGCTAAGCATTTCTGCATGACAAGAAAAAACAACATCAGCATTTTATCAAAGGAAAGTGGGAAAATATATGCATTTTATGAAAGGCATTAATCTTTTTAACATATGGAAAGCCTTAGACTCAATAAATAGAAAAAATAAACAACCCAATAAGAAAAAATGCAAAGACATTACATCAATTCATGTTGTTGTTGTTTGGTCGTGTCCCACTCTTTGCAACCCCATGGACTACAGCACGCCAGGCTTCCCTGTCCTTCACCAATCCCTGGAGTTTGCTCAAACTCATGTCCATCGAGCCAGTGATGCCAGCCGATCATCTCATCCTCTGTCCTCCCCTTCTCCTCCTGCCCTCAGTCTTTTCCAGCATCTGAGTCTTTTCCAATGAGTCAGCTCTTTGCATCAGATGGTCAAAGTATTGGAGTTTCAGGTTCGGCATCAATCCTTCCAATGAATATTCAGGTTTGCTTTCCTTTAGGATTGACTGGTTTGCTCTCCTTGTAGTCCAAACATAAATATAAATATCTGATAAGCACGGGAAAATCCTCAAAGGGACTAATAAAGTGATGAATATTATTTTCATTTTTATTGGACTATAATTGATTTACAGTGTTGTATTAATTTCAGATATACACTACAGTGAATCTGGTATGTTGTTTTGTTGTTTAGTAGCTAAGTCATGTGCAACTCTTTGTGACCCCCGNAAGGGACTAATAAAGTGATGAATATTATTTTCATTTTTATTGGACTATAATTGATTTACAGTGTTGTATTAATTTCAGATATACACTACAGTGAATCTGGTATGTTGTTTTGTTGTTTAGTAGCTAAGTCATGTGCAACTCTTTGTGACCCCCGTGGACTGAAGCACACCAGGCTTCCCTGTCCTTCATTATCTCCTGGAGTTTATTCAGACTTATGTCCAGTGAGTCAATGATGCCATCCAACCATCTCATTCTTTCTTATCACCTTCTTCTCCTGCCTTCAGTCTTTCCCAGCATCAGGGTCTTTTCCAGTGACTCGGCTCTTTGCATCAGGTGGCCAAATTATTGGAACTTCAGTTTCAGCATCAGTCCTTCCAATGAATATTAAGTGTTGATTTTCTTTAGAATGGACTAGTTTGATCTGCTTGCAGTCCATGGGACTCTCAAGTCATCTCGAGCACCACAGTTTGAAAGCATTTATTCTTTGATGCTCAGTCTTCTTAGTGGTCCAACTCTCACACCATATATGACTACTGGAAAAACCATGCTTTTCGTATACAGACTGTTGTCAGCAAAGTGATGTCTCTGCTTTTTAATACGATGTCTAGTTTTGTCGTAGTTTTCCTTCCAAGGAGCAAGGATCTTTTATTTTCATGACTGCAATCACTGTGCACAGTGAGTTTGGAGCCCAAGAAAATAAAATCTGTCACTGTTTCTACTTTTTCCCCTTCTTTTTGCCATGAAGGGATGGGGATAGGATGCCATAATCTTTGTTTTTTGAATGTTGAGTTTTAGCCAGCTTTTTCACTCTCCTCTTTCACCTTCATCAAGAGGCTCTTTAGTTCCTCTTTGCTTTCTGCCATTAGAGTGGTATCATCTGCATATCTGAGGTTGTTGATATTTCTCCTGGCAATCTTGATTCCAGCTTGTGATTCATCCAGCCCAGTATTTCACAGGATGTACTCTGTATATAAGTTAAATAAGATAACAATATATAGCCCTGTCATACTCCTTTCCCAGTTTGAACCAGTCCATTGTTCCATGTAAGATTTTAACTGGTGTTTCTTGACTAGCATACAGATTTCTCAGGAGGCAAGTAAGGTGGTCTGGTAGTCTCATCTCTTTGAGAATTTTCCACTGTTTGTTGTGATCCACACAGTCAAAGGCTTTCGTGTAGTCAATGAAGCAGAAGAAGATGTTTTTCTGGAATTCCCTTGCTTTCTCTATGATCCAGTGAATGTTGGAAGTTTGCTCCCTTGTTCCTCTGCCTTCTCTAAATGAAGCTTGTACATCTGGAAGTTCTCAGTTCATGTACTGCTGAAACCTAGCTTGAAGGATTTTGAGAATAACTTGACTAGCATGAGAAAGGAGTGCAAATGCACAGTAGTTGAGTATTCTTTGGTATTGCCCTTCTTTGTGTTTAGAATGAAAGCTGACCTTTTCCAGTCCAATGGCCACTGCTGAGTTTTCCAAATTTGGTGATATATTGAGTGTGGTACTTTAACAGCATCATCTTTTAGAGTTTTAAATAGCTCAGCATATACATACATCCACTCTTCTTTAGATTCTTTTCCCATATAGGCTGTTACAGAGTGTTGAATAGAATTCCCTGGACTGCACAGTATGCCCCTATTAGTTACCTATTGTATATATAGTAGTGTGTGTATGTCAGTCCCAATCTTCAGATTTATCCCCTCCCCCACTTACCCCCTGGTAGCCATAAGTTTATTTTCTACATCCATAATTTTATTTATTTGTGGATCAGCTCATTTGTATCCATATTTTTAGATTTCACATATACACAATAGCATGATATTTGTGTTTCTCTGTCTTACTTCACTCAGTATGACAGTCTTTAGGCCCATCCACATTCCGGCCAGTGGCATTTTTGTTCTTTTAATAGCTGAGTAGCATTCCACTGTGTATATGTCCCACATCTTCTGTATCCATTCCTCTGTTGCTTATATGTTCNCGGCATCAATCCTTCCAATGAATATTCAGGTTTGCTTTCCTTTAGGATTGACTGGTTTGTTCTCCTTGCAGTCCAAACATAAATATAAATATCTGATAAGCATGGGAAAATCCTCAAAGGGACTAATAAAGTGATGAATATTATTTTCATTTTTATTGGACTATAATTGATTTACAGTGTTGTATTAATTTCAGATATACACTACAGTGAATCTGGTATGTTGTTTTGTTGTTTAGTAGCTAAGTCATGTGCAACTCTTTGTGACCCCCGTGGACTGAAGCACACCAGGCTTCCCTGTCCTTCATTATCTCCTGGAGTTTATTCAGACTTATGTCCAGTGAGTCAATGATGCCATCCAACCATCTCATTCTTTCTTATCACCTTCTTCTCCTGCCTTCAGTCTTTCCCAGCATCAGGGTCTTTTCCAGTGACTCGGCTCTTTGCATCAGGTGGCCAAATTATTGGAACTTCATTTTCAGCATCAGTCCTTCCAATAAATATTAAGTGTTGATTTTCTTTAGAATGGACTAGTTTGATCTGCTTGCAGTCCACGGGACTCTCAAGTCATCTCGAGCACCACAGTTTGAAAGCATTTATTCTTTGGTGCTCAGTCTTCTTAGTGGTCCAACTCTCACACCATATATGACTACTGGAAAAACCATGCTTTTCGTATACAGAC